>SCDZ01000129.1:0-155269 GCA_004143845.1 Drosophila lacertosa
TCACACGCTGTTGTGGTATTCAACTGGACTACAACAATCCCCATGGTTAACTATTCCTCTTAAGGGCATTGGCTAAAATATGCAAACCTTAATAAAGTCTAAATCAACAGTTGAAATATTTGTAGAATATATATAATTTATAGTCCGCCTCAATGCCAGACAGCGTATATATCATGCTATACTGAGTATATATTAAAATGGACTCATATTAAATATAAGGTTTTAATATCCTAGTGCCTGAAGATATAGCTCTCTTTTTGCTCTCTTGGAACTTAGAAGTACATAAATTTTAAATTACTGCACAGGTAGCTTTTATTTATATTTTTGACCAGCTTTTTAATGAATGTACTTTATTCCTTTGTCTTACAGATCTTGGTGAGCGCTATCATCAATTCTGGACCCCGTGAGGATTCCACACGTATCGGTCGTGCCGGTACCGTGCGTCGTCAGGCTGTGGATGTGTCGCCCCTGCGTCGCGTTAACCAGGTAGGTTTTTTATATATCTGTGTGACAACAGTCTTCATTTGGCCAGCAACGATGGTGCGCAGTTCGAGCAGCGACTGCGTTCTTATAACTGATGGCTATAATAAACATCTATCTTATCCGTAGCGTCACAATGTGTAATTAGCCGACATTTGGCGTATGAACTGAAGAGACATTTGCTATACAGTATTACCTAAACTGTGCTTATTTAATAAACTCTACTTACTTGCAGGCTATCTGGCTGCTGTGCACTGGTGCCCGTGAGGCTGCGTTCAGGAACATCAAGACCATTGCCGAATGCTTGGCCGATGAGCTCATCAACGCCGCTAAGGTAAGCCACAAAAGCTCATACCCCATGGTAATGTTGTGTAGGTGTGTCTACTCTAATGCAACGCATTGTATAACCAAAGTGCGTCGCCTCGCTTGTAGACAAGATTAGGAGTTACTCGACGTTGGTTGCACACGTTGAGGAGCAGACATTATTAAACTGCCTGCTTCACTCGTAGCGGGCGTTACATTTAAACCTTGTATAAACCCATGAGTAAATATCTGTCCAGTCTAATTCTGCATCATGTCACTCGGATATTGTTGCAGACTCGCTTTTGGACAAGAGTAATGTTATGTCTTTTATTATCCTTGTGCTTGTGGCATCACCCAGTTCAATGCACATGAGAAACGTAGAAGAACAAGTTAATTGGTTAAGATCGTTTACATATATATCTAATATAATGTTATTAAATGAATTTAATAACTCATATCTCTTTTTTTGTGACATTTTCAGGGATCATCCAACTCGTACGCCATCAAGAAGAAGGACGAATTGGAGCGTGTTGCCAAGTCTAACCGTTAAGAAGCAATCAACACATATACAAATAACAAATACCGTTTGTTTAATGTTCGATTAAAATTTGATACTTTACGTTCGGTGTAAATTTGTATGTAACAGAGGCGTTTTGGTCAATTTTAAGCGTGCATTGAATGAACAGTTGGGGTGGCCAGGACCGAAAAATACACAAGAAATGTTCAGCAAATAAATCTGTGTAAAAGAAAATAATATAGGACAAGATGTTTTTTTTTTTTAATAGCTGTAGAGTTTACCATAAATAAATTTGTATCACTGTACGTATCCACACAAACGTCACCAGCTGAGCGGAAACCGATTTTTGGGTTCGCCGATTAAAGCAAAATTGTACTTGCCAAATAATGGGCGGCATCGAATTGGCGATATGTTCGATAACGATAGCAATTGTATTTAAAAGCTGTGTGCACATGACTGCTAAGTGGCATCGTTGGTCGTTTCTGGCGGTGTTGCCACACTGCTCTCAATTTGCAAAATGAGGCCGATTTGAATTTGCGCATTTGATTTGGCACTTAACATATGCCTGCCTAAAGGTTATTGTCTGCCTAAAATGTTCAATGTGAATACAACAACGCAAGGGCTTTGCACAAATTTAAGTAATAGCATTTCGAACGAAGATAGTTTGTGTCAACGCCACAGCCAGTAAGTATTGCAACATTCTAGCATGACCAAAATTAACAATCAACACTCAAATTTAACATACATATACATATGTAGATTTCACGAGCAAAAGTTAGTCGAGAAGTTTTGCCGGGAAACGCAACTCGTGAAAATAATTGAGGGGACCGTTGACAACTTTTCGCAGAGTTACAGGCGTACCCGTAAACCGGAAGAGGCGCTGGCGCCGCTTCTGCTGCGCCTTGATTTCAAGTACACGGAGCTGGTTGAGCAAGCACCGCAGCTGCTTCACCTGGCCGTCGAGGAGCCCCTGCAGTTTGCCGAAGCAGTCAAGTACTCTGTCTACGGCCAGGTGCGCGATTTGATTAAAGCGAACGCCAACAACAACGGACTCAAAGCGATCGACATCGCACAGCTGCATATCCAGTGGCGTCTGCTGGAACTGCCGCTGCAGCCGAGTCTACTGTTTGATCCAACGCAGCATCAGTACCCCCTCGGCTTGGCTTTGGTGAATGGCATCCTGTCCGCCTACACGCCACCGGAGACACTAGTGTGAGTCGCGCCTTAGAGTCCGTTACCGATTATTTAAATAGTCTTATAGTCATATATATATATACTTAAATGAAACAAGTGATCCTTATGATGTTTCAGTTGCTTAAGTTTGTTAATTGGTGGTATATGTATGCATGGTTATTTAATATGATCTTAGTTGTTTTTTGTACGCTGATAAATGTATATTGCTTGCCCTTTGCAGGCTCCAATCGATTTGGTATTGTGGCACCGGTTGTATGCGGAATGCAATCCAAACAAGCTCCACGGAAGGTACGTAGAGAGCAGCTTTAAAGGTGCACTCGGTTTCGTGGTGCTGCGTAAGCTTGAGGAGTAGGCAAGCAAGGCACACCAACACTCACATAGATATTTATTAATAGCAAGTCGCTACGCCTGGACTCAATCCAAGTGGTCGTTTATTTATTTGTTAACTAGGAATAACATTCTCGAAAATTTTGCTTCCATTTAGTTTCAATACGTTTCGCATTTCGAATTCTTTTAAGCCTTGATTCGAGCTGTAAACATAATTTGCACATATATTTATATAGAAATTTATTTTCTGTTTTCACTGCCCGATTGTGCCTTTGCAGCACCGCTCTGTCCCAACTGCTCGAATCCTATGAGTGAATACCAAAAGCTGCGCGTCACCGAAAACTATCGTTTGATTGCCATATTGCCAGGCGCGTGCGTGCAGACCCCACGTGCTGTGGATTGCATATATCGCCCGATTTTGATACGTTTGCGAGGTAACGAGCTTAGTGCGATCTGCACGAACACTTTAAGGCACATTTTTCTCTTTTTGCCAGCTCACACTTACGACTGCGATTTGAAGTTGGGCGGCAATTATCTGATAACTGGTTATTATTGCGGCACAGCCAGCGCCTATCAGTTTGAGGCATGCCACCTAAAAGGAATGTAAAAGATTCTCACAACCGTCGTCAGCCCGTGCAACTGATTGACTTTTTGCGTGCCGATGGGGATCAGCCGGCCAGCAGCTCCTCAGCGGCGTAAGTTTCTTGCTCCTAACGGCCAATATCAATACAAACGTTACCGCCTTTTACAGGACAAACATTAGCCCCGTTGTGAGCACCACCAACACTATAGCACCTTCGACACAAGCATCTGTGGAATCCAAACGGGTCTGGAAAATGGTGCCCAACTCAGCACAACACAATGTTAGCAGTCATATTGTTTCCTTTGCGCCAACCGATGAAGATTTCCCCGCTGTGGGCACAATACGCAAGAAACCAAAACCCAATCGAGCTCCGGTTGCCACCCGAACGGAGTCGCCAACTCACGTGCTGGTTAACCAGGGCCCCAGTCAGCGTAGTGCTCATTACTTGCGACAGTCGACCCCAAGCCATGCCCCCGACAATCAACAAGTGATCAACACATGGCTGAAATCCGTGGAGAAGCCGTGCATTCAGTCACAGCAACAGGCAGCGCCATTACCCCAGTCCGGTGTTGTCCAGCAGGAGGCAAGTGTCAGCGCACCCGCTGCTACCGGACAGCTACAGCTGCAGCAACAGACTCCGGCTGTGCCACCTGTGGCATTTGACAATATGATGATGGCAACACCAGCGCCCAGCTGCAGCCAAGTGTTGGCCGTAACCCCGGTTTATCAAAGCGCGCCGCCCGGCCCGGTCGTGGGCCCCAACAAGAGCCTGTCATTGCCCGTGGGTGGCGTTGTGCGCACCGTTTCCGATATTCGCTCAGTATCGATCGATGCCGCCAGATTGGCAGCATCGGAAAATGATCGCGATTCGATTGTAAATGCCGCACAATTTCCGAATCGCCAGTGGCGCCGTAACGAGTGGCGCGTGCAACGCGAAAAATCGCCGCACATGTGTGCACGCAGGTATCATCAAGGCTTGCCGTCACACCTGCCCGACGAGCTGATGCTGCAGGCCAACGACTTAAACAGCGGTCAAAGCTATGAAGATGGGTCTTTTGTGCTGGAACTGCAACAGGCCCTGGCGGGCAACGACTCGCCGTTCCAATCTCAGCTAGAAAACATTGCAGCACACAGCTCGCTAAATTGG
Source organism: Drosophila lacertosa (assembly GCA_004143845.1). Lineage (NCBI taxonomy): Eukaryota > Metazoa > Arthropoda > Insecta > Diptera > Drosophilidae > Drosophila > Drosophila lacertosa. Next base: position 4,552 of record SCDZ01000129.1, read on the forward strand.
AATGCCAACGAGTTTAGACCCACGCAAGGCGCGATGCTAGTCAGGGAGCCCAGAAACATGATAAGCGTGAGTAAATCACAATTATCTGATTATTATTTTAACACAATCCATCATTCCTCGTAGGAGCGGCGCCGTCGCCAGCGTTTTCACCGCACACTCAAACCACACGCGCTCTTTGAGCTGGTGTCGCTGCCAAGCGAGGAGCCGTTGCACTCACAGCTAACAGCTAGTAGCGAGGGCTTGCAATCCACGTACAATATACCGCCCAGCTTTGCAAACGCGAACCGTGTCCAATCGACAGCGCTCTCCGCGAGGACTGCAGCCGCTTCAACAGCAGCAGCAGCAGCAGCAGGAGCAACCCCGGCGAGCAGCGCTAACAATACCAGCCGGTCGGTTTTTCGGCTCGCCAGCCTCCCCAGTACGGGTATCGGCACAGGCAGCCATACGCTGTCCACAACATGCGGCCCCAATGACAGTCAAACGCAAATCGACGCAACGACCGACGGAGCGCACAGCCCGCCCATGCTAGATATGGATTCGCCAACGAACGAACCTGAAGCGTCACCATTTCTCGATCCAGATAATGTGGACGTGATCGTGGAATTGAATGTCGATCCTGAGGAGCCAGTCCTGCCGGACAACGATGAAGTACCTCCGCCACGTCACATGATATTTGTGCCAGGCAACTGTCGACAACGTCCCAACGTTGAGTTTGATTTGAACTTTATGCCGCCAAGCATCAAGAAGCTCTACAATTTGATCTGTTCGAAATATTCGGATTATGCCTTTGTCTATGCATTAAGTGCGCAACTTTGCCAGGACTGTGTGCCCATGGAGTGTTTTGTCTATCTGAAGATGGCGCTCTTGGGCAGCCTAGCAAGCATTGAGCCGGATGATCTACGTGCGCCCATTTCGCTGTGCGTCATCTGCTCCGACAGCTGTGTGGCCAATCGATTGCTGCAGAACGTTGGCCAACTAGCCCCCCGTTTTATTGGGCCCCACGAGGGTGGACAGCAGGCAAAGCATACGGCGCTGCCATCGCGCTACAATTGGGTGGTGGCCAGCCCATTGCTGCTTGCCCAGCAGGGAGTCTATTTCGCCGGCGACTGGAATCGCTTGTCTCGCGACCAAACCGAGGAGCTAGAGAAGTGCATCGAGAATGGCAGTGTTCCGGTGCCTCAGTTGCAGACCGATCAGCCATTAGAAACCGCCATTTGGACATACTGGCAGCCGGAAAATGCAGCCAACCAGACCACAGCTTTTGCTAAGCTTTGTCCGTAAGTAACTGTCACCGCAATTCACAATTGATTTATATATTCTTTATTTACATATTTATCCATTCAGCATCTTTGGCCTGCCCGTTCAAATGGATGAGCTGACGAATGATACCATGTGTGACTTTGTGCTGCGGCAGCACATCAGAGATGTTCACGACAAGACACAAGATGCATTTAATATACCCAACGAGGATATGAGAACTCTGCTTGGATTGCTCTACCAGCGACAGGTGGCCTTCACACCAGAGGCACAGCAGCTGCTGCAGAAATACTACGTTGTCTCGCGCATCGAACAGCCCAGTGAGCAAATCTTCCCTTTCACTCGTATCCATAATATGTTCTTTATCTCTGTCTGTTTCCCCAACGCAGGCGCATTCAGCACCAAAACGTATATTGTGCTTAAACAACTTGCGGAATCCATTGCCAAGCTGGCCATGCGCCTGGACGTCCTCGAGGCAGACGTGGCCGTTGCCATATTTCACTGCGAGCATTTTGTGCGCACCATCTTTGGCACGGGCAGTAATCCGCCACCAGCTGTTGCCAGCTTTAATGTCATCGCCCGAGTTGATGCATATATGAATGAGTTTGCCCGATGGTTGTATCAGTATTTGGATCGCTATGAGGATGATTTGTATGCCAATAGCCGACCGCCAAAGCGGCCACGCCTTGAAAGTTTCTAAACACGATCATAGTTATTTTTGTTTCACTAACTGCTGCCTAGGTTGTGTAAATACACGATGTACTTAATTGTATAGGTGACTTATAAGTATAAGGAATTGGTAATTAGCTGTGCTAAGTAACTAGATGTTTAGTATTCGAAATATATTAACAATTAGATTTACGCAATGTAAATAACCTAATTGTTTAGGTATGTTTAATACATATTTCATATACATAATTTGTATAATAAATAATCTGGAACCAAAGGCTATAATTGTTGAAATTCGAATATATATGTTAAGTCATCCCGATTAACGAACTTCTGGAATTGTGAATACCTTTTTTATCTTTTAAGCAATCTAAGCAATCAAAATAATCTTTTTTTAACTAATTTAAAATAATATTAAGTGTTTAAAGAAAATAATAAAATCTGTTAGCTGCCCAATAAGTAAAATGTATATATATGACGAATCAAACACAAAGTTAAATTTGTGCACTATACTTACTATGAAAATAAACTCAAATAGTATTTTTTGCAATAAATACAGCAACATGCGTAGAAACAAATTAAAAATATTATACATGTTTTAATATGGGAAAAATGTGATGGACATATAATTATTGAAAGCAACAAAGTGAAAACATTTGTAAATTTAAATTATTTATTTAAAAACAATTCTTTATTTACTATTTGCTTATTCAATATTATTTTTTCTCTTTTATTAAATTATGTTAATAGTTTTTGATTATCATTATCAGTTGCCTGAGCACAAATTATTTAATTAGGTCTCCTTTAGGGTAATACCGAGTGAGTGGCAAGAATTGAATAATTATGTTGCAGCTTTCAACATATCAACATATATGTTTGCCACCCACACTTCTATAAAAATACACACATACAATGCATAATAATTTTAAGTTCACATCAAAAACTTCAAGTATACATTTACATAGTCATAGGTTCATTTGGTTAATAGTTATAAATTTGTGTGATGTACATAAGTAGTTGATGGGCTGTCTGTAATAAGTATATATATCTTTAAATGCATACGCATATATATATATAAATATATATATTAATGTATGCTTGATAAATGTGTTCGTTTGTATGTGTATAAAATGCTTAGCTTTCTAAGTTATGACAAATTAAAAGCATATAAAATACATTCTTCACTTTGGTCCAGTACTGAAATCTCGGATTTCGTTAGTTGCCAAAAATTGTTTGCTTAGTTTCTTGGTTTATCTGCTCTTTTTGGATACATATACCATTTATGTAACCTATCTAAACACTATTACTGGTAATGAGCTCTCTTACATATCTACAAGTTTACAGCTTAGTTGAGCTACAACAAGTTCAGTGTGTTTGTGTGTCTCTGTGTGAAGGGCGCTAAAGTATTTTAATAGTCCAAATTGCCCTGTGCGCCGGTTATTATGGCATCGATCCAAATCCGTGCGGCTGCATCTGAGGCGGCCTGCAGATTATAGCTACGTTTCTTTGTCTTCACAATGAAGGTACAATGCGGGCGGCCGCTCTTGGAGGCATTCAAGTGATCCAGGTACACCTCGTCTATGGTCTGCGTTGGAATACAAGTTTTTAGATTTATTCGAAAGAGCTGCTGCTCGACCAAACTTACGGCGAAGTAGGCGCCACCGCGTGGCTTGCGCTCCGACTTATCCGAGTAGTAGATGAGGGCGCTGCGCTGACGATCCAGCACGAACCAGCGCCGCGACCAGGCGTGAAACGTCGCGCCCAATTTGTGCAGATAGCTGAAAGTCGAAGAGACAGGGAATGCATTCAATCAATACGAGTCCATATTGCTCTGATCTTGGTGGCACTTACCCGCGACAGCTGTGCGCATCAACAAAGACATGCGGACAAAGGTCGATCTGATGGCCGGCGGTCTCGATGTGATGCCGCAGATTCAGATCCGGCGAGAAGATGGGCAGGTAACGCGTCAGCGGCCGTTGATGCTTGGGCAGCGCGCGTTTCCGTTCGCCATTGGCGCTGGCGCTGCTGCTGCCCGTGCCGGTGCCGGCGCCGCTGCTGCTGCCACCGCTGCCGCTGCCCGCCGAGGCGGTATCCTGCGAGTTGCTGTTGCTGCTGGCGCGCTTGTTTTCCGTCGCAGACTCGCCGTTGGCAAACTTGGGCGCCTCAATGGACACGTCGCAGTTGTTGGCCTCGGACAGCGGGCGCGGACTGCGCACCGCCGGCGCTGCACCACCAACGATTGCATGATGCTCCAGTTCCGGCTGTGAATGTCGTTGCTGCGAGAGAGACAGAGAGGGAGAGCGTGTGTTTTAGATCGGACGAGCGCTGCTGTAAGTGGGTTAGCGGGTTGACCAACTCTATAAATAGCCACACAAGAGGCCGCCAATGACCAAAGCAAAAGACGAATTTGTTTGTTGTTGTTGTTGTTTCTATGTGAGTGACAAAGCTGCGCATTCCGCTGGCCAATGGCCAAAGCGTTTGACCCCGCGGCCAATAAGCAGTTCAAACCTGTTATTCCCTCATAAAGTTCATAATGAAAATGTTATATATATGTATAACTTAAAATAGGTTAGTTGGGAGCATCATTCTGATTGTAATATATAAATAGACTTGAAAAAGTATTTAACTACTATAGCATTTGACTCTTGTGCAAAAAAAATACTCCCTTGTATAGAAATATATTTCTGTTATGCTATTTAAAAGAATTGTTTTAAGATAATGTTGTCCAACACTGGACAGTGAAATGTGAACAGAAATCCGCATAACGTTAAACGTAAGCTATAAATTGTATAACTAATTGACACGCCCTGCCAACTTGTGTAAATTATGTTGTCACATTGTAAAAGCAGACAAATTTTAAAATATTCACTTTGCCAGATGTCAAATGTCAAAAGCGAACGATTTAATTAATATTTAAAAAACACACTTTGATAAATTTAATTTGTGGAAACTTAGTGTTAAAAAAAATTTGTTTTTTGGCCGCATATAAAACATATGTACTTAATTTAATATATTTTATATTATATTAATGATTTGAATTAAGTTTTTAATACTTATTCTCAAATCATGTTTAAGTCTATGTCAAAAGTAAAATGTGCATTAAATAACTTTAAAAACTTTAATTAAATAATAAGTTAATATTTGATTTTTATGTTTCATAAGTTTTTCTAAAAGACTTTGGAGCGCGCAAAGTTGGGTAAGACAACTTATGTTGTATGTGAGTTTATATATATATATATATATATACATACTTAAATAAACATATTTGTTATTAGTAGCACAAATTGATTTTAAAACAAATGAACATAACTAGTTTCGGGCAGTATTTTTAAAGAGGCACACACACACACACACATGCAAACACTTCTTCACACACTCACGAGATAGTAGAGTTCTGTGCGCTGTCGCGCATTTGCGTCCATGCGACGATGCTGCACATAGGTCATCCAGACGGACATGATCCTGATTCTGGCTAAAAGCTGTAGGCGGCTGCCTTTTTTTTTATACTCTGTACGCGCTTTGGCAAATCTTAACTGTTGGCAGGCGCGAATGTGAATGCGGAATAGCGACGAGATGCGGATTTAGCGTCTGGCGCGGGCTCTTTGGCAAAAATTAAACGAGGCGCACACGAACATTGTCCAGCAGCCTATCGGGATACGCGATTCAAGATCGCCCAATTATTATCGTAATGGGCCAAACGATTTGTGGCGCTACGAAGATGCTGGCTGGTACGTGTAAACAAAATATCCAACCAAGGTAAACAACAACAATATCGACAACAACAACAACAACAACAATATTAAGAACTAAGAAGTGCGCATAACGAGCAACGGACGCAAACTGAAAGACCGCACCGAAAAAAGAAAATAACATCAGCTGGCGGTGAGTATAAAGAAATATTATTATAAACTTATTAATAAGTGTAGTCCATAGCGCCGATCGGAACGGATCGGGCCGACGTTGGCAGGTTGCAGGTTGCGGGGGCGTTTGCTTTTAAAATAAACATTGGCGAAAAAATAAAATAAAATACCAAACAAAATGTGGAGACGCCGAATATAACTGAATAAAACTCGTGACTAACGAGGCGACGATCGATTGGCACAGGGCGAGAGATAGAGAGAGAGACAGACAGAGAAAGATTGAGTAGAGATCCTTAACTACATAAAGCGTGTCATCTTTGATATATGTATGTACATATTGGCCAGCAGCAGATTTCGATGTGTGAAGAGCGAAAGAAAACAAACTTTGGTGGCGTGCTGAATATTGAATACCCCTGACCTAGACACACGGCAACAAGTAAGTTAAACGAGCCTAGGTTCGAACCACAACCACTTTCATGTTCAAAATCATGTCTTTTTAACTTTTTAACTATTCCATTTTAAGTACATATAAGATATGTACATACTTATCTATTATTATCTTTCAAAAGATATATCAGCGTTGATTCTTAACACTTGACTCTCATTTATTTGCCGCTCTTATCATTGTTTGTTAAGCAAGTTTATAATTTGCGATCGTAACGCATAATTTGCGAATTCATTTGAAGTGCGCGACTAGAAAAATACCCATTATTACAATTATTTATGTAGATATAATTAGTAACACTTTAAAAAAAACTCTGCATAAAAATTCAATTAAAACAAATCCACCCCATGTGAGCTTATTTTTAGTTTGTAGGGTATTTTTTAGCAGTGCATTAGACTGCATGCCGCATTTGTAATTAATGATTATGGTAATTTGTACTGTCCAACATTGAACACATGGCCGGCGAGGGGTCACTAACAAAATAATCGTGAAATCGACGATCACATGAATCAAGTTGAATATTGGACTTTAATGTGGGCTTGTAAATCTTTCCAACTTATGTCGACCAAAAGTATTTTGGGCAATTTCAATTGTTTGTTTACAAAACGCGATGCGATTGTTTGAAATTACACAAGCGCTTGGTGGGCGAGCGGGTGCCAAAGCGTGGGCGCCCAAAACTTGGACGACCTCCATGTGCCGCCTTCTGCGGCGGAAGACATTAAGTGAAGACTTTCGTTTCGGTTTGGCCTAGGCTAACTTTTCTTTTCTCACTCACCTGTTGGGCGGAACTCGTTGTGGTTGTTGTTTTTGTTGTCGTTGTCTTTGGAGAGCCGTCACCTGATGCATTATTCTCCTTATCGTGCGTCTTTTCTCGTTTTTCTTGTTGTTGTTGTTGTTGAGTCGATTCATCGTTGAGTTTTTGCAATTCCATTTTGTCGAACAGTTTGGCATCTTTGCCGCCGCTGCAAGAAATTAAAAACAAAGTTAGTCAATATTTGCTTTATTTACTTTTAGCCCATTCAATTTGCGGCCGCTGCGTACCAGCATGGAATCAGCGCATTCAGCTTATCCATCGCGATGACTAATGCAGCCTGCGGAACTGCGACTGCGACTGTGACTGCGACTGTGACTGCGACTGCGACAGCGACTGCGATTGCTGCTGTCAACTGTTGCGACGCGCTCAGTTCGACTGACTGACTAAGCGACAGGCGCCGCGAAACGGAATCAAACGCCAAATCGGAATTGGAACCGAGTGCGGGAATGTTTGTACGGGCTGATGAGGCGCAGCCACAATGCACAATTGGCGAGCAGAGAGAGAGAGTGAGAGAGAGAGAGAGTGAGCAGCAGAGTGAATGAACGCTAGCGAAAGAGTGACGCAAACGCACACAAGCAAGCAGCTGATAAGCTTATCAGCAGCAGCGGCAGCAGCAGCGGCGTTTGTAATTGCAGTTCGTTTGAATTTCAGGTGACATCGTTGCTGTCGTTGGACAAAAACTAACTAACTAGCTGACCGAGCGACCGACCGACTGATCCATCGCACTGATCATTCGGCATTGGCATCGGATTCGGAATCGTGTTTCGGTAATGGGTGTCGTGTGTCGCAAATGAGTAAACTGAATAAAAAACACACTGATCAAAACGCACAATATTTAACTTGTCGTCTTGTTTGTTTGTTTGTTTGGTTGCTTGGCTTGCTTGTGTGTCTAACAATTCCAAAATCGACACGTAATTCGAAAACCGGTTTCATTTTCATTTTCGATCTCCTCACAATCAACAATCAGCAGCAATCGCCGTCACCGACGCCGAATTGTTTTGCTATTAGCAAAATATTTGATTAATTATACTAGAGGCAATCGGGAGCCGGCGATTGTGTGCGCCACCCAAAAGGCATTTACACTGCACAGCACAGCACAAGTTACGAAAACGACCAAAGATTGTGTTAAAATATTCTTAGATTTGGCATTTTTAAAGCAATATAAAATGTTGTTCTTTGAATGTTTCTTGAATTTTAACAAATTAAATAAAGTTTTGGGTTTCAACAATTAATAGGACTCTTCTAATAACTAACGTGGACTTTAACAAAAAGATCAACGGCAAAAGATTTAATCTTAAAATTAAAAAATTAATAAATTAAAATTAAACAAAAATTGACCAAAAGCTCAAATGGATTATGATTTGATTAAGCAAATTATTGAAATGAAAAGCATCTGAAATAATTTTATAAATGTCAACTAAACTAAACATGATAGTGCAGACACAAATTTTTACTTTGTAGCACAGTGTAGAGGGTGGTGCATGACAAATTTTTGGTCAACTGCATAACTGATTAAGAGCGCCAGCGATATATTCAAGCAAGACGCCCCGGCAGGAAATTCGATCAACTTGAACTCTAAGCTCTTAGTTGCCCCGAGTTCCATTTGAGCCGTCGCTGCTGATTCAATTAAAGCAAGATTATAGGAGGAGGGCATTGGTGATGGGCACACTCACTTGGCGTTCAGTGGAGCATGCAACGGCTGAGTTGCTGGCTCTGTGGCATGTTGCGTTGACAGCAAGTATTGGGTGCGTGCCTCGTCGTGGCACTTCTTCTTCAGATCGTACATCTTTTGGCGTTCGTGCTCGATGACATGATGACCTGTGGATGGTTCGATGGTTGGAATGATTCGGGTTCGAGTTGATTGTGGCAAATGTGGGTTAAATAAATGTATGGCAATTACCTTGCTGGGCCAGCAGCAGCTTGCGATTGCGTTCGATTTCTTTGATGCTGTCGAAGATTTTGGTGCTGGCACCCTGGCTGGTGGAAATGGGCGCATCGTTGGCCACCTTGCAGCTGCGATCGATGTCGTCCTGCGAGGGCACCCGCCGCTCCAGCGGATTCACCTCGAATCTGTCGCTGCGCAGCGACAAGTTGAAACTAATCTGCTCACAGCTGCCCGCATCGTAAACCTGCAACGGCGGCCGCTTCGGCGTGCTGGTCACCTGCGTTGCGTGCGGCAGCTCGATCTTGTTGTTGTTGTAGAACATGTTCTCGTTAACGCTCTTGGACATTAGGTCCTCCTGGTTGTGCCGCTTCGGGCAGAGCAGCTCGGCGGAGCCGAACAGCGACTGCGACATGACGCCGTTGATCAGATTGCTGCTGTTGCCGCCATTGCTGGCAGTGGGCGTGTTGCGTCCGCTGGTGGGGGATGTGGGCTCATCGGCATCGGGTTCAGGGTCGGGTCCCAGTTGTACGCGCAGCGATGCCAGCTCCGATTCAAGCATTAAGCGCTGCTCCTGACGCTTAAGTTCCTCGTGGGACGCATGATGCTCCGACTCCTCCTCGAAGTACTGAAACTCCAGATCCTCAAAAGTCTTGCGATCGCTGTCCAGCGACTCGCACACATGCTCCAGCTCCTCCTTGAGACAAGCATTGTTCGGCTTCTGCTTCAGCATGGCGCGCAGTCTGTAAAAACCAAATTGCAAACGTTACTCGTTGTTCAGTTTTCCAAATCGGGAAAAAAATTGCGTGTTCGGACACGTACACCGTCAACTTTTTAAGTCTCGCCTACTTGGATCTGTCTATAATTCGTAGCTCGAACAGTTCTATGCTAAAAACACGTAATTGGCTTTTTCAATGTAAGCCCAACAACTATTTAAATACAACTGCCAATCAGTGAGGCACACTGCACTTATCTGCGGTTTATGCCCTATACTTAATTATAAAAGTGAGTAGAAGGTAGACTAAAGCATTATACCTTATAATACGATTCCAAAGTTAATACACATTACGCTTAGAATGCAAAAATTAATTTAAAATTAGAATGCTTATTAAAAAATTAATAAATAATAAAATAAAATAGGAGTATCTCCTCGTCGATCACATTCAACTTGTTTTTAAATGCATATATAAGCTTTACAAAGCCGTTAAAACAAGTTCATTTACATTTTGTAGGTTTGCAAAATTCTCTGAATGTATTTTTAGTTTATCTGATTATACTATAGATTTTAAAGTCTCGTTCATGCGATGAGTAATTAAGTACAACAGGCTATTAATCAAGTAAGCATGTAAATTATATTGCCGAAAATGCGGTATACTAAATGAATTAAAAATACACTGATCCATCTAGACCTGAACGAAATCCAAATAAGTTGAGCTGATTTGAAGTTATATATATTTTACATGTAAGCGAAGTTAAGGCGGAAGCAAAGTAATCCGGCTGGTAAAAAGTAAAGCTCATTTAATGAATTTCAATTCCTAACTTATCAAAAATCAGTAATCAGTTTGTGCTGTATACAATTTGATCAGCTTCTTTAAGCTACCAAAAAGAGAACTTTGATCTATTTTAATGCCAAACATTCTTACTTATTGAGCTGATCCTGTTTCATTTCAATGGACTGCTTAAGCTTGGCCTGCTGATTCTCCTCCATCACTCGGGTCGCATTGCGTTGTGCCTCCAGGCGATAGATGCGATTCTGCAACATCTGCAGCTGCAGCCGAGGAGTCGCCGGCCGAGTTGTTGTTGTTGCCGAGCATTGTTCACTTGATTCCAGCTGTTGATAAAGATGGTTTTAGAAACTACTAATCCATAATCCATATGGTTGTATAATAAAGAATCTACCTCGAGACCGTTTGTTGTGGCAGTTGGCAGCGCCGCCAGCTCACGTCTCAGCTGCTTGCGTCGCTGCAGCAGCTCCCGCCTTTGCCGCTGCTCCAAATTAATGCTGCGCGGCGCCGGCGCTGGCTTCCGACTGAGCTTGGGCGACTGACTGGACGACTCGTTCAGGTTGAGCGTGAGATTGTTGATGTTCTTGTTGGAGCGCTTGGCGGGCGTCAACTGGCACATTTTTTGCAGATGCTGCTGCTGCTGCTCGATCTGCTGCTTGCGCTCGAAGGACTTGAACAGCTGCTCATAGTCGCGCTGCTGATTGGGCGCTGGCGGCTTGGGCGCTAGCGGTGGCTTCACCACACCCGTCGACGATGGCGGTGCCGGCTGCGGCGTCGGCGTAGAACTGGCCAGCGCAAAGGCGCTGCTGAATGAAGCATCCTTCTTGGGCGACATGCAATTAGTGCGTATTTTGGTGCGCGGACTTTGCGGCACATATTTGGCCGTGCTGCTGGCCGGCAGATTCTCATGGCTGCCAGCAGCAGCAGCGGTCGCAGCAGCAGCAACAGTTGCCGATGACGACGACGCTGCTGTTGAGGCTGAGACATGCAGCTGGCCATTGATCTCGACACGATTGGGACCCAGTAGGCGCACATTCTCATAGCCCGACGAGCTGCTGAGCAGCGCCAGATTGCTGCTGCTGCCCGCGTGCTGTTGGAACGGCGATTTCTTGTCTCGCGGCAGCGAGCCATTTGTCTTGATGCGATTCTGGACAATTGGCGATGAGGTAATGCTACCGGCGCTGGCATTCTGCAGCGCATGGTTGCTGCCGTTGCTGTGGTTGTTGCTGCTGCTGTTGAGAAGCTGCTGCTGTTGCTGCTGCTGCTGCTGCTGTCGATCTGCGTATTCGGTACAGTTCTTCAGTATGTCCTCAAGCTCCGCACCGCTGTTGAGTTCCGTGTTGATGCCATTCATGGTAAAGATTTGCAGGCCGCCGGCGGTATAGGTGCCCGGCTTGGGATAACGGTCGTAGCGATCGTTGTTCACCTTGCCCAACAGCTCTGGCTGACTCAACTGATGTTGCTGTTGATGCTGCTGTTGTTGTTGTTGTTGTTGTTGTTGTTGCTGCTGCTGCTGTTGCTGCTGCTGTTGCTTGAAGACAACCGCATTGCTGGGTATATTACAGTAGCCAGCATTGTGGCCAATTCCATTGGCGCCGCTGCTGGGCAGCGTTTTGGCATATTGATTGTTGAGCTGCTTCTCGCCGCGATGATTTTCGGCCAGATTGCGGGCAAAGTTCGCATATTTCTGGCCAAGCACATCGCGTGCGGGCATGTTTACTGTGACCAGATCGGCGCTAAACACCTTCGGCCACTGTACGCCATGCAGATCCATGTTGGGTGGATCGCGGCCGCTGTTGCTGTTCTTGATCGGAATTATGATACTCTCGTAGAAGCTGTCCACCTCGATCGCCTGGGAGTTGTCGATGGAGCGCGATGATTGCGTAAAATCGATATGTGGCATGGAGATGCGCTCGTTGGAGCCCATCGCGGAGCGCATCATTTGCGCCTCGTCCGGATTGTTGAAGCGCAGATAGTTCGAGTTGCCAATCGTGATCATGGCACCCTGTGTCAGTTTGGCCTCCTCCCCCCCAATGGGAGCGCCGTCGATAAGCAGACGCGCCTCCGGCTCCGGCACCAAAGTCACCTCGTTGTCCTCGCTCCTGTAAATGGTGCAGTGCAACGGGCGCACGCCGCTACCGTTTAGCGAGATGCTGCAGTTCGGCGCCGATCCTATTGTTGTGTCACCTGCGGCAGTCGAGAAAAGTCGAAAAGCGTGTTGTTAGTGATTACTCAAAACTGCCATAGTTGTAAATAAAGCTCTAATTGTGACCGTAACTGGTAAATGCAACTGTTAATTGTAACTGTTGTTGATGCCGTCGTGCACGTCGCTCTCGTTCACACGCACGAGCGCTCGGCCTGCGAGTGAGTCGCGCTAAACAAGTCGAGCAAAACAACAGGCTGAACCGAGCCGAGCCGAACAGAGCCGACATGATCCGAGCTGACCTGACGCTGTTATCTGTGTTGGCTGTGGAGTGAGCAACGATCAACCACACGGCGTCCTCGTCAAGGCATGCAACCGTGGTGCGTGCCAAAGATTACGCACACTGGTGTACAATCAACATTTCATAATTTTATTGATATGTTACCCTTTTTTAAATATTTAGTTAAACGATAACTTCGCTCTTTGTATATTTGTTTTATGCAAGCTGCATAGAAATAAAATTCCAACTCATAATCGATTAAAAGAAGCTACTTATTTATATATTATTTATTATCTTATTTAAGTGAATCACAATATTTACTACAATATTGATTTAGCTATCTTATTTTTAATAACGAAGCCGTAAGACCCTAGGCTAGTTGGATAACCTCGAACTTTTTCAGGTTTATTACCACTTTTGCAGATTTTTGGAAAAAAAATATAACTGCATTTTTTTTGGAAACATATCCATAATATTTTTAACGTTTAAACCAATTGAACAAAAACAATTGCTTGAAAAAAAGTTTTTTTAATGTTAAAGATCTAAAACTGCTTTAAGCTACATATGATACGATATGAGGCTTACATGCATACTTTTATGGCACTATCTTTATGATGGTGCTTGACAATATTCATACATACAGTTAAGATCCTAAAAGCTTTCGCGCTGCTTTTATATTGAGTCACACTGTGCGGATCTTATCGCGTCGCTCCAAAAGCGAGCCGAAAACTGGTGCCGTTTCGTTTGTTGCTGTTTTTATTTTGTTTCGTTTGCGTATTCTTATGAATTCTAGTTTCTTGTTCTGCGTTTTGCTTGTGCTTTTTTTCGTGGATTTCTTAAGTTTTGCTTATCGGCTTACAAATGACCTTGGCAAGCATGCGGGCAGCTGGACACGGAGGGGCTCTTAAAATATATGTGTGTATGTATGTACGTATTTATGTATACTTACCGATATGTATGTAGTGAATGGTGACGGCGGTGCTGAGGCGTCCGCCGCCCAGACTAACCAAATGAGGATCAGAGGCAGCAACACGCAGCGACGGATCCTTTTTCGTCAATGACATCTGCAAGCGATCAAAGAGAGAAGGGCACTGTGAGTACGCGTGCGAATGCAAATAGTGGGAGATGACGCAGCGCGTGCATTTGGCAAGGCGTGAAATTGTCAACTGAGCTATGTATGTATGTACAATGTAGCTGCAGGCGACGCCGGTGACAAACACAAACAATGCACGCACACATGAACACACGAACACAACACATACATGTATGTATGCGCATGCGCAACGAGTGCAGCTGCTCTAAATTGCCTTTGTTATATGTGTTTCCCAATAGGTGGTGAGCAGGACACATTGTTGCAGTTGTTGTCGCACTCGGACGTTGTCTGCCTGCGCTCAAATGCTGATGATGTGCGCACGTGTCTGCAAACGAGCACGCGCGCGCGCGCTCACTTTAACAGCTGTGCGTATTTAGATGCTGCTGTTGCGGCGGCGGAGTTGCCAGATCGCTGCAGCTAATAGAAAATTAATTGGAAAGCTAATCAATCATCGACCCGTCGTTGGCCAAATAAATGAAGAATGTGGCCCTTGATAACACACACACTAAGAGTGAGGCACGCGTGTGTGTATGTGCGTGTGATTGTGTTTGCGTGTGTGTTTGGAGACACAAACGGCAAGCGGGCGAGCAAACAAAACTCATTGAACAGTTTTCACTTTTATTTTGGGGCACGGAAATGACTGCGGTGGGCCGTTTTCGAAACGTTCCAAAAGCCAAATTGGGTCATAAACACCAAAAGTGGTCGAGAGAGCGTTGTGGAGAGCAGGCAGGAGGAGCGAAGTCAACAGCAAAAGCAATAACAATGCGATTAAGCTACATCATCGTCATCCCCATCTCCATGCCCATCATCAACATTATGTGTGTGTTACCGACCGTGTGTGTGTATGTGGGCCAACTGCATGGATAAGCAAGAAATGAGAGCATGCTGCGAGCCTCTATATGTGCTGATAAAGTTTTCATTGGACACGCATCATTTTCATTTGCCACAATGTGCTGTCATTGTTGTTGTTGTCAGCGATTTCGCCCCGCCTGACTTCTCCGAACATTATCATTATCAGCTATTGTTGCTATTGTTGTTGTTTTTGTTGCTGCGCGTGTTATAATTACACTTACAAGTGCGTGCATGCGTGTGCGTAGATGTGTGTGTGTGTGTAAAATACACCGGCACTGAATCGGTCAGTCTGCATTTATGTACGACAATATGTGAAGTAATTGCGTTAAGCTCTGAAATATATGATTGCGTAATATTTTGTTTGTGGAACGTATGCTTCGTGTGAAACGCCTTGTGGACTACATTTGTATTTACGTCTCTATCTGTTTGCTGCGCTCGCTTTGTTTGTTTCTCCATTGTGCATTGCGCCCAGCTTACGATCCACAACTCTGAACTCGCGTGATTCTTGTATCGGGCACTTTCCATTTTTGTCTAGACTGCCATTCGGCGTTGACAACTGGCCACTATATCATTCCCAGCTCCCACCTTTATTGCCCATTATAATAAACATTACGAAATGCATTTTTATCGCTTACTTTGCAGTTGCCTTCGCTTGTTTTATTTTTTTTGTTTTGTTTTTAAAACGATGCCGCGCACCAATGCGCCCGGCATGTCATCTTCGGCGTCATCCTCGGGCGTTCGTTCAGTTCGTCGTCATCATCAGCCAGCGGGCAGAGCACACTGACAAGCAGCACCAGCAGCGGCAGAGGCAGACATCAAAAGTGCCAAGATGTGTAATGAATAATCAAAGAAATCAACGGCAACAAAAGACTAGCAATGAGAAGGCAAATGAGTCAGAGAACTGCTGCAACAACAACAATAAAACGAACAACATCACATGTGCACATAGGAACAGCAATTGCGCGCCTCTGTATTTTATTTCTTTTCCCTTCTTTTTTATTAGGGCATCCAAATTTTTGTTAAATTAAGATAAGATAAAAGCAATGAAGTTATTGAGATACACAACAACAGCAACGGCATCCGCTTATTAAGCAGGTGCCTTTGGGTTGAAGATATGTCAATATAAGCACATACATACTTCAAAATAAAGTTCATATTGTTCTCAAATTGGTTTCTAGCACATCTAGAAACTTCCATGTCAAGCCTAGCTAAGCAAGAAAATGTACTACAATATTACTATGAACCATGACTTAACCACTTCAACTTGCCTCTAAGCCCAGCTTCACGATTATTGGTGTATTGCCCAATAGAATTGAATACCAACAACGTTAAAAAACAGCTTATGCATGAATTATGCATAATAAAGATAAGTTAAGAAACAAAAGATACCCTGTGTTTTTTGCTTTATCTTAATGTTCGGGAAACGGATGAAAGTACCCAAAAGCTTAAATTATTTCGTGTCACTTGCTTTACAAATATTCGAGATATGCACAAAAATAGGAACTCACTTGTATTGCTCTTGGTAAGTTTTGTATCACATTATAATTATAACCTTTCAATGACTACAGAGTATCCAAATTTGCAATAAGTTTCTTGCATGAAAAACTGACAGCAAAGATAAGTTTAGTAAATGGAAAAATAAGTAAAGTATAAGCCAATCATTAAAATACATTACACAAAGTTATTTCAGCAACTGCCTTGTTTACCTGAGAATTGGTCACAGTCTAAGCAGGGGGAATGAATAAACTATAGAAATCTGTTGTCGTCGATTTAATAATATTATAGCCACAAACAAAAACCACAGAAAACACATTAAACTGTCAGGCGAAATGGAAATCCGCGAAGCCAAACAAACAAGCAAACAAACAATTAAACAATGAGACAAACAGTCAACAGAAAGCGTCAACGCAATTAACGTGTCATTTTTTGCCCGTGCCTGAGCTTATGCAGAGCAAGCCCCTCCGATGGATGTCCCCAATAGAGCGGTGGCCACCCAGTTCCAACATCCCATCCACAGAGCTGATAAATTGTTTGCTTTCGCTGCAGTCGCACTTTCCTCTTGCCGTCTCGCTTACTCGGGCCATACGCGCTCACTCTTTCGCCCGATGGCGGCAGTGAGGTCGTAAACATTACAGGAAAATGGAAACCCATACATTGCCATTTTTAGTTGTCTTTATTTATAGAGCGCAAACACAGCTGTGTATCCAACTTGAAAGCAAAAACACCGTTTCAATAATATGATAGTGCGGGCGACAGAGCGAAAAGGGAGAGAGAGTAGCAGAGGTGGGTCTGGAACAAGCAGGCAATCGGGAAGATGCACAGACACATACATACTTATGTCTGCGTATGTACATCATGCAAATAATGATACGTTCACCACTTTTGCCCAAATTAAAACATGTATTATATTTAATTTAATTGATTCTAAGTATGAGGCTGTATTTATAGCCAGATGTTTGATAAGAGAGGAAAACAAGTAAAAAACGTAGTTAAATTTACAAGCAACAATAATTATATATGCATCTGAACCTTTCTCTTGATAGTGGCGCGGTTTAAGCTAAATTAATGAAAATTCCTTGCAATTTTAATAATTTTGTTTGGTAAAAATTCATGCAAAAAACAGAACATAAATTTGACTTGTAATCTTCTCAAACCCATATAGAGTACTTCCTTTAGATTGCAAACTCCAATAACTTTGCCATTTTGATCAAAGTTTGTCCGTTTTCATGTTCACCTGGATTTTGTTTTGCACATACATAAATTTATAAACTATGAATATAATCTTGAGTATTGTTTTTCGTAGATAAGTTAAACTACAATTTGTTCCTGTGTTATGTTATATTATTGTATATCGTGTTATAAATACAGGTATATTCTTAAAAGGAATTGATTAAAAGTTTGCATGATTTAATTTGGAAACAATGTGATGCACGTATAATTGTTTCAATAGAACTGTTTATATATACATATATATATATAAATATATACATACATACATATGTATGTATGTATGGGATGAGACTATGCATTAGCGCAGCAACTGTCAATACTCGAATTTTCAATTGGCAAGCGCTGCTTTTTGGCTGTCATATCATTTGTTTTGTTTTTGTTTCCATTTCTTACCACGCAGCAGCTCGTTTCACTGGGAATTGAGAATCTTGAGGGGGGTCGCCTGTGGGCGGGTTTAAAGCGTTCGCTAATTGAATTTGCCTGTTAAGACAAAATATTTGCCTTGACTTAACCCAACAACGTGGGCAGGAAGCTATGTATATGTATGTATGTGGATCGCATTGGCGCAAGATTCCAACGAAGCAGTTTTCTTCTTTGTGTACCCTAAGTCCACTTAAAACGGGTAAATAGGGTATAATAATTATGTGCTCATATGTACATTTGTATGAATGTATGTACGTTCTTGATCAGGGTGACGAACGCAATTCTCTTGAATAAAAACGTAGTACGATGGGGACCATGCGCGTTCAGGGTATCTCCTAGTCGGGCACTCACGACTAGAGCTCGCTTACTTGTTTTTGTTTGAGTTGTCAATGGATTGCAAAAAGTATGTCAAACATTTGGAGTGAACCGGCCTGGTGTGGGCATTTGCTAAAGTGGACCTTACACTAATTCTGAGTTCGTTTTGGAGAATAAGTTGTTTGCTTGATTTCACTTCCAATTAAAGCTTGGCTTCTTGAGTTGCTCCAGTGTTTAAGATTTCGTATCCACTTCAACGCCTCCACTAGCCCACAGAGACTGATGACATTCTAGTGAGCTTCTTTCAAAATTTGCCAAAACGTCTGCTGTTGTATTTTCGCATATTCCTTTCAAAATTACAGACAGTGGATCGTAGTTGTAATGGATTGAGCAAGGGATACAGAGAGTGAGAGAGCGAGCTTCCAAGCCAATCTGGGCCGTACCTTGGGCCGGCAGCCAAATTATAGATGGCATTTTGGGCCAGACATGCAAACTAGTTTTTTCGTGCACATTAGCCACAAATAAAATGTGACACATGGCGGACACAATTACGAAAAGTACACGACGTGTACAATGTTTTTATAATTATGTTTGTATGTTAATAAAAATAAACATTTGCGCAATTCGAATTAAAGGCATACATAAAGCCGTGGCCGAAAAAATAATTGTACATATTTTTTACTTTTTATTTTATTTATTTATTTTGCTTTTGAGGCCACTGGGGTCAACGACAAATCTAAATAAGTTTGTGCGCGATTTAATTCGCGTGCGTTTCTTTTTTTTATTTTTTATTTTATTTTTTATGGATTGTGAAGGTCAGTCAGGCAGCAGCGCCACCAGCAGCGGCGCCGACAGCGACACGGAGAGTGTTGAATTTATATTGCAATATCTCCTGTACGTGCGTGCAATGAAGAACGAGGAAAGAGTTCATAATAATAATGTGCATGTCGAAAGGGTGGAGAGAGAGAGAGAGAGAAAGAGAGCGAGAGACGGGGGCAGTTCACGCTGCATACTAAAATGGAATGCACTTGTGTGCGTGTTTTAAAATTAACGAGCTGCTGCATTTGCTGTTGC
This sequence comes from Drosophila lacertosa, assembly GCA_004143845.1. Classification (NCBI taxonomy): domain Eukaryota; kingdom Metazoa; phylum Arthropoda; class Insecta; order Diptera; family Drosophilidae; genus Drosophila; species Drosophila lacertosa. The sequence continues at coordinate 23,894 of SCDZ01000129.1, forward strand.
TGTTGTAGTTGTCGTCAAAGGGTTTATATGACATGCATGTGGGCATTAATATATTAAGGCCGAGCCCCACATTGCCAGCTAACGGTTAACTGTGGGGGCGCCACTTGAAACTGTCAAAAAATGAAGCTGTTTAAATGCCTGTTCGCTTGTGAGCGTGTTAAGTGGCTTGTTAATTATGCTTATAGCTCGCCGCATTACCGAATATGTTAAGGAGCAACAATCACAACGCTGCCACTCGAGTGGCCTCTCAAGATGCCGAAAATCTAATTAACGCACACTCACAAATTCTTCACGTTTCTCGAAATTGCCGCCCGCTGCCCATTTGACGCTGCTTGACTCAGTTCACTGTTCAAATTGAGTTCAATTGAAGTAACTGTTTACCATTTGACAGCAATAACAATATGGCATCATTTACGCCTATTCACCACTCCACTTCCACCCGTGCACTCTTTCGCTTTCCCTCTCTCTCTCTCTCTCTATCTGTCCCACTCTGGGTTTGTGTAAGTATTGTGTTTTGTCATGGAACAATGCGCTGGAAATGCAACAAACAATAACTGTGCAAAATGCAAAATGCGCAATGCAAATGTTAAACGGAGCCGCTGTGCTGATGTCATCAACGGAAAACAGCAACAACATTAACAGTAACAACAAAGGCACTTGTATTTTTAACAATCGTCAAACGGCACTTTGCCAGCGTGGGGTAAAACTTGATTTAACTAGATGACTTCATTAATGAACAGGCAACAAAACAAGCGCACGTAAATATGCAAATAACAAACAAATATGTAGACATATATACATAGACATATACAAGCATACATTTGTAATTACAATGGCAAATACAAAACGCTGGCGTGCGTGCGCAACAAGAACAAAAGACGCGAGAGTGCGCGCGCGCACGCACGCAGCATTGTGCGCACTTGTCTGCACAGCGCAAGTTGGTCACATTGTTTCGCTCTTTTGCCAGCGTAGGTGCGCACTGCGCAGTAAAAAGACAATTCAATTGTGAACGTTAAGTGAAGTCTATTGATTCAATTGGTTTCGACTGCGAATGCGACTGCGTTTTTAATTAAACGCAAGACGAACCGAAGGCTAAGTCTGCCTTTCAACAACAGCAGCGAATCCAGCAAACCAAAACAACAATTCTGAACAAACACATAAACAAAAATGCAACTGTCAAAAGTCAATTCAAGAGCCAAAATCATTTTTTCTATAAACATTATTATTAGGTGCATTAACTTTCAAAGTCGGTGTTCGCTTAAAACAGTATTTACTGTACTTTTTGCCTTACCGTAAATAAGGGCCGATTGTTTTAGTTGTTGTTATTGTTGTTTGCTGTTATTTTGCACGCACGATGACAGCAACCGGAAAACGGAAGCGCCCTATTTGGCTGTTACGTGTATGGGGAAACACAAATGTATACATATGTATGTATAAGTATTTATGTCGTTTACATAGTCAAATATTATGCTCCGGCTATTGTCATTATGAATATGCGTTTATGGCGATGCCATTTCGACAGTCTAACAAGAAGTTGTTGGCTTGGCTCATTTTGAATTGGGAGCAGCCGGGAAAAGGTGTCGCCACATTCTAAATGCACACACACGCTCATACACATACATTTGTATATATATATATATATATATATAAATATGTATGTATGCATATGGGTGTCATGCATCACATACTCACACCGTCACACACGTTGCGACGCGCCATTAAAGATCTGTGTGACGGCGGGTGACAAAGTGCGTCCGGTTTGTGCGTTTTCTCGGATGCAAATGTCCAAGGCCTTCGGCGGGTGCTTCGACGGGTCGTTGGTGGCAATGAACGCATTGAAACCGTTATTGGCAATGTACTGTTGCTGCTGATGGTGTTGTTGTTGCTGCTGGTGTTATTGTTGTTGGGGCTGTTGTCGAAAAGTTTTCCCCCTCAATTGAAAAACTATGCAGCCGCCGGCAGGCAGAAATGCGCACAGCTGCAACAACATCAACAGCAGCAGCAACAACAACAACAACAACAGAAAACGTGCAGCGCATAAAAAGAAGTGTGAAATGGAAAAACACATAAAAAAGCAAAGTAAAATAAAACTCATATGGACAGACAGCCACACACGCACAAACATATAAAACAACAGCAAAATTAATGAAATAAAATGAAAAAGAGAACATTTCAGGAATTTCATTTGAATTCGGTTGGCAGTGCCAACCGTGTGACCTGCCAATTGGCAGCCACGTTGACCAAAAGCGCCGCTTTCTAACTGCACCTTAGGCAGCAAACAGAGAGACAAAGCTTCACTTAGATATCCTATACATATACACAGTCATATATGCATGTACATATGTATATACATATATGGTGTACGTATGTATATTGATATGTAAAAGCAACGTAAGCAAATTCCACAAAAGTTCTTCACAGTCATCTCATTGTTTCTGTACACTGTTCCTACAGGAACAAACGGGGTATATGCTGTGAAAGAAGCGAGAGTGCTTCTATCAGAAGTTGGGCTATATATTTTAATGTAAAAAAGGAGTCAGCTAACAGCCTTGTTCTGAACATTTATTATTAGAATGAGCTAAATTGTCTTTCTTTACTTACTAATGCCTACATTTTGAAAATTGCTTTCCACCCACATACAACTTTTTCCTTGAGGGAACAGTGTATCGCACAGTCGAGATATTGCGATTGCAACTGCTTTACTTGTTTCAATGTAATTTGATGTGGCACAATCTCTTTGTGCATCTGCACTCGTGGCTCTAGACTGAGGGTTCAGATTCGGATTCGCAGAACGAGTTAACAATCAAAAGCGCTGGCGTTGACGTCTGTCGGTGCAATGCTGAGGCATGTCAGTTCGCATTAAAAACCAGCATGGAACTTGAGTACTTGCTGCACTTCTATGCGTCCACTTCGCGATTTGAATGCCAGCAAAGGGATGCAGAAAGCGTACTCGATGTGCAGCTGAATGACGTACTCAATATTTATAACAAAGCAAAATTTAATGTGTTCTAGGCAGAAAAGTGCTCGACTAACAGATACCCAATATACGAAATGTTCGCCTTTCTAGACTCTAAGACTCTAGTCATTTTAAAGTATTCGATAATATCAATTATATTGTGGGATGAGAAGCGTACAACAATCAGAGTTAGTTCAGATGAGAATTTTTAAAGGCAAAATTAAAATTTTTGCAAAATTCTACTATTATAGTATATACATATATTTTTAAAAATTAACAATTGCAATTCCTTTGACGTTTCCACTTTGCGAGCGCCTGCTGTACTGTAGAAATTCAATTATTGTTTATTTACGTACAGTAATAAATAAAACTGTTATGATAAATTTCTGCCAAGAAGTAATTCAACAATTTTTGATGAATTGCAATATGCAGTGTAATACTTGTAAAAGCCTAATGTATGTACATATGTATATATGATAGCGAATTAACATATGTTTGTGTAAAGTAAAGCATTGCCCACGTTAAAATCAATATAAATATTTTAAAGCCAAAAGCCAAACGTCTTTACGGCTACTCTTGTAATTTTAAATTCATATTTTGAGTTACAATAGAAATATAACAATTAATTTGTCTTTATTGACATAAGTACGTTTATTTTAATTAAACGCTTAAAATGAGTTTTTAACTAAGCTGAACCAATATCAAAGCAAATATTATTTTGTTATTGTCGATGACTATGATTGTCATTAAGTGAGTTGTTTCGTACTCAAAGTCTTAAGCAATGCGAAACTTGTATAGCTTAATATAACTAAATGTATGAATGAATGTGAATATTTACGTATGAGGGCTCAAAGTTCGCTTTAAGCGAAAGTTTTAAGCCCAAAACCTGAACTGAATCAGTTTTTTCTTTGAAATCATTTGGGCTTATTTTAGTAGAAAGGAAACTGTTAACCTCAAAAATGTTTATGGCCTGACCTCGGGGCCAACATAAATAAGCAATGGTCAAAAAAGAATCTAACTAAAAAACAAAGAATGAGACAAACTGCTTTGTTTTGAACTGAAACTATATATATGTTATATATCTATGTACGTCTGTGGGCAAGTTTGTTAAACATATGCAAATACTTGGCAAGGGCAACAAATTAGTGCCAGCACACAAGATGCACACGGCAAGCAGAGTACTTGCAGCGCGCACTGTATCCCATCTGTTGTCTGGTTGTCCACTTTTCCGACTGTCAAAATATTCATCTGCCACAAATTGCAGTTGGCTGCTTCTGTGTGTGTGTGTGTGTGTTAGTGTGTGTTGGCACACACATGTTTATTGGCAATAGTTTGACTGTGACTTGCACCGTTGATGTTTATACGAGCTGCCTAATGGCAAGCGGATGACGATGACGATGACGATGATGACCGACGACGACGGCGACGTCGATAACAATATTGTTATGGCTGTTCTGCTAGTGACAAAACTCTGGCAGCCACTGTATGTGTTGAGCTTATTATGATTATTATTATTTTTTTATTTATATAATTGCCACCCAACGTAAACTTTTTCCCAACGATAGCGCAAAAAAATCGAGTATAATACAAGCTATAAATGCTCATTAAATACATTTACACTATACAATATGGATTGTGGATGGATATTTACGTGATCCACAAATATTCATATAAGGCATATAAAAAGAAAACACGAACGAGATTTTTAAGTTTCGCTTGAGCTAAAATTTAATACCCTGCCAACAAATGTATGTATATACATATATGTATATGTACATATGTATATAGTATTTGTTAAAATGACGAAAAGTCAACGAATTGTTCCTATCAACGCTTTTATATATAAAAAACTATTTTTATAACATTTTGTCAGTTTTACAGATTTTAATGTCAGATTACTGACGACTTCCATTAAAGATTTCAATTAATTAAGAAAAGTAACATCAAATCTGCAGACAATAATTTGTTGCATAGCTTAGGGCGTTGATAGTCCTGCTTACAAGCACTTGTTATCTTTTATTTAATGTTAAAATATATATACGTATATTTTAGGGGTTAATATTTTCCGTTCTATTTAAACGACAAGATATTAGAAGTATTGTAGTTTCGGGTTCAAAATTCTACGCTGCAAATCCTGCTTGCGGCCTTAATATAAATAATATACATTGTTTAAAAGTCGTTATACCCACCGAGCAAATCAGGGCACAATTTTAATCAAATTCAGCAGCGCAGGCGTCGCCGCAAAAATTTGGAATCGATGGTGTGCCCAACCCACTAGTCAAAAAGCGTGGCAAAAGCAAATAGCAATAAAATTAACTAAAAAGCTGTTTTATGCAAAATCAAGTCCCCAAGCCGTAATACATATGTATACTTTGGATTTGCTTGAATGTATCGTACACATACATTGTTAGGAAGTAAGTTTTAGGCAAAGACATAACTGCGGATCATGCCAAAGGGTATCGCAGAGCCAGAGTCAAACGTTCGCTTGAACCTTATGTGTTCCCTTGCTGTGTTTCTCAACGTTTTGAACAAGCACGTCGCACGCAGCGCTTTTTACACAGTTCAGAATTTGGAACAAAACAACAAAAACAGGTGAAAAAAGGCGAAAAAAAACCACAAACAGTTGAACAAAAGAACAAGTTCTCAAGCAAATAATAAAATATGTATCTTATTTTTTCATTCACTCATTATTGTTGTTGTATTTAGGTTATTATTCAATTTTAATTTGGTGGCATTGCCACTATAAAAAGAAAATTAACATAATTTAATGGGAGTATCGTTAGCTTGTTACTTTTGCATTGTTGTTGTTCATGTGCGTCTCTTGGGCTTGTCGTGTGGAACCTAAGTGGATTGTGTGCCCAGCAGAAACAAAATATAAACTATTTGAATGTTAAAAAAGCTTGTTTTAATGCAGCTGTTAGCTGCACACCACTTCACCCCTTTTGGGCAGTGTGGAACTTTCTTACACTGCGAAAGTCGTAACAAAAGCAAAAACCCAACCCAAAACAAAATTGCGGCGTCGCAGCGACTCTGCCGCTGTCTCTGCCGGCGTCTTTAATAACTCCTGCAGTGAGACGCTCTCTCACTTGAGAATTGTGTGCTGCCGTCGTTGACGACGACGACGACGACGACGGCGACGCTACGTCGTCGTCTGGCAGTTTGTCTGCTTTTATGGAAACCGGCTAAATTCCATTTGATTGGGATGCCTTTGCCTTTTCTTTTTTTCACTCGTTGCATTTCACCGTTTGAGTTTCTGCTGACGTCGCGTCGCAGCACACAGCTGTCAAGGGCGTTGGGTTTTTGGGACAGCAGCCGCCACCGCCTGCAGGCAGCGCTGCAGCTTTCGATACCGTTATAATATTATTGTAGTGGGCGCGCTTGCAGCAAATTCCATTGGACAGCCATGTCAAGCGCAGCTTGGTAGCTGACGCTTGCAGACAGGCACACGATAGTGTGAGTGTATTCATTGTCAGAGCATTTGCATTCACATCTCTGTACATACCTTTCACGCTTTTTTTCCTTTGCCGCCTCAACTGTTGCTACAGTTTACTAACTGTAGTGGTTGTTGTGTTTGCCAGTGTTGGCGTCGTCGTTTGGCTCTTAAGGTGGTTGATGTTTTCGTTTTTGTTGTTGTTGTTGGCGTTGTGCAGCGCGGCAAATAGGAATGCATTGAATATAATTAAGTTCTATATTTTATTTTCCTATTCACTTTTTTATATAGATGTGTATGAAATTAACATCTGAATGCCGCGCGCAACGACAAGCTAAAGCAAAAGCATGAGCAAGAGCACAGTCAAATGCAAACAAACACAAACACTGTGTGTGTTGGTAAACGAGTTTACTTTACTTTTGGCAATGTAAAACCTCAAAAACAACAATATTGAGTTAAATTTGACACCAGCAACACATTAGATTCGTATTTACGGACACTTCATTTACGACTTTTCGTCTAGTTTTAATTTAAACAAGGCTTCAAGCACAACAAAAAAACAAATTGTAAAAAAAATAATAATAATTGTTAACGCACGCAGACGCCGTCGCGCCAGTCCGTTCAATGAGTTTTATGCGACTGAATCCAAAAAGCGGCTGTTAGTTAACATGCTCTCTGAGAGCGCAACAGTTGGTTAACAGTTTTAAAATGACCGATTAAAAAATTATTTCAATTCAGTTTACACTACTTTTTACTATGCAATCAACTTGTTTACTATTATACTTTTTTTTCGAATTTTTTTGTTATCATTTACGGCTTGATTAGTTCGACAGAGTTTTGTAAACAAACTCAAATCGTATAACGTAAAAGTAACAGAACTCGCTACGCATATGAGTCACGTAGCCCAACGCAAACGCAATATTCACCTAACTTTAACGCAAAAAGACTACATGCCAATTTTAACATGTAAATTAACAGCGCGAGTAGCGCAAACTTATAATGTATTTATATTAAATTGAAAAAAAACATGTCTCTATTTCAGCTGATACTACGCCGATTTTTCCTCGTTATTGGCTTGCTTTTTTGCCTTCTTGGCCAGCTTCTTAATGAGCTCACTCTTGTCCAGATTGTTCTGGAAGAACGTCGTTTCCTTGCGAGCCTGCGACACCTCCGTCTGCAGCCGTTGCTTGTGCACAGCCTGCTCGTAGTTCATGCGCTCCGTTAGGTGCACCCACTTGAAGCGCGGCAGATATCTCATGCTCCACAGCGAATCGAAGAATTGCGATTTTTTGCGTCCCGAAATTTGTTTGTTGTTCAGCAAGGGTACAATTTGCTTGGCCACGCGTTTTGACTCGAACTCCACCCAGCCTTCAGTAAAATGAATGTTGTAACGCTTTCTTTTATGCTTCTTAGCCTTTTTGTCGCCACCTACAATAAAAGTTTGGTTTAATTGCGCCCGTTGGGGGTAATCGCACGTGCTCCTGCTGTTACTCACCAGGCTGCTTTTCTGGCTGCAAATAGACACGTCCAATTTTGCCGAATTCACCGAGAATCTCACGTAGCCGCGTTACATTCATGTGCTTGGGTATATTTGATACATAAATTATGCCCTTCTTGCGTTTCTTTGGCTGGGTTGCTCCCTTGGCACTGGTATTGAAGTTGACCAAGTCCATTTCGTCTTCATCGTCGTCGTCGGCGATGGCGTCCTGAATGTCTTCATCTGTGTCGCTTTTTGGCACAGTTGGGTCCGCCAGCATTTCCTCATCGCTTTCCACAGGATTTGGTAGCGTTGCAGTTTTTGTTTTCACTTTCTTCTTCATTTGTTTAATACAAAACGTGCGTTCTATGTGACCGGGCGATTTTAACATCAAAATAACCAAACTGTTGTGTACATAATTCGCTCCACACTAGCAGTGCGCAGTTACTGTTAAATAACTAACAGAAATAATATAACAGAATATATTGCACTTCACTAACAGTTCCTAACGTTTAACGTCAAACTTTAAACTTTTCGATAGCTATTTGTCGATAGTATTAGGGCTGAAGCATTTACCGCACGAAAATAACAAGTGCTTTTGATAAAGGAAACTGTGCAATTCAGTTGATTTTTATGTTGAAATTTAGTTGATATTAGTCTTCGCAAAATGCCAGTAAGTAGTTGAACTTATCGCAGTTGCATACGACGTATGCAAAGTGATAGATGAGTAATAATGGGTAATATGAGCTCAGGGAACTTAACGATAGTAAATTTGAATTTTTAAAGTGTAATTCTTGGCTTTGTTTCCACTTTTTTATAGGCCTATCACTCGGAAATAGAAGAATTTCACCGGCAGGTGGGCAACATGGCCATTTTGCCACTGCGCACCAAAGTACGAGGGCCAGCGCCCAGTGTTAATGCTGATAACGACATCATTGATGAGTCACTGTATTATTTCAAAGCAAACGTTTTCTTTCGTACATATGAAGTAAAGGTAGGTCTGCCCATATGCGGGGCAAAACTGCGGCTTTGTTTGCTGTTCATATTTTTCTATATAATCGATGTTTTTTATACAGTCGGAAGTGGATCGTGTGCTTATCTATGTAACACTCTACATAACGGAGTGCCTGAAGCGGTTGGCGCGCTGTACGAGTAAAGAGCAAGGACAGCAGGATCTCTATTCCATGGCCATTTCCAAGTTTGATATACCCGGTGACGCTGGCTTCCCGTTAAACTCGCACTTTACCAAGCCGGATAATGCCGATCTAATGCGTGAATACTTGCTCCAATTGCGTCAGGAGACCGGCTACAGAGTGCTCGAGAAGGTCTTCGATTCAGCGGATGATAAGCCAAACAAATGGTGGATATGTTTTGCCAGAAAGAAGTTCATGGAGAAGAGTCTCACCGGTCCCGGGCAGTAAAATATTTCTGAAACCGACTGTTAAATCAGTTTTAAGACTGTTAAAAAGTTGCTGCAGCCCTGCCCGTTTCTGCAGTGTTGGTGAACGCCGAAAGTGTTTCATGTAAGGCGCTAAATTTAAATCAAACATATAAAAGTCGTTGTTTAATCATTTATTAAAATATTTTTTGTTTATCTAATTGTTTTGTTTTTTTGTAAACCAATTTAAACATTACAGTAAGTAATAGCGCCAAATACAAATAAGCACGGCAGGTTCAACTTAAAATTAATAACAAAAAATTACAAAAAAATAAACACTAGAAATAAACTTAAATTACGAGGACATTATAACGTTCTAAAGTATTCACATGTTTACAGCATATTTACAAAATACTTGGCAAGCACACGGGCATACGAAATAACTATTTAAACTCTCTTATAATCTCCACAATGCTCTGATAGGTGCCTGTGACAATGCCCAGCAGGGCAATCGTCAAAATGGCGATATTTTTAAGATAGGTCCAGGTGCCAAGTCCCTTAGGCACCTGGGTGCGCGTAACAAAGTCAATGATCACAGGTATCAAAAATGCCAGCGATGTTGAGCATAATGCACCGATAAGTGAGATAAATAGATTGAGCTGGGGCACCACAAGGGCGACGCAAACTGCAAGCAAACAAAACGTATTAAACCATAATAAATGCTAGCTAGTATTAAGGGTAAACTTACAGGTCATCATGATCATAATGAATCGCAATACCACCTGCATGGTTATGGGATACTTTTGGGCACAGCCATTCGCCCGCTTAACGGGCGGCCACAGAATTTTCATCATTACGAAAAACTGTATGGGATAGCCAAAGAAGACGCCCAAAGCGGCCACCATCTTCACAACCTGTGACATTCTAGAGTATGCAGAGTAATGTTTAAATATAGATTATTAAAAACTTAAAGATATTTAACTCCTATTTGCACTTACACCTCCTCTACATTCAGATTGAGCGTAATGCTGCCGGCAACGTCCTCGCCCCAGCGCACGTAGCTAACAAATCCGGTGAAGATGAACAGGGCTGTGATGAAAAACATGGTTACGTTCAGCACACCGAAACGACTGCTGAACTTTTCCGGCTCGCGCATGGAGTTGCGCAGCGGAAGGATCAGGGCGATGCCCTCGTACGAGAACAGGGCGGTACCAAAAAACAGCGACAGCTGAGTGCCGCCCGTAAAATAATGCCGTTCCGATACCGATGGCATCGGACCTTCGGAGAACGCAATCACCAGAGTGGCGATCAGGCCAAAAAGCAGGGCGCAGTTGGCCAGCAGCGATACGGGCGATATGTACTTGAGATTGGTCATCAGCGATGGAATCATGGCCGGCAGCAGTGTTATAAGCATTACCATGCTCATGCTTATGTCTATGCCATTCTGTTGCAGCACCTGAAGAGTAAATTGAATGAAAAAAATTATTTAACAGTGTTGTATAACGCCCAATGTAAATGAGTCTGAATGAGCTGTTTAGTTAAATATGATTCATTTAATATGAACTGAAGATAAAGAAAAGACCAACAAATTTCTTTTGGACTCACCTGGTAGAGGTTCTCCGTAATGAACACAAAGTATATGGCACAGAAACCAAATTGCGTAACACAAAGAAACATTTCGACGATCAGCTTCATGGCACGTGACATGCAGCGCAGTGGGCGTGGCCCATACTCAAAGCACTTCTCAACCGTCTCCGGATAGTCGTAGAAGGTGGCGCCCGGCGTTTTGGACACGGCCAGCAGGGAGCCGCGAATAAGCAAACGTTCACAATGGACGCACATGATCGCAATGATGGGTAGCATCAGTGTGGAGCCAATCAGGCCGCCATTCTTGAAGCAATCGCCCATGGCAAAGAGCCCAGCACCAACGCTGCCCTTGAACAGATGTGTGGCTGCTTCCAAGTTGCTGGTCTCATGACGCCTCTTCACTGTACCCTCTACATCCTTATCATCGTGCTTCTCTGGATGCGGCTGCTGCTGTTGCTGCTGCTGCTGCTGCTGCTGTTGGTCCGGCTTGGTTATTTCTAAAGTTCGGCCCATGTCGCCAGCTTCGATGGCTTTTTTTTGACTGCGTTGTTCTTTCTGTTAATGTTCGAGGCCAGTCAAACAAGAGTATAGAGAGTGAGTTAGTCGACGTTGTCCAACGGATAAACTAAAAACTAAGCTTTTAACTAACTATATTTAAATGCCCGACCCTACGAATTCTACTTGCTTTGTGTGCTGCGTTTGCCTCAGGCACCAACTCGCAATTAAATAGAAGTTAAAACCAAAGGAGAAAAAGGAAATGAGTAAAATACCGCGAAAGCTAAAGCAGAGCCCAAAGCAAAGTTAACGGTGCCTTAGATTATAGGATAAGCGGTCAAGTGAGCGAGAGTGAGAGAATATACAACTGAACTGCATTGAGGAACATAGAACATAGAACATAGAACATAGAACATAGAAAACACACTTTGCTGACGAATGCAGTTGTTTTAAATCCAGAATGCCGTCATGCTGATTTCCGTACGAAATTCAAATTGTTTTTCAAGGCTTCTGCAAAAAGTGTCGCTTTTTAATTCAATTTAAAAAAATTAAGTGCAAAATTACTAAACAATAGCCATTGTCTTAACGGCCTTTTCATTTTTTTTAGGATAGTAAAAAAAAATTGTTTAACCTATACAATAATTTCTAAAAATATATTTACTTAAAGTAAAAGTTCACAAACAGGTGTCTAAAATCCGAAAAAGGCGTCGTACAACTTTTAAAAAGAAACAAAGCATAAACGTGAATTAATGACAATCAACTGAGAGCTTTTATTATTTTAATTGTTGCTTTTGATTCAGTCAATAAACCTGTGATAATTTCGCATATAGTTTGACAAGCTGTAGTTAAGTAAAGTTTTTATTTACTATTCAAAGTTTGTTCGATATGTTTTATAAAAACATATGTGTATATATGTATATATGACCATGAAAAGGTAAAAGGTAGATTAAATTTCGACATAGTTAATCTCTTTATACAGTTTAACTAGCTTCTTTCAAGGTGTTTTTTTAGGTTTATTTAGTTTTGCTTTATTTATGGCTGTCAATATTTTTAGCTTGTAGTCAGATTAATTTGAATATTGTAAAGACATGTGCAAATTTTGCCATATATGAAATATTTGATTTTGGCAGGCTTCATTAAATTGTTTTTATTTATATTTTGTTTTTGTTTTTTATCGTTGTTAAAGCAAAACAACTTGGAATTACCCAGAAGGGAGTGAAATAATTACGACAATCAAGTCAGCAAATTAGGCAGGTAGACTTCTAATGTACATACATACATACATATGTATATACACATACTCATACACAGTCTCAGATTATGCGAATTGCAAACCTGATTAACTTGTGGGGTTTATTGTCCGATCTTGATGAAATATTCAGTGATTTAATTTAGCAAATGTTTGCTTCAATCGAAGTGCGAGGCTTCATCTCTAAAAAATATTAAAGTCTAAAAGTTTTATTTTAACGAACAGGATAAGGAACTGAAGCGGTTAAAAATAGGTTGTCAGTTTTCCATTTATCACAAGCCGTCCCATTCATGAAAATAACAGGGTATAAGAACTTATAAGCACTGTTTGAAGTTGTCAACAAAGTTGTTATTTAAGTATTGTACACTCTGATTATTATTATTTCAAAACACTCGTTCAATTTAGTTCAAGCACCAAGTACTAAAAGTCAATGTACTAGAATAAGAAAACAGTGTTAGCTAATCAACTCTTGCTATAAGTTTAACTGTTTAAAGGTGTAAAACACTTTTCGATATCTGCCTTTAATTGAATTGTTTTTTTTTTTTTGCAACTTTTAATTTTGTTTGTTTATGCTAAAACTGTTGTTTTTGGATTACAAGCGTTAATTTGATGTGAAGTTCAACAACTGGCGAACGTTGATTTTTATACACATTTAACAATTAATAAATATGTTTATGTATGTATATATATAGTATTTAGCATAGACGATATCAGCACGCAGCGTAAATCAAGGAAATCAATTGCCAAAACAATATATGTATTTATTTATATATAATATATAGATATATGTCCATATATATATATGCTTATGGTTAGTTTGATAGGTAATATCTGTGTGGGCCGTATTAACTAACACGAATTTGCGATTTTATTTGCTTTATACAATAAAGATAAGCTCAGCGAGTATTAAATCATTAAGCAAAAAGGAAAAACACACACACACACACACACAAACAGTTATTTATCAATAATAATTTATTTGCACCTTTTTGTTTAACTTTTTAAGTGGCAAAAAAAATGCAACCAAATTAAATTTATATTCGATTTTTTGTTTTCGAAAACCGTTTCGCGTGCGTTGATCGTTTTTTCGTAGCGTGTTGACGCGTCAAGAACTCAAACCAGACTCAACTCATAATGTTCGAATTGGCCAAGAGCAGCGTGTGAAATCCCCTTGGCAAAGCGACGGCGACGGCGACGGCGACGGCGATTGCTCTACTCGCAACTATGTATGTACAAATGTGTATGGGCTTGTGTATGTATGTGTGTGTGCTTGTGAGCAATAGTGGACAACGGCTTTTAGCGCTCATACCTTGCATTTGAGGGCGTTTGTTTCTCGTGGGGCGCGTCTCGTGCGCGCTTTCGTGAGGCGATCACACACGAATAAAATATAGGTTAAACGATTAAACAAATAAATTTTTAAAAAAAATTTAAAAAAAATTTTAATTTTTATTATATGCATAAATAAATAAATGTGAAATAACTGAAATAGGAAAATTCATTTTTATGTCGACAATCTAAAAACTTGTTTACCTTATATGAAATATTGGCACATGCAAATGTCAACTTGAAGCCGTAAAGTCCTGCCTCTCTAACTTTATTGTTACCAAATTTTGAACTTGCTTATTGCCGAATTGTGGTTCGTGTTCGTTTAGCATAAATCGACACGCGCTCATCTCTAGCACAGCGCACGTTTAAACTTGTTGTTGTTTTGTTTTGGCATGCAGTTTATAAATTTAAGTTTTTAATTGTACAAAGCTTTGATTTTTCTGGTATCGCCCTTATCAATTAAAAAAGCTGTTCAAATCGGTTCTCAGACACTAATTGGTAACAACAACATGATTTCAACTTTTAACATATTTCCATTAGATAAAGTATTTACACATTCTTTGTCATATTTCCTATGTTGCACACTTAAATAAATAGTGTGCAATTTTTCATATCTACATATACGGAAAGTAATACCTAATAACTTATACATATACTTGTCGTATGTATATGTATGTATTGCATGTATTTAACAACATATACATATATCATAAAAATAAATCTTTTTAAGATGCTTTTAATCATATTTAGACTGTGTTTTTGAAGTCAACAAAATCGTTAGCCATCAAAAATAACAGGCTTTAAATGCGTATTGCATTGAAAATTTGAAATGTTACATATATATTATGTTAGACTAATCCGGTTTAGATAAATCGAAATCGTTTCAGCTTTAAGTTTATTTTGATAAAGCTTTTTAGCTAAGGGATTAAGTAGTTGGATAAATTGGTTCTAGCCAAATAGTCTATAATTTACCATTAAAAGGCAAACAGTTATATAAATTATATTTTTTAAAGTGCATAAAGTAAGTATTTGTCAGATATACTTGACAGTAATTCGATAAAGTCTAAATTTTTTCAGTTAAAATTTGAGACCGATATTAAATAATTACTAAGCTTCAATAATTTTCTATTAAAAAGTAAAAAATTCAAAAATGACTTAATGATTATTAAATTAAAGAATTATTTTAAGTTTGAACAATAAGTTCGATATAGATATTGTTTTGATTGAGATTGCGAACATTTTTCCTTGAGCGTATGATTTTTTTTTTTATTATCTTTGCCAACCAAACCAGTGCATTCTCAATGTAACAGGAAGGAAGTGGTTCAGGGGGGTGGGACTGGGTGGATGGACTTAGAAATAGAGCATGTGACTAGAGCGAATCGAAAGGAGGGCACGTTTCAGGTTCAGGGATGTGGGGCGCAATGCGGCGTATGCGTAATTTATGCACGTGCCTTTTCATATAAAATATACTACTATATACCGAATTCTTGGTCGTACGCCGAGCCAGCGGACCACGTTCGTGATTGGGCAGCGCCGATCGTTACACCTGCAGCTGTTCCGCCCACCTCGCGGCCCGCCCGAGCCACCTATGGAAATTTTCAGCACTAAATTGGTTTTTGTTGTTGTTTTTGTTTTTTATTTGTGTGTAGCGCCAGTTAAATGAATTGCATGGAATTCATGACTGGGCTCTTCTGGCAGTTTGGACTTTCGACAAATATGGCGCATGTATTGATAGACAATCAATCGATCGAACGATCGATGTTTACGGAATTGAACAATTGGATTATATAAGTCAATAACCAAATGATTAACGGAAGCATCGGACTGCATTGGCCGTTAGAGATGAGCGCGTGTCACGTATTCAAACAAAACAACACGAAGCGAAAAAAAACATGTCAAATATATTACATTTAAATGAATACATTTATTATTTATTTTCATTATTTGTCAATAACATTTAGTGGTTATACATATAAATATCTATACTATTTGTAAGCTCACTAATTTTTATTTCGTGCCTAGTCGTGCACGCTCGTGTCACGAACTGCTCTTATAATAAAATTAAAACTCGGTTTCATTCAGATTGGTTTAGTTTGATTCGGATTAGATCATTTGCAATGCCCATTGGGGATTCTGTGTATATTTTCTTGAATCATATATTCAAGCGATTTCAGCGGCGCGCCAATTGATTTTTATCGGATTTCTTTTTATTGCCTTTTCAAGCAAAGCTTAATTGAGAATTAAAATAATAAAATGATTCAATTATTTAAATTAACGATTTCATTGTAAGTGTCTACGAAAGTTGTTTAAACATTTTACGTTTCCAGAAATTTGAATTCTTTATGAGCTTAACGCTGAATTAAAAATAGTTTTGAAAATGTTTTGGCTTAAAATTTTAGTTTCAACACCAAAAATACAATAAATTAAATAGTCAATTATTTGTTATATATTTTATGAAATATGTTTAGATCCAGGATCAACCCAGGTTGCTAATCAAGTTGAAAAGCAATTGGCATATGTTTAGATTGAAAACTTAAGAGTATTTTTTAACTTTTAATTAAACTTAGCTTACAACTTTTAAAACAACTGTTGCACACAATTAAATATAATGCAAAACACATTTATATTTAAAGTACATTTCAAAAAAAAAAGTAGCCGAAAGGTTTTTAAAAAAGATTATTTCAAGCTGATTGGAATTGAAATGATGAATTCTGTAAATTTTATAAATGCCTTAAAATTAAAAAATTTATGTATGTAAAAGTTCAATTGAGTTAAAAAACAAAGTTTGCAGTTGTGCATAATTTATTAATACTTAAAAAAAAATAATAAAAAAATATTCAGCTTATTAAACAAATAAACATTTAAAGCTATTTTCGCGGCACATTGTTCATAAGTATAATCGCATATCATAAACATATACATATATATATATATATTTTTTTATACATATATGATGTGAGTGAAATAATCCTGGGCTATTCGAGGCTGCCGCTTACTCGAGATAAGTCGGAATTTGTCGGCTAGTGCAGTTCCTCCTCGCCAAAGTGCTTGACAATTTGCTTGAGGCTCTCGTAGGAGCCGGTGAAGAAGCCAAGCAGCGCCAGCACCAGAATGATAAGATTCTTGAGACTGATCCAAAGGCCGGGTCCCTTGTTGGGCTCGCTGCACGCGATCAGCTCGATGACGGGCGGAAAGACCAGGGCCAGAGCCGTGGAGCACAGAGCGCCAATTAACGAGATGAACAGACCCAGGGCTGGCACCAGCTCGGCAATCGCCACTGTGTAGTTTGTGTGTGTGTGTGTGTGTGTGTGTGTGTGTGTGTTTAGCAAATCTTCTATTGGCTGGAGCTACTTACGTGTCACGAGCACCAGCAGGCTGCGAAAGATGAGCTCGCCGGCCAGCGAGCGTCCCTCGATGCCGCACATCTGCTTGGCACCTGGCCACATGACCTGGACGGCCACAAAGAACTGCAGCGGATAGCCCAAAAGGACGCCCATCGAGACCATCAGCTTGACCGCCTGCGCCAGACTGTGAGCGTGTGAAGAGCGTATGGTGTGGGTTAGCCAAGTTGCTACGAAAGCGTTCTAGAGATGGGCGCGTGACACGAAATACGTTTCAATTGGGATTGAATAGGCTTGCTAGTTGAAAATCAAAAGACTGGACTTTGACTTCTATTGAACACGTTGTGTGTCACGCGTCCTTCTCCGGACGAACTTGCTCACATGGTATCGCCGAGATTGAGGGTTAGACTGCCGCCAACATGTTCGCCCCATTTCATGTAGCCCACAGAGCCGGCGAACATGAACATGACGGAGACGAGAAACATGCCCACATTGAGCACGCCCAGCGTGCTCTCAAACTGGCGGGGCTTGCGCATGGCATTCTTCAGCGGCATCACCAGGGCGATGCCCTCGAAGGCAAAGATGGCGGTGCCGAAGAAGAGCGCCAGCTGGGAGCCGTTCGTCCAGTAGGCGCGTTCCGACACCCCCGGCAAGCCATCCTTTAGCGCATAATACAGCGTTATCGCCAGTCCCAGGATCATGCACACGTTGGCGAACAGCGAGACCGGCGTCAACCATTTGAGATTCGTTATCAGCGAACTGAGCAGCACCGGTATGAGGGCCAGCAGCATCACCAGATGCACATCCATGTCAATCTCATATGCCTGCAGGATCTTTTAGTGGACAAAACGAATGATTTCATCGGCTCCACGAAGATAGATAGAGAGGGAGAGGAAGAGAGAGAGAGAGAGAGACACCTGCCACTTGGCACTCACCTGCTTCACGTTGGTGCTGATGAACACGAAGTAGATGCAACAAAAGCCCAGCTGGGTAACACATATGAATATGTCCACCAGGCGGCCCATGGTGCGCGACCAGCCGCGCAGCTTGATCGGCCCGTTCTCAAAGCATTGCTCCACCGTCAGCGCATAGTCCGCGCAGACTGCGTCGCCGCGCAGGTCGCGCATCTTCTTGGAGCAGGCGATCAGAACGTGCTGGCAGTGAATGCAGACGACAGCAATGATAATGGTTAGCACCGGTGCCACAATCAATCCGCCATTCTTGAACGCATCGCCCATGGCAAAGAGACCCGGTCCGATGTTGCCCTTGAACAGATGCACAATTGTCTCCAGGTAACTGCATACGGATAATGTCATGCAAAATTCAATTCAATAGCAATCAGAGTTAACGGTTTAGTAACTCTTTTGTTCGATTGTTAGGCGGTATATAGATTGTTGACTTTGGGTTTAGTAGGTTGGTTAATGGGAATCTTGTGATGGCTGGCAGGTTAGTGTCTGGATGAGCTAGGAACAGGACACTTTCCATTCTGTACAGTTCTTCTGGTCCATCAGAGATCTCAGCTGGATAATCTCAGCTTATTTTTTAGTTACAGCAACATTTTGTTAGTTGAGGACATAGGACTATTGTTGGATTAAATAGTCCTTTGGCTAAATTTAAGAACATTTAGGAACTGTTGTTTATTTTTTGTAGATTTAAATATATACTGTGGCTATTTTTGGTTTGTTAGTTAGGATGTTGGATAAGCAGGATTTGCGTGGAGGGTTGCTTTAGTTAGTTGTTAGTTGGGCTGGGGTTCCATTTGCCATACCTTGTGGGCGGGTGGTAATCCTCCGCATCGCTACTGGCTGGCTTTGGAGCTGTAACTGCTACTGCTGCTGCTGATGCTGCTGCTGCAGTTGGTGTTGCCGCAGTTGGTGTTGCTGCGACTTGTGTTGCAGCTGCATCTGGCTCAACGTTTTGGCCGGGCTTGCTCTGTGCTGGGACGCTTGGCGCCTATTGTTTACACCGAGGGCGGTTTGAAGAGAAGAGACAAAAGCTGTGCTTAATATCGCGCTTTATCAAGATTTGCGTTCGTGCCTCGATTTAATTGAACAGAGGCAAACACGCACAATTAATGACTTTCAATTGGCCGATTTTCGGCAAATAATTCCGGGTGTGGCGATGCCCCAAAATGACGCACAAATACACATACACACATGTACTGTTATATTAAACTGAATAATAACACAAATTACATAAGATAATTGTTATGTGGGCGGTGTAATACCAGTTTAGCTATTCAAACTGAATAGTAATTAAATTTTAAGAAATATTTGTGCACGTATTTACATTTATATATAATTGGCATATATACAAAAATATATTTATATATAAATCCTAACACAACAGTCAAATACAAAAGTAACAAAAGTTATTAATTATTATTTATTATAATTCCTAAAATATTTTTAATAATACGAATACATATAAAATAAAAATAATTAGTTGCAATTTGTGTATTTGTGTTTTGTCAACTAGAATTCTGATTCATTTTATTATTCGATTTCAGCCAAGGCAATTAATTCTATTAAGTGCTTGCCATAAATCACAAAACCGGGAAATCACTTTGTTGGAGATGCATTTGAAAATGTTTACAGTGAAGCTTGTTTAGCATGACAGCCACTGTACCACTGTAGATAATTATATCGTTATATTTTGATGGGGTTCCAAGTAATTTCAGCAATTGGCAACAAATAACATTATAAATGATAACGAATGTATTTGCCAGATTAAGTCTTTAATTTATGGTGTCAAACCCATTGGCTTTCATTGAGGCTTTTAGCTTATCGTTAAAGCAAATTAAATTCATAAAAACCAATGTTGAGCATATCATTTATGACTACGTACTTATTAATTTATTCACTATTTAATGCCGCTCAGGTTTCATAGATAAATTTGTTTATACAGCATGTCAAACAATTGTTTGCTAAGTGAAAAAAAACCCACTCAATTTCTTTTATTGCAATGTTTTGCTCATAAATAATAGTTGTAAAAAAACACAATACATACATATATGTATGTATTATACATAAAATTGATCGCTTAACTTTTAATACGATGTGATTTTTACATTTTGCAAACACTGTACATTTATATGGATAACAAATGCTAATTGGCAGCAACAAGATATAAAAACAATAGCAATTGTTAAGTTATCACGTGCTCGGCAGTAACGGAAATGTAAATTTTAACTGGATAAACATTGAATTTATTTACTATAAAAAGGTAAGTATTTTTATTGAAACTCAAAATAATCAAAAAAATTTAATTATTTCATTAAATTGCACACAGAAAAATTGCATTTTCATATAGTTGAACTACTATTAGTACAATATCCATCATATATATATATGTATATAATATAAGTAAGCATTATTAAGTATTTTTATTGAAACTCAAAATGTTCAAAAAAATTTAATTATTTCATTTAATTACACACAGAAAACTCATATATATATATGTATATATATATATTGTATATACATATATTGTATTGTAAAGTAAACCAACAAATGAAATAAATAAATGTTTAGTTGGAAAAAATGTTATTTGTACAAGTGTAAAATCGAAAAAAAATATTGAATCTTATAAGAATATTTAAGTGATTTAATAAAACTTAATTTAAAATCTATTCAAGCCTTTTAAATTGCTTGATTAAAATTTGTGTTTTTTTGCAGCGAAAATTCCATACTGATAAACAAAAGCACACATAAGCATATATCAATTTATAAATTGCTCAGGCACCTGTTATTGAGAAATTCATTGAACTATTGTCAACGGCGCAGATTAGCAGAACGTGCCATTAAATAAAAGTCGAGCACATGCACACGGTGCTGAGGATCTTGGCGCCGATAAAGTGAGGAACTTTAAGTGGCCTAGAGATTGCAAACGGAAGGAGGGCGAGGTGTGTGTGTGTGTGAGGAGGGTAGCTATCTATAAGTATGGATGAAACTGGGTGCCAGGGCTTTATAAGCACCCTGTGCAATGCATAACGCTTATCGACAAGCGATTAGCTAATCAATTGTTAACACAATCAGCAGAGTCCAACGGGAAGAATGACGTTGAGCTTAAATACCTTGCGATGCCCTTCTTGCCGCCCCCCCCCCCCCTTTCTTTTGTAATACTCCCACGCTATTGTATATTTAATCTCATTCTGGTTTAACATACTACTTGAATGCGCCAATAAACCAGAACAATAAATGCTGTGATATATGATGTACTCTTGTTGTTATTCGTTTGAGGCAGCCTCATTCAAGTCAATTCAATGTCTTCGAGTGGAAATTTTCCATGCACGTCGAGCTTTTCACTGGTTGGTTGGTGCCTCTGCAATGCCAATGCCCATAAGCATCGGTAAAGGGGGGGGGCAGAGGCGGGCGGGGAAAGGGGCGTGTCTACAATGCAGGCAACTTTGTTATCTTTAGTGACTGTTGCCGGAAATCTGACAAACGACTGCGAACAAAGTGCATTATGTATGATAGTCACTAATAAAGAAGTAATCAAAAATTACTGTGAGAAAATTTTGATGGCATTTTAGTTGACAGCGTTGCCATATATGGCTAGAATCACTTAACCAGTGCTGCCAGGTCAGCGCTTATCAAGGCGGCGTTGCCACAACTGCACAAAGACGATAAGATAAATACACTCAATTGGACTTTGTTTAAGGTATTTATTGTTGAAGTTATGTGCCGCCAGCTTCAGGTAACGAAGTCTAAACTTGCAACAAGTTGCATTTGAATTGAGAATCTTTAATCTATATATTTATAAATATACATAGAGAGTATTTATAGAAATACTTAGTGTGTAAACTTTTTTTAATAGCTTTCTAAGGCTCTTCCCTTACTTAATTGTTCGTCAAGCAGAAACTTTAGTTTGCCGCGCCCGAAGCTTAATTACGTGTTTATAAGTTGGCTAAAACACAGTCTATGAAATCCCCCGCTGCTGAGAAAAGCAGCAGCTGTGTTGCTGAGATACCGCTCAATGATGTTGTTGTTTTTATTGTTATTGTTATTGTTGATGCTGACTTTGCACTTGAATTCGCGTTTGTAAAATGAAAACGAACTTTGTTTTTGCATACCGTTTATGTACGTTTGTAACTGGTTTTGTGTTTGCATTAGATACAGATACACAGATAATTATTTATAAGTACACAGAGAGAAAAAAAATAAAATAAAAGAATAATAAGCGATATGCATAATTAAATGTCTTTGCTAGCACATTCGTTGGTTGTGTCTGTGACATACTTAAAGTACGCAACAACATAAATGCGAACAAATATGCATTCTATAAACACACTCTACACACCTCTGCATCCATTTTGGCAGCTGCTGCCTGTTGTTGCTGCTGGTTGCTGCTGGTTGCTGTTGCTGCTGCTGCTGCTGCTGCTGCTGCTGCTGCTGCTGCCAGAACGCGGTCAATGCACGAGACGGGGCTGGCAAATAAATGGATGCGTAATTTGGCGAATTCTTTGGCGCGTTTTTTTAATGATTTATTTTTATTGGCGTTTGTTTTCAGCCACAGGCATTGTTATTGGCTTCGTTGCTGTTGCTGTTGTTCTTCGTGTCTTGTTATTATTGGCAAGTTGCGCTTGTTATTGTTGTTGTTGTTGTTGCTCGTTGTTGTTAATTTGTGTCACGTTGCGTCTTGTTGTTGCTCCTGTCAAACGGATACGGATGCGTTCGCCCTACGGTTGCCTTTTTCGAGCGATGGCTGAGAACGTAGCGTGTGTTAATCGCTTCACGAAATCATCAAGACTGACGGCCCGTAACCGCTGCCGTTGCTCTCATTGCCGCTAAAGCTGTTGCTGTTGCTGCTGCTGCCGCCGACGCCGTCGCCGCCGCTGCCGCTGCTGCTGCTGATGTTGTTGTTGTTGTTGTTGCCGCTGTTGCTGTTTGCTGGCTTTTCTGCTGCCTGGCTGCCTGGCTTCGCCATTTGACACTACGCGTTGTTTCTGCCATTGACGATGCTGCCGTAATAGCTGCCGTAACGCTTGCCTCTGCATCTTAGCATCTGCTTACCTGCCCCACTTGCCAGCATCGGCGGCGACCGTGACTTATTACAAGTATATTTGGACGTTGCCGGAGCGTATTTACTGAGAATGAGTTCTAATGCCCAACTGGTTTTTTTTTATTTATATTTATTTTACCGAAGAAATCCACACGCTGCCCGAGGCATCTTCGAGGCGAGCAACCAATTGAGCGCCTGTCCAACAGGTTGTCACTCAGCTGGTGCCAATACGCCACGGCCAGGGCATCAGCTGCGGCAAACCATTGACATGAACGTGAATTGCCCTACACATATATGTACATATGTACATACCTACATATACAAACATACACACATACACACATACATATATATGCTTGCCACAAAGTGGGACAGTGCGCATGCTGCTTTTGAATGGAAAGTTTTCTTGAAAGATCAACCGTTTAAACGTTAAGTCTTGTATTAGTAAATTAGCATAGCTTTAATAGTATTATACTATATGCCTACAGCTGTGTTAAACTAAAAATATGAACAATTAGGTACAACAGTAGAACAAACTTTGGCTTTGGCAACAAAAGTTTCTTATACATATATTATATGTATGTATGTAACAGGGTATAAAACAGTCATTAAGTTTTTTAACAACAGAAGTTGGCAACACTTCAAACACACTAAAGTATTCACGTCGAAGGCAAATGATCGATGATTGCAAAACAGCACTTGACAAACAATCGTTTTAATTGCATTTAAAAAGTTTTGCTAGGGTATTTAAAAATCGTCGCATTGTTGTTGACTCAAACTTATTGTTACGCGGACCTTTTAATGAAGCATTTCATTCATATTCTTTTTATATACATACAATATTTATTTATATTCTTTTTAATACAAACGCCGCTTGTCTTTTGAAGATTTTCCCATTCTATGCCACACACACACACACACACACACACACTAGATTAAACGACAGTGGCACTTGAGTCTGTCGTGTCCCATACAGTTTAATTGGCAGTGAACAGACAAATTGCGACTGCCTCGGCCCTGCCCCAATCTCCACCCCTCGCTGGAGGATGGTCCATTGGCGATTTACTGTCCCCGACCTTGGCTCGCGAATTGGCGATTAGTAAAAACCGTTGACGCACTTCTCTTCATTTTCCATAGACCATTTCCATTTTCGTTAAATATAACTATTAAGATAAATTAATATAAGTTGAGATACATTTTAAAACATATTTGTATGGTGCAATTATCAACGCAAGTTAATTAAAACTTTAAGTGGTAATGTGAAAAGTGAAAATGTCTTTGTTATCATAAAAAAAAAACCAATTAATAAAATGTATATTCGCGAGGGCATTCTACACAAATACCCTGTAAATGAGCTTAAAAGACTTTACTTATTGATGGTGGTAAATTAAGTTCCATAAATTAAATATTTTTGTATATATAAATCTATATATCTTAAGATAATAAGAATTGACTAAAACCAAAATCATATTAAAATTTACATAATAATAATGAAATTTTTTAAAATATATGTTTGCATGCAAACTTTTAACTTTTGTTGCAAACTATTATAAACAATATTTTAGAAAGTTTAAATATATATTTGCATAAATTTATCTTTTCCTTTATATCATTTGATTGATTCCAGGGTAAACAATATACGAAATTGGCAAAAAGTTTTCAATTACTTATTTCACTTGCGATTGAAAAATCTTTATCAATCTGGTTTTGATTGTATTCTATTACACATGGTATTCCTGGTGTTTCTAATAGGTACTTCCGCCTGGTCCTCGGTCTCTCGAGGGTCTTAGCCGATTTCTCGTGCTCGATTTTTCCATTTGCCTGATAATCATGAGTATTATTTCTGTTACCTTAATTACATTCTGCTCGTAAGTACATAGATGTTTATATGGTTTTTTATTTACGAGCACTTGGCCCCCTTCTATCTGGAGCCTAAAAAGAAAACATGCAATTAAAATGTGTTGCTTTTCGCTATTGTCTATAAATAAGTATTGCTCTGGACAATATATACTATACGCTATATGTAAGTACTTGTATTATGATTATAAGCTGCTGCTCACTCGTATTTGCAGAGCATACACCTCAACCCCTTTGACATCTACTTACTATCTACGTTTTACACTGCTGCTGACTTTAACTTTGGCTTTCGTTCTCTTTAAGATATGTACGCGTGACACGAGCTCGATGGGTAAACATGAATGAAGTATTAGGAACGCTACTTTCTTATTTTAAAGGTAATTCCATACGACACGGTTCCAATAGCTGGCATTTTAATTTAAAAACATTTATTGTCCCGTAATGGCAATCAGAATTTAAAAGTCTTCTTACGCATTTAAAGCAATGGCTTTTCAGATGCAAAGTTCATGAAAGGAAAGCAGTCTTAAAATATTAATATGTTTGTAATTTGTAGTGTGCTAAAAAAAAAACAAGCATAAAAAATAGGCACAGCACGCTGCCATCGCTGGGTACTTGCGCTGTGGATTGCCGTTAAACTTAAACGTTTTTTTAGTGACGCTCGAGTAATTACTGCGTATAAACTTGTTGTTATAGTTGTCAAACTATTTATTTACTGTTGGTTTTAGTTGTTGTTGTTGTGCGGTGACAGCCACTTCTGGAGCGGCGTTTTCTAAAGTAAGCCACGGCACGCCTGTGCCTTACCTTTTGGGGGGCACTGTGGGGTGTTCAACGAGGTCTGCGTTAGCGGCGAAAGTCAAAGGCCGCCACTGAGGGCGGCAATTGCAACAGTAGAATGAATGTGTAGAAAGTGAAAGATCATTTTTGTTTTTACAAATAAAAAAAAACTACCAAAATGACAGCACCGACCCATTAAGATGCTACAGATTGGATTTATCAGCGAAGGCGAGTGTCGTTGGCTGTGTTAGTGCAGCGTTTGGAATAATGCTCATAAAAATTAAAAATGCGGGCAACTGGGCGGACGACGCGACCGGCGCTGGACATGGACAAGTCCAACCAGTCTTTGACATTGGCGTCCGTATCCTGCGCGCCGTCCAGTTGGCGGTCACCTCGAAAGCCTAAACTGTCATTTCAAATGCCTGACCGCGTTTATTGCAGACATTCGAGTCGAGTTTCTGGGATGCGTATGAATACCGAAAAGTAGAACTCGCCAAGCACCAAGCAGAAAGTGCAAGCCAAAGCGAAGCGAATCTCAAATTGACTGTTGCAATAAAAAGAAGCCAGAGGCACAGTGGTGCCAACCGTTTGATAATGCCAATGCTTCCTATTAAAACCTTTAAGTATCATTTCTCTTTCTTTTGCATTAAACTTATCACTTTAGCGAGAGTGGCCGTTAAACTTGTTGGCAACGTGTAAACATCGTACACACTTTTTTTTTGAGTATATTTTTTCATTTTTCATTTGACATTTAATTTTTCTTTTTATAGTATAACATGAACGTTACATTCAAAGCTTCGACAAAAGAATAAACACGTGACGTTGGCTGCGACTTGTCTTTGATTGAACACGTTAAGTTGGCTGCGCTTGATCATTTCTAGTAAGTTAACTTGGCTGCGCTTGGTTGTTGACTGTCTTACGATCAAATCTGTTTTTGTGTCATAATCAAAGTTGGTAAACAGGAAGTGCCTTACGACGCCTCTTAAATTCTATCGTCATGTTGTTAATGGAAACGCCTCAGTTCACGCATGAATAGCTTTACAAATATACAATTAAAAACTTTCCAATAACACATTTTAGTGTCGTGTTTCTAATTGAGCAAATGACAAGAAATATTCGTGCTTTAAAAATGTTTAGCAAGCTGCAATTATTTTATCGGATTATAATTTATGGCTTTAAGGCAGTCCTGTCTGTCATTTGTTAGTTTGAAAACTATTTACTTGTATTCTCTTTGCAAATACAACACAAGTTTAATTTATTTATTTTTAAGGTAATAACTATTATAAACATTTTATTTAAAGTTAAGTTACTTATTTTGTTTTAAGAACTTTTAAATGTTATCAGTGTTCAAATAAGAATAAAGTTAGCTGAATACAGGTCAACTTTTGTATAATTTTCGGCATTCAAGCCGTTTGAAGCTTAAACTAGTTGCGAATTGTAACTATAAAAAATAAAATATGATATATGTCTACTGTATAAAGGGGCTTATTTAAACTTAAGATCAAGCTGTGTCCGATAAGTTTAAGTTTTGCGCCACTGTGCAGCTTATTGTCATCTTGTGATTAGATCGACAATTTGCAATGCTTCGATGATTTGACGCAGGGCAACTAAGCGACAGCCGCAACGACGACAACGTCGTCGATATAGCCAGAACATTGGAAAGAGATGGCGGCGGCGGCGGCACTAGTACCGCATACTGCTTTTCCGCATACCGCTTGCCGCTTGCCACTCGCTTATCGAGCGTCGAGCGCCGAGTGTAAACAGTGAGCGACATCTTCACTCAGACGTTACGGGCAAAAGTCAAGCAGCCGAAACTCTCCCATAAGGCGGTGGGGGGACTTGAGTTTCTCCTGCAAGTGGCGCGTCGCTTGTGGCGGGTCGGTGGATCCGCTGGTTTTTGGGTCTGTGCTAGGTCGTTGTTTCATTTGTTAGCGAGACTCGCGGCCGAACGGTCGCGTACGCGTTAATTCCAAGAATTCGGTGGACAACAAATCCAGTTGCCTCGCGGTTGTTCACTTGATCGTTAGCCCGTTGCAGCCGCCACATCGTCCGGTAGACCAAATGCCTGCCTTCCACATAGTCGTTAAGCTGCTAATGCTGCGTCTGCTGCTGGCGAATCTCTCGGGTCTGTCGAGTCTGTCGAGTCTGTCGAGTCTGTCGGGTCTGTCGGGCATGTCGTGTGTGGCCTATGACTTTGGCTATCATCCCAGCGCCGAGGAGTTTGACAGTTTGCTGCGCGAGACGCGCACCTGGACACGCGATCTGCTGGGCAACGAGCGACGCCGCCAGAATTTTGTGCCCCGTTACAGTCACCCAGAGCAGGCGACCAACGCCGAGTTGAACTTTCAGCTGTTCAGCGACGATACGGAGCCCCAGGCACAGCAGCCCTATGTCTATGAAACGGTGCCACCTGTGGAACAGCAGCTGCCGCCACCGAAGCAGCCGACCTACTGGCCGGCACAGCACGTGCAGAGCGAGCTCATTGAGATCAGCGATGCGCCCACATCGACGACACTAGTTGCCACAGCTGGCAACAACAAAAGCAACACAAGCAGCAGCAGCAGCAGCAGCAGCAGCAATTTTCCCATATTCTTTACGAATCCCGCCACGGGCATCGTTTATGCCATCAGCGAGGTGGGCCGCAATACCAAGTCGCAGCCGTGGAGCAGCAATGCCAGCGACAGCGACGCCATTGACATCTATGTGACCAAGGCGCAGTACGATGCCGATCTGCTGGCGCTGCGCGAACGCTACGAGAAGCAGTGCGTCCAGGGCGTCGGCTCGGCGCCGCTCGCTTCAGTTTCGGTGCTATCCACGCCCAGCTTGAGGCCTACGGTGCTGAGCACGGCGCGGCCGCAGATCATACGACTGCAGAAGCCCAAAAAGACTACGGCGGCGACGACGAGCACTGCAGCTGGGAACAACAAGTTGCCGCACAGACCGCCGCCCATAATGGTGGCCAGCGGCAGCGCGGGCAGCATTAGTGATCAGCTGCTGAAGCTGCCAAGCAGCACGGCCAGACCGCTGGCCAGTTCAAGCCAAAAGCCCAAGCACAGCAGACGCAAGAAGAAGAAGAAGAAAACGCCCAAGCGGCGACCTGGACACAAATTGGCTACGACAACGGCGGGGCCACAGATTGTGCTGGGCAAGCGTCCGACCAGCAGGCCGCCAACGGCAACGCATCTGGCCACCCAGCTGGAGAAGCCGCACATGCCGCAGCCCACAGCTGGAGCTGGAGCTGGATCTGGACCCGACAGCGGCACCATATTTAGCGATCGACCCTTTGCCGTGTCCAGCGGTTACATAGAGCTGCCGCAGCGTATTCGGCGGCGGCGCTCGTTGGACGCCCTGCCATCCACATCGGCGGGCGCCCGACCCGTGAGCAGCGGCCGCCGGCGGCCCAGCGGCGGCAGCGGACGGCGGCGCCAAAGCAACAGCGGCAACAGAAAGTCCAAAAAGAAATCAAACAAGCAGCAGGGCTCAGCGCCCAGCTTGCCAGCCGCTCCGCAGGCCGGAGGCAGCGGCTATCGTGTGCCGCACGCGGTCCATCTGCTGCACGCCCAGCACGATGGGAGCGACGAGGAGCGCTCCTCCAGAGAGTCCAGAGGCAGAAGGCGGCACCGAGTGGGCGATTTCGATTTGTTTGATTTGATAACCGGTGCGGATTACGAGGACAGCGACGATGATGCCTACTACGAGGAGGAGGATGGCGATGATGGTATGACAGTTGTGAAGCGGCACAGCAGCAGCGAGCGACCCGCGTCGGAGAACAGCAGCTCGGCGGAGGAGGGCGCCGACTTTGGTGCCTTGGAGGAAGAGCCGGCGAGCAACAACAGGAGCTCCAGCACCACCAGCACCACAGAGACACCAGCACAGGCGAGCAGCACCGAGCAGGCGTCGGAGGAGGACAAAGACCAGTCAGAGGAGACGGTGTCAAGCAGCAAGAACAGCCTAAGCAAAAAACGCATCCGGCGCCGACCGAGCGGCTCCGATGACTACTATGAGGACGAGGAGGATGACGATGACTTGGATGCGGATGCAGAAACCGATTCGGGCATTAGCAGCTTCTTTCGGATGATATTCTATCCCGTCCAAGTGGCAATGACGCGCATCTTCGATGGCTTCGGCGGCCAGTCGGAGGAGGACGACCACGTGGAGACCACATCCAAGCCAAAATATCCCAGTTACACGCTCTACCACAGCGCACACAGCAACAACGCGCTGGCCGACGACCTCGATGCGGATGAGGATGAGGATGACAGCGAGGCCGGCTCGCTGGGCAGCTGGCTGGGCTCTTGGTTCGGGTTGCGGCGACGCACCAAAAAGATTGGCAGCACCACAGCGATGCCCCTGGCGCCGGTGCCACAGCCAACGGCAGCACCACCAACCGAGCCACCCGGTTGGCTGGATTCGTGGTTTGGCTTTGGCAAGCCGACAGCCGAAACATCCAGCGAGACCGACTATGACAGTGAGTATGTTATAAGCATATACGTGGAGCGACTAGCAAATACCCTGCAAATTTATTTTCTGCCCATTCAAATGGAGAATAGTTTGCTCATTAGCTTTATAGGGTCAAGAGATTTTTCCTTTTGCATTTAACATTTAAACGAGAATACCTTATTATCCATAAACTGCTCAACTAGCAGATATCCTGCAAATTAAATATATTTTAAATTTTTTATTGGGATGTCCTTAAAAAACTCTTTGATCAAGTATATATACTTCATAAGCTTTATAGGGTAGAGAAATGCAAAGAAACATACCCTTTTATACACTTACATTGCGCTTAGAGTACGTATATATTTTAAATTCAATATTTTTTTATTTATTTTATTTATTAATAATCTGTCAATGTGAACGACATTTTTCAAGGGAGGTTTTCAACAGGATTTTTACATGCATGGACTTAAAGAGAAAAGTTTATCATGAAATTTGTTTCTTGTTTTTCTCTAACTACTTCCCGTATTAAAGTAGTCTCTGGGCAGAGAAAAGTTTGATCAAGAATATATACTTCATATACTTAATGGGTTTTATATGCAAATAAAAATACCCCTTTATCCATTAACATTGCGCTTATAGGGTATGTTTATATTTTAAATGAAATATCAAGAAATTCGCTTCTAGTTTTTTCTCTAAACACTTGTCGTATTAAAGTAGACTAAGCAAATTGTTGCGGCACACGGCGCACTGACCCGCTCACCGATCTAACGGTATCGAAGCAGCTGGCGGCCAAAAGAAGCTTCTGTTACTGTCTCGTCTGTCTGGGCTGTCGGTTCACGCTTTCTGCACAGCCTGAGTGGCTAAGTAGTCTGACCCCCCTTGGCCTGGCCAAGCCTAAGATTAAAGTTCCTATTTGTGTTCTCTTTCCATTTACCATAACACAATTTCCATGTGCTAATCCCCGCAGGGTGGTTCTCCGGCTGGTTTGATGCGTCGCCCAAGCCGAAGGCGCGACGTCGCAAAACGACGACAACGACAACAACTTCGACGACAACAGTACCGACGCCGCAGGTGCCCATTCTGACCATTGTGGATCCGCTGCGCAATCCGCAGAATTGGATTGGCATTTTGGCGCATCACATTGTGAACGCGACCGGCGGCACTGGGCTGGGCGGTGGGGTCATCGCCGGCACCACCAAAAATCCGCTGCTGCAGGCGCTGGTCACGCGCGTGACCAGCACGACAACAGCGCAGCCGGAGCTGCCGCGTCGCATCAGCTACGAGAAGTACCAGATCTGGCGCCTGAAGCCGCAGGACGAGCCGCAGTTGCGTGCTCTGGAGCAGTTCAAGAAGGGCGAGGATGGCAACAAGCTGCAGTGGCTCAAAGGACCCAGCCTACGGTACAGGCGGACTCCTATTCCAATTAGTTGGCGTTAATGACCAAACGTTGTCCTTTGTTCGTTCGCAGCGGCCTCACCGATGTCCTGGTGCCGCCAAAGATGCTGGTGGACTTTCAGGGCACGCTCAACTTCGAGGGTATTGCCCACGAGGTGCTCATCTTCGACGTGGGCAAGGCCATTGCCTACGAGCGCAACAAGGAGGAGTATCTCTATACGACGCCAACAGCAACCAGGCGACCCACCAAGCAGCCAACGACGCCACCGCCCATGACGTGGAACAAGTACTACGAGTACGACGATATACTCAGGTATCTGGAGACAATGCGCATGCGGCACACGCAGCTCGTGGAGCTCATACACATCGGACGCTCCTACGAGGGTCGCCCGCTGATCGTCGCGAAGATCGAGTCCAAGCAAATGGCTGCTGCGGCCAGCGCTGCCGCTGCTGCCAGCCACAAGCGGCTCAAGCACAAGCGTCGCTCCGGACGGGCCAATGCGGTCTTTATTGAGGCCGGCGCCCAGGGGCTGGCCTGGATTGGACCCGCCTCGGCCACCTGGATGATTAGCGAGCTGCTGCGACTTATGCGCACAAACAGTGAGTATTCTTTTTTTCTGCTACTCTCCCTCGCCCTACTCCCACAGACTGAGATTGAGACTGAGATTGAGATATGAGAATTTATTTAAATGTTAAATGTACTGTGAATTTTGTGCTAACGAATTGATTGTTCGACCCGAAACTGTTTACCCTTGACAAAAACTGTTGGCGCTGTCTCGCAACCAGATGATCCACGTGGGCGGCTGCTTCATTTCCGTGAGTATGGCATTGCGACGTGCTCGATCGAAGATCTTGCGGCCCTGGCAATCCGTATATTTCCGTTTCATCTTGCCGCTGACGGACTTGTGCCGTGCCTTAATCTGGGCCTTGGCCTTGGCCGTCGGCTTGGCCTTGCTGGGTGACTTCTTCGCCGCCTTCGCCGCCTGGCCGCATTTCTTGCAGCTGGCCGAGGAGGTGATGCTCTTGCTGATGGCATTGGCGTGATTATAGCCGCAACCGCCGCCCTTGGTGATCACCGTTATGGCGAACGCAAAGATCAGCAGGGCCAACACAATGCCTATGGCTATGTGGACGTTGCGCTCGGCGTTCTTCAGATCCACCAGCAGCTGGACTATGTAGTATCCCAGCGTTATCCAAAACGTAATCGTGCAGACGGCAAAGAATCTATCGGAAGAAGGATTCGGGATAATTAGGCCAACAGCTAGCTGAGCAGCGACTACTTACATAAGGATACCCAAGACCTCCAAACAGAAGGTCACCAGCGCATTGACGTATTCGTTGCTGCAAACATGAACGCCCTTGGCCACCTGGTTTTCAGGAGGGTGAACAACGCCCATGGCGGCGAGCTTGCAGCTCTCTTGGCAATCAGTGTCGCGGCCGCAGAGCGGATCACAGTGCTCGTGATTCTTGCACATGGCAAGCCCATATGCGTTGAGGAGGCCACTGTTGCCCTGCAGGTGAATGGGCAGGCCGAGCGTGTCGCGTCCCGGGGGCAGAATCTGATCGAACTCTGCGCTGCTGCCATAGGGGCCGTAGCTGGCGCTGCACGATCTGTGTTCATGTGAGTTATGCAAAGGAATGGGTTCCGTTTGGCTCGATTTACGGCCGTAGGTAAAAACGCCGATCGTGACGTTGCCTATGACGCCCGGATTTAACAGGTTTCTCGGTCCGTAGTCAGGGTCTTGACGCGGATTGCATTGGCACCGGTCGAAGTCAGCGTTGGTCGCCCTCTCCATGGACATTTTCGGTTTCTGACCTTCAATCAGTTCACCCATTGACGGAAACCTTTTTGAGTTTCTGCTTCCACACATGGGACCCACTATCGGACCCATTCCCGGCCCCATTCCGGAGCCCATTGCGGAGCCCATTCCGGAGCCCATTCCGGAGCCCTTTCCTGGACCCGTACCTGGACCCATTCCCAAACTCATTCCTGAGCTCCTTCCTGAACCCTTTCCTGTTACCGTTTGTGGACCCGGTCTTTGGCACATTCCTGGGATCATTCCCGGGTTCATTCCCGGGCCCATTCCCGGACCCATTCCCGGCCCCATTCCGGAACCCGTTCCTGGACCTGTTCCTGGATCCGTTCCTGGACCAGTTCGCTGGCACACTCCCGGGCATGTAGGCGGACTCATTTGTGAGCCCATTTGCGGGCCGATTCCTGGGCCAACGTCTGGTCCTATTCCAGAGCCCCTTCGTGAGCCCGTTCCTGAGCCAGTTCCTGTTCCCATTCCTGGACTCGGTCCTTGGGACATTCTTGGGCTCATTCCCGGGCCCATTCCCGGGCCCATTCCCGGACCCATTCCCGGGCCAATTCCGGAGCCTCTTTCTGAGCCCGTACCTGGACCCATTATCGGAGACATGCCCGGCCCCATTCCGGAGCTCCTTCCTGAACTCGTTCCTGGACCTGCTCCTGGATCCGTTCCTGGACCAGTTCGCTGGCACACTCCCAGGCATGTAGGCGGACTCATTTGTGAGCCCATTTGCGGGCCGATTCCTGGGCCAACGTCTGGCCCTATTCCAGAGCCCCTTCGTGAGCCCGTTCCTGAGCCAGTTCCTGTTCCCGTTCCTGGACCCGGTCCTTGGGACATTCTTGGGATCATTCCCGGGCTCATTCCCGGGCCCATTCCCGGGCCCATTCCCGGGCCCATTCCCGGGCCCATTCCCGGGCTCATTCTCGGGCCCATTCCCGGGCCCATTCCCGGGCCCATTCCCGGGCCCGTTCCTGGGCCCATTCCCGGACCCATTCCCGGACCCATTCCCGGGCCCATTCCCGGGCCCATTCCCGGGCCCGTTCCTGGCCCCGTTCCTGGGCCCGTTCCTGGGCCCGTTCCTGGGCCCATTCCCGGGCCCATTCCCGGGCCCATTCCCGGGCCCATTCTCGGGTCCATTCCCGGGCCCATTCCCGGGCCCGTTCCTGGGCCCGTTCCTGGGCCCATTCCCGGACCCATTCCAGAACGGTTACCTTGTGACGGCTGGTATGAGCCCGGTCGAATGCACGGTCCCGATCCATTGGGAGCACAGCCCTGCGATGAAGACGGCCGCCGATTGCCACCGGAGCCCATTGGCCTGGGCATGTCGCATACACCGGCTTTGCTGGCGGCGACTGCTTGAATCTGTGCGTTCTTCTCGTCTCTGGCCCGATTCTTGCACTTCGTGCATGGGCACGGTAACTGCGCAAACTGTTGCAGCGCCATGTCCAGGTTCATCGATGGTCTAATGTTGGCCGCCATGCAGTTGCACTTGGCCTCTGACATTGCGCTGCGCTGGCCGAGATTTCAACGTTTCACGCGGGTATTTTAACAAAGTTGTGAGACAAGCACTGACAGATTCTGGATAGGAACTGTAGTCGGGTCCCGTCCAGTCGCCCGACATGTTCAAACATACTACGATTGGGCCTAATCTCGTAAAGTGTTCTGTTCGTTTCAGAGAGCGATGAGGAACACGAGTTCGTAAGGAACACCACCTGGTACATAATGCCCGTGCTGAATCCGGATGGGTATGTGTATAGTCACGAAACCGATCGGTTTTGGAAGAAGTCGCGGTCGCAGCATGTGGCCAAGCCGCCGACGGGACTGCTGGATTCGGCGATGACGTGGCTCCAGCAAAAGCGGCCGGGCGAGAAGATTTGCCACGGGGTCGACCTGGATCGCAATTGGCTGTATCACTGGGGTAAGCGGGGTAGCTCCAAGGCGCCCTGCAATGAGTTCTACGCCGGTCCGGCGCCCTTCTCGGAGCCCGAAACAAAAGCTGTCTCTGACTTCCTGATGGACTATCGCACCCAAATCAAGGTCAGTGGAAATTCGACCAAACCCACTAAATTTGCATTTTCTAACGCGCACGCCTTCTGCAGCTGTATATCTCGCTGCAGGCCTACGGCCAGGTGGTGTCGTATCCCGTCAAGGCCAACTCCACCTTCAACTCGGAGCGCCTGGATGACTTCCTGGACGTGGCCATGGTGGGCACCGATGTGCTGCGCAAGAAGGGCAGCAAAGCACGCTACAAAGTCGACTCGGCCAACGATTTGATTGAGCAACGTTCGGGTATGTTCCACACACAGATTAATACCCGCTCGTGCGCACTTCCTCATTCTATCGTAACGTTTGCTTTTGCGCAGGTTGTGCGGATGCGTTTGCCGCCTACGAGATTGGCATTCCGTTCAGCTATACGCTGCAGCTGGCGGACAATGGTGTTCACGGCTATCTCCTGCCCAGCACCGCTATCGAGTCAACGGCGAGGGATGCCTTCGAGATGGTTGGCGGCATGCTGGACTACATCTAAGCCGGAAACTGGGAGCGTGGCTCAAATCAAACGTTAGTTCCTTCCCGGCTGCGAGCACAAACGCATTTTGCTCTTACTTTTAATTAAGGACGAAACCAACACAATATAACTCGATATGATAAACGTTTAGTTCTTATTTGTTTTTTTTCTTTTTTTTTATATATATTTATATATAACTATTTGATATTTGAAGACATAATATTTATGAGCGTTTTAAGTTATTATGACTTAATAATCTTAAACATAAACAATACAAAGCGTGGATCCTTTATACTTAAACGCTGCACTAGTATTTTTTTATACTCAGTTAAATCTAAATAAAACAATTAAGTTATTTATGCAGCTTTGATACAAATATACATAAATTATCTTCGCTTGCATGGATGCCATGCGAGTAGCTTGCACTTGAAAAGAAAACAAGACTTGCACAAGTACAATATAAACAGATAATACACACAATATATAATATACATATATATGTATATATATACCAATAATATAACAGTCTGCTCTTATTAAGATATGTATGCGCCATGAGCACAAGCAACATTCGGCGCTAAGCTGACAATGTTAACACAATTGAGATAGTTGGTCCTGGAGGCGTATGCGCTCGGAGAGTGCAGAAAAGTTCGTGAACAGCTCGTTGCCGCTAAAGTAGAGTCCTATGAGCAGTTTGAATTGTGCCGGTGTCAGGGGATAGGCTTCGGTGGGCATGACAACGATGGCGTCCACAGCGTTTTTTCCAGTGTCCTCCTGCAGCATATTCAGAAAGTTGCAAAACGCAGCCGCACACTTGGCTATTTGACGCACCAGCGTTTCCCTGGAGCATTGCTGTAGCACTGGGCGGCTGATAAGCTCGCTGACCATGGAATGCAAGTCGAATACTATCAGATTGGGCCGCTCCACGCAGCTGTACAATTCGATAATATGTTTCGGTGCGCTCTCGATATCCTTGAATCTAGCGTTCATCCAGCGACTCATATGGAGTAGCGAAGACGGCTTTTCCGTCGGAAGTGACAAACTCATATCATGTTGAGTAATCAGCAACACCTTCTTCATGTTCTGCGCGGAATGCTCGCAAAACTGCAATACACGCGAATTGTTGAGTGGAAGCGCCATGTTTCTATTGCGGAAATGGAACTTACCTTGAGCATGTGTTGAACGTATTCGCCGTTGGGCGTCAGAACCATGTAATTATTAAGGGTCTGCAAGTACAAATATAAATTTGACGTATTGTTAAAATAATATTGAAGTAAGCCTTGAAATATTTTAGTTTTCATTTTTACTAACTTCGACTTCGGAAGCCTTTAACATGGTTGCTTGTTTTTAATTTTGCGCTTTGAAATTTGACTTCAACAAAAGTCTACACTTCATGTGCATTTAAAGCAAATCGATTGGTTAATATATCGATACATGTATGTATAACATTCTTATTGGTAACATTTGACGATCTCAAATAAGAGCGGTATTTTTAAATGACAAATGACACCATTTGAAAAAAATCTTTAAAATATACATTTAATACTTTGAATTTTATATTAAATATAAATTTGCAGGAAATGTTGTTTATGTTCTTATTAACTTTTCTCGTTGTACCGTTTTAAAATGTTTAATTTTTTCATTTCCAGCACTTACAGTGCGTTTACATAATAATTTAGTGACTGCATGAACATTACATTCGAGTAAAAAAGTCGAGTTAAAAGTTCAATTGAGTATCAACATTGCCATTCTGAGTATAACATAGGAACACTTTCACCACACCGCAATAATAGAGCTGTAAATGTCGACAGCCGAGCGTACTTACTTGCCACTAGAGAGACTGGGATAAATATATTATAAACACAGAGAGAGACAAATACATTGACTATCGCTGTAAACTCAACACAGCCGTGCCGTGCCGACGAACGAAAGAGCGCACAAAGCGTAATGTGAAAGAATTGAAAAAAATCATCAAGTATAGAGGCCAAAAGCAAACGCAGCAGTTGGGCGAATTATAATATTTTTGATTAATAACTCAAAGTATCGCATGCTAGCTGCATTACCAAGAAAGTGAATGCAAGCGGCGGATAAGTTGCGGTAAGATAACAGCTGAAACGAACAGCAAATAGCCAAAAAATCCAAAGAAGCGACGACGACCAAGCAACCAACACTTGCACACACACATATACCTTGACAAAACACACACACGCACACTCCAGTGAAAAAGTGCAAGCCGCGAGCACTTTTGAAGGCGTGAAACGCAGATCAGCTTCCACAGAAAGTCAATCCAATGCGAAGAGGGCATGAAAAGTTGATTGCGAGTCTTGCTGTGGCCAGATGCTGATGTTTGCAAACACATTTCCGTGTTTTTAGGAAGGCGACATCGAACGGCAAACGGCACTTGCCGACGACTGCTGTGCGACCGCGATAGAGCCCATATTCACGTACACTCTGACACACACACAGACACACACACTTGCACTCGCAAATACTTTAAAGCACGCATACAACAGCGCCACAACAAACACTCGCAGGCATCCACACACCCGCGCGTTCCACAGTGGGAGCAGGGGCCACAGGAACCAGAGAGGAAGAGTGAGGAAAAGGCCCGGCATTATCTTAAAGCGTGTGGAGGAAACGGCGCGGTCCACAAGTTGATGCCACTGCTGACTCCTCGGGCACCGCTGCTGTCCTCGTTGTCGGCCAGGAACCCATAACAGAAGACCAAAACAGCAACAACAACAACAATACCAACAAGAGAAGCGTATTGGCAAAAATTTTGCATTGATGGTAATGCATGCTAGAAAACCGCAGCGTATGAACGATGGGTAAATTAATTATTTTCAATAACATTCATTCATATCTAATGTAC
The DNA here is from genome assembly GCA_004143845.1 of Drosophila lacertosa. NCBI lineage: Eukaryota > Metazoa > Arthropoda > Insecta > Diptera > Drosophilidae > Drosophila > Drosophila lacertosa. The sequence goes on from SCDZ01000129.1 coordinate 62,791, forward strand.
GTATACGTATATATGTATGTACGTGCTTACAGCTTAGTTAAACTAAACCTATATGTGCACTTGTACGTAGAAAAGCCCTAAAAGCCAAAACGCCAACTTTTGTTTACATATACATATATGTACGCACGTTCCGTGCTGCTGGTTGCAGCACACACACAAATGCATACTCGTGCATACACACATATCGTGCGTAGATATGTACGTCCCCGCCCCGCGAATCGTGTTAGTTAATTTATAAATTTAAATTCTTGTGTGCCCGTGTGCAGGTTTGAAATGTATGTGATTTGTGCATAGGATGTAGTAAAAGCCGAACAATTAAAAAATGTTTGACGCATATTTTGTCATCTTGTAATATTTTGCCCCATTGCGTTGCTCTCGTTTAGCGCGCTTTGGCACATTCTCCAAACGTTCGTTTGTTCATTCGTTGTGTCTTTCGTGCGCCGTCAACGTCAAGTTTTTCACCACACTCTATTGGCTGCTCGCTCGCACGCTCCCAGTTGCTCAGCTGTATGGCGGCGCTCTGTCATTTACCGCTTGCATTTCGGCACTACAAAAAGACAAAACGCTCCATCCTCAATTCTTTTTGATTGGGTGGCGAGACCCGTGAAGGACTTAAACTCCTGCATTAGATTTAATTTTGACGTATTATTTGTTTTGATTAATTTAGCCGCCCTGCATGTTAAGATCTAAGGCTAACAAACTAACTTACCAAACAACCATTCAGCAGCCGTTCATCAAAAGGCAAATATCATCAAATTAAGTCATCGAAATTTATATATTGTTATTGTTGGAGGGTAAATATTTCATATCACAATTCATATGGACATAGTGACTAGCGGTACGCGCAACATTTGTGAATCTCTTCTATTTCCACTAGAGCTGTGACAACGAAATCGTGAATATGAATATCGGTGTGAGCGACACCGAGTCCGACGCAGATTCAGGCCGTGGTTCCAATTGGAGTGAAACGTCCAGTGAGGTTCAAGCGGTTGCCGGGATTATACCAGAGCAACTAGTGCTGTTGTGCAACAACGGGATGCTTAATCTGCTGCCCGATGGAGATAACAACGATGTCGGGAATAATCTAGAGAAGTGCACGCTAACAATCGGTGTGGCTAATGGAGTTGACCAATGGAAACCTGCCCAATTTTTTAACAAGAAATCAGATCTAGTTAATGTCGAAGACTGTCAAAGGTTGGCCATGGCAGACATCGAAGATATTGAACCGCCGGGATCTATTCGCATGGTTAAACCGTCATTTACCGTTGTTTATACGGTGTGCAAGTGTATCTACGATAACAACAATAAGTTGATATCAAGCAAAATAGCTCACACCGAGGCATATCCCTGCTACGACTTATCCGACGATGAAGATCATATGCAGGAGTTCAATGGAGTTCCTGCCAATATGTTTACCGACGAAAGCAGTGCAGACAATAACAATAATATTGATGAAAATGAAGATGGAGATGATGAAGATATATTTGATTCATGCCCATTAAAACGCATCAAGCTTGAATCCTACCCGTAGTGTCATTTTAACTTATTTTTGAATTAATGTTAGCTGAGACAAATCACAAATTAGAAATAACAAATAACTGCAAATCGAGACCGAATAAATAACTGGTGTTTTTCATGACTTGTTGCTTTAAGTTGCATGTTGATTGTTTATTTGTTGCCTGAACGATTGCAGCACTATGCATATACGTTTAAATGTATATAAATATTTATATATATATATATGTTTAAAAAATTCGTAACTGTCTATGCTACTCCTAAAGACAAATTATATATAGACCCCACTTTCCATTTATACACCTGTATGTTAATGTGTCTAGAAAAGTTAACTAAATCTGCGCGTTTTCTTTTTCAATTTGCAGGTACTTTGAGAAGCATACCAGTCACACATCCTACCAGGTGAGCATCGAGTCCTGAGCGAAAAGCCCTTTGTCGAACGCCAGCCCACAATAACTTTCCCAATAAGCCACACTTAACCTCTTTAGTACTAATAATCTTCTTGTTTTGTAAATCAAATGTAGATTTGGTTTTTGATAAACTTCTTTGGTTGTATTGTTCTGTTAGATGTTCAATTTGTTATTACTGTAGAAATGCAAAACAATTTGTTATTCCATAATTGTATGCATATGTTTGTGTGTTCATTCTGCATCCTTTCCCCAGTTTGAGCTCTATGTATATGGTCTTTATATAGATGTGTTTGTGTGTGCTTTCATTCATTGGGCATTAATATGCTTATATATTTACACATATATATATACATATATATATATACATATATATATATATATACATATATAGATTTATATATATATATATGTCTGTCTGTGTGTAGTACTGACGCAAGTTTCATTTATACCCTCTCCAATAACACAAACCGCATTTTGGGCACGCGGCATTGCAGCGAATTAAACGAACTGATCTAACTAATATACACATAATTAGAGTAACACTTGGATAAAGCTACATAAACACTGGATCCATAACCTTAAATAAATTCTTTATCAAAAACCTTAGTCCTAGACTCGCCATCGGAAACGAAAACGAAAACAAAAACAAAAGCGAAAACTAAAAACAAATTAATCAAAACGAGAAATCGGAAAACCAAATATAAATATTTTGGATAACAAAAAACAAAATATGCACAAATAACAATTTATACAACAATCGCGTTCAAATCGGTTATATTGTTAATGGTATGTAAACGAATTATTAATACATACATAAATCGAATAGGCCGCTGGGAGTATATCAATAATTTTACTAGCAATAAATATATAAAAACTAAACGAAACAACTTAATTGCCTAAGTATGATTAATGAAGGTTAACAAACTTCAATTGCAAGACCAAAAAGCAATTTACAAATAACTAAATTAAATTAAACTTAATTATATATGAACAAAAACAACTCTGCGCATATTCAAACGTAGCCTTAAAAGTCAACTCGAACATAAAACTCGCAAACGAACAACAACAACAACACAAACGTGCCTAAGCCATAAACAGCATTAATTAATTAGATTATCTTTAGAAAGTGAAAAGAGAGGAAAGGAACTGCTACCAAACATCCATTCAAACACACAGTCACCTACTCATCCAATCACACACACACACATACATCAAATCAAACACGCTTTCAAACCGATAAGTTCAGACTGCAGTGCCTCAGCAACATTAAAGTGTTGCTGCTGCAGCATCCAACTACGACGACGACAACGAAAACAAGGAAACCCAGAACAGCAACGACGACGACGCGGAGGCAGCTGAGGAAGGCGCGGCCACGCGGCAGGACGAGCACGACGCCAACGCCATCTATGACGAGCGGCAGCAGCGGCGGTAGCAGCAACAGCAGCTCCAGAAGCAACATGGCCGTTGATTTGTCAATGCTGACTCACAACAACAACATTTGCAGCAGCAGCAGCAACAACAGCAGCAGCTCAAAAACTGCAGTACATGCAGCAGCATTTGTTTCTACAGCTGTCGGAATGTGTCGCGTAGATGTAAGTAATCATAACAACAACAAGTACAACAATCAAGAAGAATAAGACGAACAAGAAACATAACATAAAAATTAAAGGACCAAGCGGCAGCAGCAACAAAACTATCTAAATAAATATGAAGCAAGAGCATTAAATAAAATTAAATAAAAACAATGAAAATTTAACACATTTCACAGAAACACATTAACACACACACATATACACACAACATCAACAACAACCACAACAAGAACGTGCTTGTTTTAAGGCAAATAAAAGCAAAGAAAAGCTTAAAGAACAAAAATATCACTTTACATTTTAATTGTTGTTTTCGTGTTTTAAGTTCGTTTTGTCTTCGTTTCGTGTCGCCCACAAATTCCCAGCTTTTTAAACCAACAAATCAAACACACATCCACGCCCATACTTAAATATCGCAAAATTTCTAAACAAATAATAAATTGGCACCTGAAAACTTAAAACTGCACAGCGCAAAAAAAAAAAAACAAAAATCAAAAAAGAAAACAAAAACATCAACCATTGGCAACCATTATTTAATAGCAAAATATTATTGTAGCAAAACGTTTTTGTTTATATTTGTAGCTTTAGTTTTTACTAATAACCCGTCCCAATTAGGCACCCAATATTCCCGTCCCATCCCTAAACATTGGTAACAATAACAAGTTAATAATCATAATAACAATAATATCAATAACAAACAACTGAAACAATAAGAACAACAACAAACATCCGCAAATTGTGTGTGTGGCTTTCGTATATTAATGCATATGCAACAACGTCAACCTCTTTTTCAACAGAGCTCAAAGTACAGCAGTTCAAAACGCGACTATGAACGCGATCGTTCTTCCAACTATCGCGATCGTGACATATCGCCTGGTGGCGGCGGCGGTGGTGGAGGCGGCGGGGGCGGCGGCAGTGGAGGTGGTGGCGGCGGCAGCGGCCCTTTGAACAATGGCAACAGCTATCGCTCTCAATCACCGGACATAGATTCGCCATCATCGCGCTCGCATGATCTGCGCGAGCGAAGCGATCATCGCAGTGGCGGTGGCGGTAGCGGTGGCAGCAACGAACGCTACAGCTTTATGCAAAAGATGCGCGATCGGGAACGCGATGTGTACAAAAAGGATAAATATTCCGGTAATCGTAAAGCCTGCACTTATCTTATCAAAAACTCATGCATTTATTTTCTGTTTGCAGACAAACGTGATCGGCGCGGCAATGATCGCGACTCAGAGTCATCGTATCGCACGAATCACGACAGGGATCGTCGTGGGGGTGGCGCTAAACTGTGCTCATCGCGCGACAACGACAAGCGCTCCGGGTCCGACGATCGGGATCGCGAACGTGAGCGTGACCTGCGAGACAAGCGGGACAGAGGCGCTGATCGGGATCGGGATATGTACAAAAAGGAAAAATATGCAGGTGTGTAATTTATTGGAAAACCCCTAATTGACCGACAATTAATTATTCTCTTTTACCCGAACAGACAAACGTGAACGTAGCGATCGTGGCGAGCGGGTGGCGCGCTATGGTGACTGGAGCGAGCATGTGAGCTCGTCCGGTGAGTGTCTCAGTTGATTGAAGCATATCTGATCCTTATGTGCTAATTTATTTACTTATTTTCAGGCAAAATGTATTACTACAACTGCAAAACTGAAGTCTCCCAATGGGAGAAGCCTAAGGAATGGGTGGATAGAGAAAGGTAAACAGCCAGTCGAATAGCTTATACGTGGATTCTTGAATATTAACCAAAGTTATTAAGCAAGAGTTCCTTTTGTTTAAAAACCGGTTCTGACACTATGATGTAGTGTTTAAATGTCAAAAGGATTCTTAGGATATGTAAACGATCGCTTAACGTTTGTTTTAATTGAAATAGGTCAATAATTATGCGTTGCATGTCGTTTTTGAAGCCAACGTTCTTTTACTATAAGCTTATTTTTAAATTCAGTAACCATATGTACCTAAGTAGGTATTAATTAATTTTTAAATGCTGTTTATAGTCATTTGATTAAACATTATTATTATTATTATTATTATTGGAAGAAAGCTTTAATAGGCATTATTTGAATTCCCTGAAGAAATGTTTGAACTAGTGACTTACTTGCTGCGTGAAGTTCGGTGCTTATTTTCTTAGCTTATTTAAGAATCCCTTTCTGACACATATTGCATAGTATCTTAACTAACTTTTTATTCGTCTTAGAAATTTGCCGCGTGATCAGCATCGTGAGAAGGACTACCGTGACAAGGATCGGGACCGAGATCGCGATGATCGCTTCTCAAGATCGAGTAGGTGGCTTGCAGCAGTAGCAATACAACAACAATATAAACATATATATTTATATTCCCCTTCGCAGTATATAAACATTCCAATTCTTCGCGCGACAATTCACGACTGAGATGGAATTATGACAACGATGGCGGTCCGCCTAGCCATCGAAGGCGTTTGGATGGTAAGCTACAGCATTCTGTCACAATAAATATTGCTGTTTCGGGCCTAATAATTTCGTTTGCCACACAGGTAGACATAACGATAATGCTGATATGGACATCAGCGGCGACTCGACGCCCACCTCGGAGGCCAGTTATTCGCTAAGCGGCACACCCACAACACACGGTGGCAGCGGGGGAGGTGGCGTGCAGTCTAGCGAACAGTCATCTCTTATGCCGCAGGGCGCATTGGCGGGAGCATTAGGAAACGCACTGCCTCGACTGGCTTCTCATCCAAATCCCAGCGCAGTGGTTACGCCAATGGGGGCGCATTACGGAGCCGTGTCAGTTGGCACTGGAGGAGGACCTGTTAGCGGCGCCACAATGCTACCCACCAGCGGATTGGCCTCGGTGCCGTCGAGCATTGCCAACAGTAGCAACAGCAGCCTTAGAAACTCAGTTGTCGGCCACATTGGCTCAACGTCCAGCGTAAGTGACACGATTCAAGCAAATTTCGATCATTTCAAATCAGTGCCTACATATCAATTTTATATTGAACAGACGACTGTGCCGACGTTAGCGAATCAGGAGCACCATCTGAACTCGAATGCGCCCGGGCCGCCCGGCAAGCTACTTAGCAGTGGCAAGGATCAAACGACACTGCTGATGCGACAGAAGCTACATTTACCCGGCATTGATGTGACGCATCATCACATGCTGATTAGCGGCAATAGCGTCTGTGGTAACAGCGGCTCGTCCGCCGATGTCGTTAACCATGCCTACAACTCGGTCAACAATGTGACTGCCAGTAGCTTAAGCAGCTTAAGGTGAGTTCAACAATATACTTTCATTTGGCAGCTATTCGGATTAACTTATCGCATCGTTAATCGTTTTGTAGGGATAACAGCCAACTCAACTCACCACTGTGCTTGCCGCATGGCCACCATAGTCTGTCGCCATCGCTGAGCTTTTCAAAGAGCCCCATACCAACGATCGTGAGTCACACAAACAATGTGAACGCCAGTAACGCCTATACCTGCAATGCGCCGTTTGGCCTTAAGACGCTTGATGGAGTTGCCGTTGGCGTGGGCGTGGTGTCCTCTTCTCCGGCGATAAATACGATTGGCAATAGCAATGCCATCGTTAGCAGCAGCAACAGCAGCAGCTGCAGCATTCCCGGACTGGGCACTGTCAGCGGCATTAGCGTCATCACCTCTATGGGCAGCAATAGCCTTTGCGGTAGTGCAGCAGCGATTGGCGATGGGCCGCCAACGCCTACGCAAGAATTAGATTTAAGTGGCTCAGCTTTAGAACAACACCAACAACACCAACAGCAGCTGGCAACCGCAGCAGCCGTCGTCGCTGCAGCTCTGTCAGCGGCCCAAGCAACGCAACAGCTTGTGGCGCAACAGGCCCAACAGCAGCGCAAACGTAAGAACGCCTATAAATACTCAATCCTTTCGGTCGTAACATGTTAACTTAATATATTCACAGTCGATGGCACCGGCTCGGCCATGCTAAGCACTCTGCAGAGCTGCGTGGCCTCAGTGCAAGCGGCCAATCTGCGTGGTCCAGAAATATCGCCCAAGCTGGCAAAATACTTTCGTGCTGATTTAATTGCGCACGTGACCAACTGGCAGGCGGAAGTAGTGGAGCGCCAGGTAATTTTGTAATTTATCGATATAATATATGTATATATTAATTGGAAATTTGGCACGCTTGCAGGCGCAGAAATGCTGCGAGGACACGCATCTGTTTGGGGACCTTACCTGCACGCGGATATGCGCTGAACTGAAATGTGCGCGCAGTTTAGTGCGCAGTACGGAAATCAATGCAACACTGCAGGAACAAAAGTAAGTTCTATTTTAATACAATTGAGGCGATCATCTTGCTAATTGAGTTGCTATTTTGCTCTATTGTAGAATCATGTATCTGCGCCAGCAAATTCGCCGTATTGAGGAGTCGAAGACTCAGAACGCGTTTATGTCTGACGATACTTAGGATCAGGAGCAAGTTAGGCTGCGCGTGCATCGCAAGCTGTCTGTCAGGCTCAAAAAGAGCACGTTCTGGCGCAGCTGATGATGATGATACTAAGCCCCCCCAGCTGTATGCGGAAGATTTGCTCGCAACTCGTCCGCTTGCTCATTCAATGTTAATCATCGACCCCCATGATGGATATGAATTCGAGCACGTTGGGACAGGGCAGACGACACGTGCAACCTTTTTTTGTTGTTGCTGGCGGCAGGCATTCTCGTTGACGGAATCGGCAACTGGTGCAACTGGCAAGGCAACAGACCGATTAGCAAATGGTCGACGAGCGGATAACCACGACAAAACAAGCAGCTGCAGCAGCGACAAAAAAGAAACAAACCAACAACAAAAACAGAAACAAAAAACAACACATGATGAAGAGAAAAACTGAAAAAAACTAAAAAATAATTTATAATTAGCAACGCGTAATTAATAACTTTAATAAGCATGGAGCGCAGCGGCAATGTCGCGTTTATGTTGCCGCTATCCAAAAAATATAAGAGAACAACACCAATAACAACAAAATCAGAAACATCCAACAGAAATGAAAACAAACAGAGACTACAGACATAAAGATAACACAAACGAAACCAATTCAAGAAGCAATAAGAAAGAAGCCTCGTATCGAATCGTAGAAACAAATAATAAAACACCAACAACAAATAACAGTAAAAACAAATTCTAACAAATCATAAGTAAATAAAAACAAGTCAACATAGTATACTCAACTGCAATAAAATGCTAATTTAATTGTATACAAATTATTCATATATGAGTATTTATATATACAAATATATATATATATATAAATATATATATATATGTATATAATCATATATGAGTATATGAAGAATGTATATTTACAATAACAGATGTGTGTGGCACACTTGAGAAATAACATTTTTTCACTTGAAATAACAAAAACAAAAAAAAACCAAAACAAAACCAATGCGTTAAAAAATGGATAAGAGAGAGAAAGAGAGAGAAAGGAAAAGATGCTAGCTTTTAGAGAGAGACTAAGAGGAGAGACAGAAGGGACAAGTCCATACGCTTAGCCTTCATAGTAGCCGCAAAAAAATCCGCTAGGGGTATTCACTTTGACAGTTTTAAATTATTTTTGTGCGAAAAATTTGTTAATGTTTAAAGCTGTCTTATTTTATAAACCGATTTCCATCTAGTTTTTTGATACAAACAAATTGCAAAACTAAAAATATCAACACATACGCAACACAGACAAACGTACACACACACATAGGCTTCATTTCAAGATTCTTAGTTCTAAAGCGTAAATGTATTTATTTTGTTCTTGAAATTGAATTTGCAAACACTGGTTTTTTTACGCATTATTTTTACAATTTTTTTTTAAATAAACTATAAATTAATATATATTAAACAATACATACATATATATTTATTTATATATGTATCTATGAAAATATATTTATATTTATATCTATAAATATATATAATTACATTTATATTTATATGAACGTAATTTGTCTTATTTAAGCAGGAACATGAAAAGAAGATCACCCAACACAGCACGCGTATGTCAGTGTATTTTGAGTTTTAAACATTAACTTGTCTAGTAAAAGAGAAATACGAAAAACACAAAAACAAAACATAGAAAACAAAGCAAACAAGTTTAATAATATAAATAAATATAAATAAAAATAATACTGTAGATATACATCTAATTAAATACAATGGTATATATATAAATATATTTAAATATAAAAAGAAGGTAAACATAAAAAATTTATATTATTTAGCTAAGCGTCAAAATCGAAAAATATAAAAACTTTTATGATTAAAAGCGAACTTTTATTGGGTTACAACTTGTAAATCGGTATATTGGTTAAGACAACTTTGAGGTCTAGACATTAGGATTTTAAAGCATATTTTAAAGTGTAACAATTGAAACTCTGTTGGAAAGCTTTAATACATTGAGATTAGAAATATTAACCATGTTTAACAACATATATAGTACGTTTACATTTAAGAAATAAGATCGCCCGGTAAAATCTCCATTTACACAATTTTGGTTCCTTTAATTGCTTTATTCCCATTAGTGGTTGAAGGTAGCATTTTAAAAACGAATTGAGTTATGCAATTATAATACAATGCTTAGCTCGATTAATATGCGTAGTATGCAGGACAGCAAGCGTCACAAGGTCAATTGGAGAGCAAATCTAATAAAATATAGCGTTGGCATCTTTATGACTACAAAGAATGCGTGTGTTAACGTGTGTGCGTGTGTGTTTTTGTTACGGGTATTAATTACCAAGGAATTGTCGCCTTAACTGGCGAGTGAAAGTATGCAGTGGCTTTTAAAAGCAGCCGTTGGCATTTAATTGTCATTGGCCCTACATACACACACACAAACACACATATGGTAGGTTGGCAAAGCTTTTGTCTGCATAAAGTTTAAATTGGCGCTTAAAGCTATAACAAAGCTTTGGATTTGCCGGCTGCGTCTTACAAAACAGAGAGCCGATATGCCAGCGAGCTTTCGCTGCAAAGTCGCGACATTTAACCCAGCAGACAATGTGCAGTGCAGCGAATTCGCTGCCAGCCCCCGAATGAATGCGAGAAGTAAACACGAATGAACACACACGAGCTCGGCAACGAAGCCGACGACGTGTTTACGCCGCACAGCGACCCCGCACCGCTCACAGCTCCCGTTACACTGGTGCTGCTGCTGCTGTTGCTGCTGTTGTTTGCTGGGCATTTGGCATCTGTGGCCTGGCAGAGGACAGCGAATGCCAACAAGTAGCAGTTCAGCATCGACAACGCCAGCGTTCGCTTGCGTCTGGCTGATGGCAGCGCAGTACAAAAACAAATCCAACCATAGAGACCATTGTTGAGATTTACGAAACAGCAGTGGAAACCGACGCGGCTTTTCAAAATAATTGTAACGGTCCTGCTCGAAAATCACTGTTCTTCATGTGTGTTTTGCTTTTTTAACTTTTTTTTTGATTTTTGTTTGAAGTGCAAAGTAAAAGGCGGTAGCAACAATATAAATTATAACAGTAAAACCAAATTTTAAGTAGGGCAGGTGATTAAAAAAAATTTTTTTAAAAAGCATCTAAGGAAATAAAATCTAATTGTGGTAAGTAATTGCCAACTGGGCAGTATGTACATTTAACTTGGCCTGAAACGAACACAATTCGTCCTTTTTTTAGGTATTTCTAGTGTGGTTATTTTAAATGTAAACGAGAGTTTCAAACCTAAACTAAACTAGTAGGCCACAGCTAAGATTGTGTTTTATGCTCTTTATTACGGCAAAAAGTCTCTTGAGTTCTTTTAATTTAACCGTATGTATGTATATAATGAAGCCTTTTCTTTATTCAGCACCAGTACCAAAATGTTTTCAAACTACTCATTTTCCTTATCTGAACTAAAAACTAAGCTGGAAAACTACCATCTTTTAAGTATGTGTCTACAGTTAGTGAAATTGCGGAAAAAATGTTTTGCCTGATTTTTGTTTTGTTTTTGTTTTTTATCGACGCTCCAGGATTGAAATCCAGAAAGAGCTTCATGTTTTGGAAAGTTGATTAAGTTATTTTGTTTCAATTTATATAGAAAGTTCTAAGGCGGTAATACGTTTTCGGATTATTCTAAGACTTAAACTCGGAAAAGGGCGGAAAAGGGCTCTGATAGGGCGGAAAAGGGCTCTGATAGGAAACTAAAAAGCATTAATTAATTTCCTATAATATAAATACGTGTCTTAAGCTGTGTCCTTGTAAGTTTTTTCAACGAAAATGAAAAATGTAACCCAAAGCGTTTAGATTGTCGGATGCCAAGCTTAAAGTACATACATAGTTGCTATTTGTACTAAGATTGCTTTCGCTTTAATTTGAGCTTGTTGCTTTTAAGTTGCATTTGCAATTTTTGAACAGTCAGCCACAGATATATCAACAACAACAACAATAAAAGCAAGCTAAACAAATAACAGAGAATGTTTTGTCTGTTTTATTTTATAGTATAAAAACAATTTGAAATTTGTTGGCCATTGCAATCCGACAAAAGTGAAAGAAAATAGATTAAAATTAGTAAAATGGAAGTATAAAGAGAATGACAGAATTCTGACTAATGGGCGTGCCTGTTGAAAATTCGCCTTTTGCACACTTCATGAGCTTCTTCCTTCTAATTAGCAATGGGCGCAGATTGTGTGAAAACAAAAGGATGTTTCAAGGCTATGTGTTCCATTACTCAAGTGCGTCTAAATTTCCAAATATCACATGATTTGTGAGCTGACAGTTTTTGGTTTTTTTTTGAATTGCCTTTGCTTATCGGTTGTTCGGTTGTTTAGTTGCTGTTCTTGTCATTTCTGACCCCGCCAACAGCCTTCGGCCTGTACGCTTTATGCATTTCTGGCGCTGTCAAAACTGCTGGCACTTAAAAATGGCGCGCGCCAAAGGCAAACGCAAAAGCAAAAGCAAAAACAGCAGCAAAAGCATTTGACGTTTGCCAATGTTGACAATTTGGATTGCTCAATGCCAACAGCCATAAATTCGACGCCACCAAGACCCGGACCCGGACAGCGTAAACCAATGTGCATACAAATACAGACATCCTAGATCCGGGTGGGTTGGCCAAATGGAGCCCGAAGTCTGGCAATGCGCTTTAAGGGCGCATTCAAAACGAGTTGGAATTTCATTAAAAACATACACACACTATCTAAAATCCTTGACGATGACATTGTCATTTTTTTATGTGACAAAGTATTTGTGCTTTAATTTTATTAATTCTACTTAAGTTGTTTTTTTTTTTTTTTTTGGTTGTTAAAGATTAATCTATATCATATTTATTTAAGTGCGAAACAATCCTATGATACCCAGACTTTATAGGGCATTAAAGTCAAAAATAATATAGCGTAATTGTGTATTAACATAATACAATTATTAAAAAACTCTTTTGAATAAATTTTTTTATTGAAACAATAGTTAGTAGTTAAAATTTAAATGTGGGCTTCAAAATCCTTAAAACAAGTTGTTTCATTAAATTACACATTATTATGAATCAATTAAGTTTAGCTTTTTTGGTAGGCATTCTTAGCCAAGTTGATCTAGCCATCTATGTCAGAAATGTCTTATCATTCAAATGTATTTCAGTTTATGACTCCATGCCATACATATACACATATGCATAATATATATAGACTATTTATGCATTTACTCAGTATGTATAAACTTTACCAAATTTCGCAAATCTTCACTTGTGGCCCACTGTAAAATTGTGTTAGCTTAAACCATTTATTCAGCTCTTGCAGTTGTGTTTGATCAGGAGAATCCCTTTATTTCTATTAGTGTCTCTTTTTTTTCTCAGTACTTGGCGGCGTGTCGGGATTTGAATGTTTACAGGTCCCCGCAACAATTTCAATCTAGTCGTAACAAGTTATGGTTGTCCTTTTATTTTGTGTTTGGTTTTCAGTGTTGACCTTGTGGTTTTATTTTGTGCTCCTTTTTTGGCATTCAAATTATGTGAATGTATTTCATTTTCATTTGCGACTTGCGCTTGTTTTAGATTTGTTAAGTTGGCTTTTTGTTGTTTTATGGCTTGACCATTTGGCAGCATTGCGGCTCCAGTGGGTGTAAGGGGCGGGGCAGTCGGCTTTAAGGTGGCGTGTCTGGCAAACATTTTCGACGAGATTTTCGAATGCTTTGGCAACTGCACTCAATTTTTATTACCTGGCACTCGCATTTCACTTAGCCTATTCACTCTCTCTATATACATACATATATACATAATGATATAAAGGGGCTTGTGACTGTGTGTTGAGGCTTTGGGGCGTTCTCTACTGTTGGTCAATGTTTTGCATTGAGTCCAACATTTAATATCTCCCTCGGTTCGGCCTGTGTTGGCAGATTTTTGTTATTTGGAGCTCTCCCCTCTTTACATTCACCCTACACACACACACACACACACACACATACGCAGTCTTCAATGCTCACGCACTTGCTGTTATAATTTGATTTGAGGTTTAGGCAACGGCCTCTGGTTACATTTACATTTTTATTTCCTCTCGGACGCATCCATTGGAGGGGGGTCTGGATCGTGTCGTTGTTGTTGTTTCATGACTTTTGCCTAATGCTTTTTGTTGCTAAATCTTTGGCTGCTTTAAATGAAAGTATCTTTGGCCTTTTGGTCTCAGTGCTTGGCCACATTTCAATTTCAAACCAGCCTCGTGACATTCCTACAAATTGCATTTGGTGTCCGCATACAAAATCTGAACAAGCCTCGGCTAACAAATTCATCTGGAAAATGAAAATGAAAAGAAAAAAAATAGAAAATAAAAAAACACACAACTTCAAACATCGTCAGCAATAATGCTCGTTGACTTCAGACGTGGTCGTATAAACTCGCAGTTTGGCATACCCCATACCCCATGCTATTCTCATTCTCAAACTCAAACTCATTCACCATTCTGAACTATGCGCCCGTCGTTTGCCGTGTGTTTTATGAGGGTTTATTGTAGCTTTTTGGCTAAGTCTAAGGCGAAAAACCAACAACAGCAAAAAAAAATAATGAAACCAAAACAGTCGAAAAAAAATGAATAAAAATGGTAACACGGCCATGAAATCGTAAACAGTTGATTCTGATTTTTTCGCTTTCATTTTTATAGCTCTATGTGTGTGTGTGTTTGTGTGTGTGTAAGTGCGTAGTAAGCGAAATGTTTTTACCTAATTTAACTATGATATTTAATATCTTTAGCAAATATGATTTTTTAGACGTGTAAAATATAAAGATTTAGTATATAAAAAATATAGTCATGACTATATATGCTAATATATAATTAATACTTTCGGATTTGTTGATTTGTAGGTTCCCTACGTTTAGTTTATAAACCGGGTTTTTATAATTATATCAAGTTTTCTTTCTAAGAGACCTTCGAAAAGTATTTTTGTTTTAAAATTGTTTTTATGTTTCACATTAGGCTAGGCTACTTTTAGTTTTCACAGTTTAATATTTTTATTTCGTGGTATGAACTGGTTTTAGCTTGCAGTTTTTATTTTTTATATATTTCTCCTCTAGTTATTAATGATTTTTTAAATTATTAGTTGTATTGATAAAGACTTTAAAAATAGCTTATTTTGTTTAAGAAATTCACAAACCTAAATTAGATTTCAGCGCGAAATCATAACAGGTTTGATAAAAAAAAAATTAAATTAAATATGGAATTTGGTATTAACCTTTATGAAGATCATTCGGTTAAGCAATATGAGACTTGCGCTTTGCTGAGGTAATTTGCATTTGCGGTTGTTTTTTAAACACACTTTGATTATCTTAGCGCCTCCAGTGCTGGCCCCCAACCCCAACTCCAACCACATTCTGCCTGCACAGCTTCGCACTGCTATCGGGGGGCCATTGTGTGTCTTCTTCACGTTGCGGACCAAGGTTTCCAGCGGCGCAGGAGCGGAAACAGTGCGTAAATAGCATTAGAGACTGTTCGCGGGTAACTTGGCTGGCTGGCGGGGGAGGGTAAGCTGGGCGGGCTGCTGTGCACCAACGGGGTCGCGTGTCATTGTCGGTACGAGTTGGCATATGTCACCAAGGTGTTGCCATTTTTTGTTTCGCAAACTTATCCCAGCATATATAATCTCATCGTGTTCATCGTGCGGCTGTTTCAACTTGTGCAAATGCCCTTTAGCTTTATGCGAGCAACACACATACACACACAGTCACACACACACACACACACAAAAACACAAACACACACTGTTAACAAGTTGTCAAGAGTGTTTGTTTGCTTTTGAATTCACATTTTGTTCTGATGTTGACCGAAGCTCTGCTTCAGTGTGTTAATTTGATTTTGCGATAGACTTTACCATGATCACATTTTCCAAAAAAAAAAGAATACTTTGAATCTTTCAAGCGTGGCTGCATTTATTAAAAACATGTTTTGACTAAGAGTTCTCTGTTTACAGTTCTCTGTACAGTAAATTGTGTGTATATTGGATTGCTATACACAAATACTTTTTGCTTTGATTACTTATTTAAATGCATAAAATTATGTTTTTTATTACTTTTTATAAAAAGTAAGTGTAAATAAAATTTTATAAGCTGATAGTCGAATAAATGCATTTTTTAGTTTTCTATATATTTATTTACATATCAAGGGTATATAAAATATTTATCAGATTTTATTTCGTCATCCCTCTGTGCATAAAATTAAATGAAGTTAGTATTTTGCACAGATTTTGTAGCTTTTAAAACACTTTTTGCACACGCTACAAGTATTTGGTATTCATGCCCGCGTTTGAGGGTAAATTTATGTAAATAACTAAATCGCAAAATCCTTAAATTGTCATTAGCTAAGCCTTTCGAGATTTGCGCTGTGTGCTGTTTTTATTTCACTTTTTTTTGCCCTGTTCTTCCTGAGCAAGGTCCTTGTTTATTTTAGCGCCCAAATGCGGCGTTTACAACGCCACATGACGTCCACCCAGTCCCAGCCATGCTCTGTTTTGCCGCATTTTTAATGGCTTAACCCCAAAGCGAATTTTTGTTGGCCCAATTGAAGCGACTGCAACAGCCAAAAAGTGGGCAACGCTTTTTATTGCTCTATCATTAATTGCTTTATGCTAAGTGCTTTTTATGCACCGACAAGGGACATACAAATATGCAAAAAAAGGATACAAAAATCGCTTCACACGTTTGTTTAATATTTGAATTTTTTTTGTGTGAATGTAAAATGGGAAACTCTTACATTTAAACATTGCTGTTTTAATCAGTGATTGACTATGGAACTTATGTTGGAAACCAATGGGTTTACAATGCAGTTCTTACATATGCATAAGAAATATATATATTAATATACAATAAAATTACACCGAAACTGCCTGTAAATACTTAGATTCCTGCCTAAACTGTAAACTTTTTACCAAAGGCGCTTGACTAAAATATTAAGTTCCAGTTTAAATAGGTTGAAAGCAATTTAATAATAAGCACATGAACATTGACTAGAAATATTAAACATTTAAATGTCGAGCACTCCTTTGTATGTTAATCTGGCTATTCTGGCCATAATTCACAACCCACTTGATCAGTGGCAGCTTCAAACGAAAAGTGTTGCCAACTCAAGTGCGCTTCCGGCTTACAATTTGCCTTTGTACTTTGTGCCTAATGTGTTGTTGTATCTTCATTTCTCACATACACACTTTATCGCTCATACACTTAGAAAATATATTATAGATTCAGGCAAAAATAAGAATAATATTCTTATTATTACTTACTATAAGAATTTGCATAGTTTTGAAATTTTTTAAATAAAGAATATAACAACATTTGTTCACGATTTTAGTGCTCAATTTTGTGGGTGTTTTCTCTGAGTGTAAGCGCTTTGCTGTTTGTTTAGTTTTAGGCCTATCTCTTAAAAACGTTGCCAGCTTGAACGCCATTTCGTCAGGCACTGTACATATGCCTGTGTGTGTCTGTAAATGTGCATTTCCGTTTCCGTTTGCGATAGTTTCCGCTGCGCTGTCGTATTTGCTGATCGCTTGATTGCGACTTTATAGCACGCAATGTTGCTGATGCTTTTATAGCTGATGGGTGTTTGAGTGTGCGTGTGTGTTGGGGGCAGCCAAGTCGCTTAGCCTGGTCATCTATAGCGCACAAATGACGTGCCAATAAAGTTGGGCGCCTCTCAATTGTAACCAATAAAATTCATCTTTGCTTTTATGGCCAAGACAGGGCGTGACCACGCCTTCATTGCTCATGCACATAAACAAAGGCGTCAGTAGCATCAGCTGCTTTGCCTTAAGCCCTTGTCAAATGTCATGTGGATTTATCTTTTGGCAGCGCTTCAATTGTCATTAAATTTTGCTGCCGTCGTTGCTGGTTTCAATTGCGAGGCCTTGTTCAACACTGCGTATACTTAACTTAGCTGAAGCAAACTTATTTTCCCGCTTGGCTGCTGTTGTTTATGTGCGTGCGTGGTCATCAGCAGCTTGAGAGTTGCAGCTATTTTAGCAACTAGTCAAAGCCAAAACTAACAAATGCACATCACGTCCTAACTCTCGACTAATATAGAGGGGGTTAAAGGGCGGCACCAAGGGAAAAAGTTAAGCGCGTCGTTTTAAGCGTATTAAATTGAATGGTCGGACGAGACAACACAGTCACAATAACAACAACCACTAAAATGGTGTTCCGTGTACTTGGACGTTGTCCTCTTTTTGCTAGAGTTGTTGTGGTTTGGCACTCAAGCAAAACGGATTCTCTACAAATGATGACAACGCCAGCTAAATGAAAGAGTCTGTATCATTGTCTCAGCATGTGTATGTGTGTGTGTGCGTGTGTGTGTGTGCAACAGGAAATTTTGCCACAACTGCTGCGCTTATCACCAACATCAACATCAACTTTAACATCAACTCGTGTTGTTGTTGTTCGTTTTCTTGTTTATCTTATAACCAATTTAATTGATCGACTTTTGTTTAAGGCATCGGTTAAAACAATACGCGTTTATTTATAGACACACTTGTTCACTACCAAGAACAAGAAAAATAAATTGAAATCGAAGTTTTAAAACAAGAAGTTAGAAAACAAACTTAACAAATAATTATCAAAGTGAAATGTTTTAATGAGAACTTTTAATAGTAATGCGAACGTTTGTAGTTGTTCTTCCTGTTTCAGTGGATTTTTTATGGGTTAAATCAGTTCTTGTGCTTCAGAACATGTATATAAAATAATAATAATCGTTATTGTCAATTATAGCGATAATATGAGCAAGAATAACCAAACAATAATTATTACAATGGTAACAATGTTTGGCTAAAACAAACCAAATCGAATAGTTGCTGTCAAACTCCTGCGACGAGCGCCAGGCAAGTCCTTCAGAGTTGAGCACCTGCACATTTTCTTGTCTTGATCAGCAGCTTTGTTTGTTTTTAAACCCTTTACTTTCCCTTTGCTATCCCTTTCAGTTTGCGTTATTGTCTGTGTCGAAGTTTTGTTGTTCGTCCGTTGTTGCCAGTGGCCCAATTAAAAAACTACAAAATTCTCAGGTCTTTTGTCCAGCAATTGCTGTTGTTGTTGTTGTTGTTGCTGCTAACGCGTTGCCATTTGGTAGGTTTCAGTTTTGAGGTGCTAATGACTGGCGATTAAAGCCGGGAAGCCAAACTAGGCTGTTGGGTTTCGTTAGCTTAAGCAACTTTCTTTATGAACTGACTGTGATTTTCTATTCAACATAAATTCCAAGCGATTAAAGCACACACTTACGCATACACGCACACACAGACCAACACCAACACCCAACAACACCCACAAACACACACACACACTCAAGCAAGTGGTGAAAACAATGGAACACTCTCAGCCTAACTAAGTGCTCGGCGGCCCCAATGTGTATGCTATATAATTTGTTTTTATACCCTGTAAACATGATGATTATCATTGTTCATAATTAAGGACGGTATTTTAAAAACGGTCCTTAAAAATATATGTATGTAAAAATATAAATTAGACAGACAAGCTTGTTTAAGTTGCTTGAATTAATTTATGCAGAAGCTATGAATTTAATAATAAAACCACAATACGAACTAAAAAGAAACTACTCAATCTTTTATTAATATTTGATGTTAATTTGGGTTGTTATTTTGTATACGAAAACTTTAAAAGTAACATTAAAAAAATTCGCATTACATTTTTAATTAAAAAATAGACACAGGGTATTTTGTATTTGAAAAAGCTAAGTTTAGCTAGCTGTTTCTAGTTGCTTTGTTTGTTGTTTTGCGATGTCATAGACAGAGTGTGTGTGAGTGTGTGTGTAGTAGATAATTATGCTCAAGGACATTTACTTGCTATTGTTGTTGTTGTTGTTGTAGCTGTAGCTGTTTCTTTCGGGGGACTTAGCAAATAGAGCCCTGAAACTGTAATGTGACGTCTTGAAGTTATCATGATTTGGCCCGAAATGTAAACTCATTGGATAATGGAGCTCTTTAAGTACAAATACATATGTACTTAAGAAAAGCACTGTGAAAAATATAAAACTTTATCTTAACATCTTGAAACTAAATTGATGTAAAAATAAATATATATTTTTGTAGAAATAAGTCAGAAATGTTGTGACAGTGACTTAGTTAGCTCTCCGTTAAGTTTACAAAAGAATTAACAATTTTATGTACAAAATTTATTTGTAAGATTTTGAGTCTACAAACTTATTACTTAAGTTCCAAATGCAATTTTTGGTTACTCTGCTTGCAAAGCACTTCAATACAAAGTGTTCAAAAAGGTAAAACCACAAAAAAAAAAAAGACAAATTCATAATTGTATTTTTTGCATGTGTGTGCATTTTTGCATTTGAAGTGAACTTGTTTTATGGGCGCAGGCTTGGAAAAACGTTTAAAAAGGAACTCGTGAACATTTCGCCAACATTGTAACAATTGCAATTCGTTTACCGACTATGTAAATGAGTTAGTCACATTGTTGGTTCTAGCTCAACAGATTTTCCGTTCAGAAAGTCAAGGAAATAACCGAATATAAAGTTTTTTGAGCTACCTTGTAATTAGTTGAACCATCCTTTTTAAATTGTTGGATTTCATTGGTTTCGATTAAAAGACGCAGTTCAATTTAATATGCTAGAAGTTAAAGTCGCGAACCTTCAGGAAAATCAAGCTAAGTTACTTTGTTAGCATATTTTTTGATTTACAATTGGCTTAAGTAGAAACTTTGTGAAGTTTCCTTGCTAGACTTTTTAAGTTCGTTACGCCAGCTTGTTTGCCTTAAAATTATCTCGAATATACTTGAGTCGAAGATTTTAGTAAATAGTTTTGCACGCAATTTATCAAGGCTCTGCTGAAATGTAGTTGAAAAGATTATATATAAAATAAAAAGTTTAAGTATGCACATAATAATTCAAGTTTAGAAGTTGAATTCCGAAGGTGTAACTAGATTTTTACATCTACCTATATCTTCTTTTTTAACTCAAGGTAATTAACATATTCGTCAAGTTTTAGGGCTGATTTGAGTAATGTAAACTTTTTAATTTTACAAAATAAATCCATAAATCCTGCAGGAGTACATTAAATGTTATTAGTTATTATTGCACTGAGTAATATACATTTAATTAAAACTGCAAACTGTAATCTGACCTCTGATTCTGCGAATTCCAAATTGAGCGTAAGACTTTAAGTGCTTGCTGTCATTTTTGTGAAAATTAATAAGCGAATAATTAGCAATTAACTGTCTGAAATAATTGTGGAGTCGATAAATATTTTCATTGAGCATGAATTTTATTTCACTTGTGGTTGTTGTATTATTACATACAATTATTAAATAATGTATGTATGCTTGCTGTTTGTGTCTGTGCTGATTATTTGCCAATATGCAGCTGACTGACAAACAAAAGCAATAATAGGAGATAACAGCACAAACAAAATATTAAAAAATTGGCAACTGCAAACGTTTTGGCATTAATCAATGGCAACAGCAAAGTGTCAAAGAGTCACCATGTGAACGCCCCGTTATTCCACTAGGTGAAAGCTTAACAAATGAGCCACACACACATGCACAAACACACACACACACACACACACACACACACACACACACAGACACTCTTAAGTTCTCCTGGTTGCATATGATTGATTATGCGATATATTGGCTGTTACTTTTTTCTGGTTGGCCGCATTCTGAAGAATTCAGCTCAGCATGCCAGAATTCCATGGCACATTTTATTTTCATCATTGTGCGCTGAAATTTTAATGAGGTTTTGATGCGAAATACACGTTAAGCTGTATGCCGCATTATTTATGTTAAATACGTTGAATATTTAAGTGGGCCCATGCAGCAGACTTGTTTAATGTGACTAAAAGCAGCGTACTCAACAATTTAATCGACAAGCAATGGCACTCAAAGGACGCAATCTCATTAAAGGCCAAACAAATCGAATTAGCCAATCGTTATGTGCAGCCACGTCTTTAAGCCCGGTGATTAATAGTTGAGGGCTTATCAGAAACCAGAGCGTAAATAAAAAAAAAAATACGAATTTAAAGATAATCATTTTCTGTCAGTTGAGGATGAAATCTAATTTAAACTTGCCTTAAACAAATCAGCTAGTAATGTTGACTATGAATATATATATTTAAATTCTTACTGCAGTTGGTAAACAAGACTTTCCGTTTTACGTTTTAATTCATAGCAAGCTGTACATTTTCGCGTTTTCCTTACATGTGGGCAAAGGATACAAAGGATGCATTTGCTCAGTGGATTGTACGTCCATTATTTTAATGACTTCATTCAATTCAAATAGCTTGCGGCTGCTGTATTTTGCATAAACTATGAAAAATATGACCCAAGGACAACCATTATTTTGAATCCCTATGTGTATATATATATATAGTTCTTCTAAAGTTTGTCAGCGTTGGAAGCTAATTGTCCTTCTCTTCGGATATGAAAATGAAAATGGTTTCGGATTTGCATTTTGCGTAGCGCAATAATATTTAAACTTTTACGTTGGCCAATCTATTATTTTGCATATGTGTGATTGTGTGTGTGTGTGTGTGTGAATGTGTGTGCGTAGATTTATGTGACTTTCAATTGTTCATGCACACGAAGGGAACCAAAAAATAGTTGATGGAAAAACTCGGCGGGCCAATTATGCGACCGATATTTCGGTCATTTCGATTATTCAGTTGTGTAAATACTTTCGAAATAAAACCATTCAAATAAAATATATAAATTATAACGCAGATCGAAAATGCCATGAAATGGGTTTATGCGGCTTCCAAGTCCATAAAAATCATTTAATACTCAAAAATCAAATCAAAAAAATATAGTATACCTATTGGAGTTTTTATTGCATGCTTTCATTTTCATTTAATAGCTGGTTCCTAATTCTTAAAATCTTCTCACATTTTTATTAATAGGTGTGTCTACTTGTATGATTATATTATTTAGTCCACTTGGATTAGTAATTTGTTGTACATTTATGTTAAAGCTTTAAAACGAAAATATGTAAATATAAGTTTTGGAAGTTAAATCAAACATTGCTAAGAATTTTTTTTTGTGTTGTTTTAAATGCAAATTTAACATGAACCTTAAAATATTCTACTTGACTTTCATTTGTCATTCACATTAAGGTATAAATCTGCTGTTGAAATGACGTTTTTTCACCCTTTGTGCTATTTTTGAATATATGATTTCTTTCCTTTACTTTTCATGCTCAGCAAATCAATCGACAAACCGCAGTGGGAGTCGTTGCCTTGCCGTGTCAGTTGCCATTAACTTGGCAATAAACAATGATTTCGGCTGCTGCCAAGGTGTTGGCCAATTGTAGGGCAGCCCTAGCCAAAAATTAGCCAACGGCAACGGGGCGCCATTGGCCAGATTGTAATTGCGATTGCGATTGCTGATTCTGTTTACATTTTGCACTTTCCATTTGACATTCGATTTTCGGTGCGACAAAACCAAATTGTGCTAGCATTTGCATATTTGCTGGATTGGCCCAAATAATCAGCGCGCGTTGCAAGTTGCCAAGTGCAACAGTTACGACAGTTGCGACAGTTGCGACCGTTGAATGTCGCCAAACGGAATCAAACTGAGTGCCTGCGATGCGTCGACGTGGGCGCGGTCGTGGGGCAAGGCTGATGCTGATGCGGCTGCTGCAACTTGTGCATTTGTTCATATTTACTTTGACGGCATCGCAAACAACTGTCAGCGGCAAACACGCACACAAATGTACAAATTGTGGGTTCTCTTTTTATAGACACGTCCGTAAACTTGAAGAGCTCAGCGTGTCGTGACACGCGCCCATCGCTAGCGCCAAATATGAAGACCGTAAGTGCAGGCAATGAAATTAACTTGCATATACATGTATATATATATATGTATGTATGTGTGTACGCAGCCTAATGAGAAAAGGGGGGGACGGAGCTCATTTCAGGTCTTCTTTACCATGGTGAGCTTTTTGTGGCGCCGCAACACGGAGCTCGAGTACGACCAGGCAGTTCAACGGCAACTGGCTTTGGAGTTTGCAGCGCGAGTCGTAGCCAAAATTTTCCACTTTACTTGAACCATTTTCACCTAAGCTACTCCCTCGATAGACCGCCCCCCGTCCATTCACCGCCTTATGCCACGCCCCTCGGTTTTAGGCTGGCAAGCGAGGTTCGTTGCAAAGTTTTTTGTTTTTTGGGCTTCAGCGTGTGTCGAATGTCAGACAATTTTATGAACGACAAATTTTTGAATAGCCTTTGAGCAAAAGTTTATTTTAACATTGCGCACACACACATCAAGTACTTATATAAATGTATATAAAAACATATAGATATATATAAAGGCGGCAGTTTAAATATGCGATTTAATGAGCATACGTCTGACAGTTAAAAGCATTGCATTAAGCTAACGACCAACTATTTTCCAGGCACTGTATTTTCACATTGTATCTGCATGAAAACTGACATATACATACATATCTGCTGTTTTTGATGACGGGTTTATATGTAGTTATTAATTAAAAATGGTAAGGCGCTAAAGGATAAAATATGATGCCATGAATATTGGTTTAGCCTTATCAATTGAGTACAAAAATATAGGATTGCAGTTTCCGTGGATCACCAAAGTGTATATCATATTTTTAATAAAGCTATTGTTAACTTTAAGATTTGTAGATTTGTTGGAGTACATCTGAAGAATCATTTATTTAATAACATTATTACTTTAGTAAAACATAAATAAAAGTAGAAACGAACATGGTTACGAACTTTTGGAAACGTGCAACTACATTTAATTATTTATGTTTAATCGCACGTAACTGAAGCGAGACTTAAGTCCCCATTTACGGGGATCGCGGCCCTTAAATTAAGAACATTTATAAAGCAAAGTTGTGGCTCATGTTTAATCTTGGGGCCTGACCGATGCTTTGAGCTGTAAAATTAAAATCGCAGCTGTGCAATTGTTGGTCCCAACAAATTGAATGCAGACCGTGGGTCCAAAGGGCGCCCAATGCTAATGCCAAATGTTAATGAGATGCGCAAATTAGGGACGACCACAAAAAGCAGCAGCAGCAGCATTGAGTGTAGCTTGGGCCAAAGTGTAAATATACAAGGATGTACGTAGTACAAAAAAAAAAAAGGCAGCACAAAGGCGCAAAGGCTGCAAAGTGGAAGCTCGGAAAACTCTTAACTGCAACTTCCAAAAAGCTTAAAAAAATGACAGTAACATAAAAAGAAAAAGAAACGCGTAAAAATAAACAAAAAAAATATATAAACAATAACAAGTGTTTCTTCTGCAAATGTTAAAAATTGAGTAGACCCAGCCGCAAATATTGGCATGCCATTGGCATGTGCTTTGGAATGGCCAACACACAGGTTGTTCGGCAGCTGTGATAAAGGCTTTAACAAAACGGCTATGAGCACAAGGCCATTATACAATCTTTAAGTATATTTGATTTATGATTTTCTTATTATTATTTTTATTATTATTATGATGTACTCTTGCCTTTGCCTTTTGTGGCTGCCACGTGTGTGCCCAAGTGGGTCGCAATTTATGAAAAGTGCTCGTACCGATGGTCGTGGTAGATGAAAAGGGCTGCTACAGGGGCGGGAAAGGGATGCGGTGAGCTGTCGGGAAGGGTGTACATACTGTTCACCTGTTGGCTGCTTCTACTGCTGCGATTTCAATTATTTTTCGCACATTGTTGACTTTGCTCGCAACGTACGCAAATTGAAAGTTGCGCTAAATAATTTAACGAGCTCACAACGACTTGCGCATACACTGCAATAAGTACTTGAATTGAATAAATTAAATAATATGCGAGTAAAAATGTATACCTTAATAAATAAATACTTAAAATGGTATTTTGTAAGAATGTTTCGTCTTAAAGGATCCGACTGTATAATACCCAATAGTAATAATAGCCTTCAAGGCGAAGTGAAATCAACCCTACTTGGTTTTATTGGTTAGTACTTATTAGCTGATTATAAAACCCGTTTGTGAACTTTAGCATGAGGACTCTCAGAGCTCAAAAACCAAACACAAATTTGTGGTATTTGTTTCTACAGTAACACAATTTATTTAATTTGTTCTTGTGACAGAAAATTAATAGAACCAATTCTCATTCAATTTTTGTGAACAGAGTATTCAAGTATTTTCGATTTGTGACCTGAATTCGCAGCTACAAGATGAGTTCTAGAATTTGAGAATTTGTTATCGTTAGCCCTGAGCTGACTATTAACTTAACTGATTGACTCATTGACTCCGGCTGCAGCTAGGTATTGATTGTGCTAAAGTTTTCTACCATTCAAAGTTAATCTTGCGTCGCAGCCAAGCGTCCGCTTCATTTGTCAATTAGCAACAACAGCAACAACAACAAGGAGCGCTATCCTCTCAGGTTGAATGTACTGAATCCTTAAGGATGTGCACTAATGCCGAGCAAGAAGTGCTAGTCGCGTATACATCTATCTACACCCCACACCCCTCCCCCCCTCCCTCCCACCCTCTTCACGCACACCGAACACTGCTCCGCCCTGCATTTCCCATTCCTTTTGGCGCTTTAACTTGTATTTATTTCATTTGCTTTATTTCTACTATGGCGCGTGTGGCTGCCAAGCCGGAAATACAACTTCTTGTTGTTGCTGTTTGTTGTTTGTTGTATGTTGTTTGTAGTTGTTGTTGAGGCAGCACTTAAGCACAAATCCCATTGTCTATGCCAACTTGCCACAGCTAGTCGAGCGCAGCGCAGCGAAACTTGGCAGCTTTTCGTTTGTCTCAATGCAACCGCCGCACATGATGCACACTTGCCCAGTCTTGGGGCCGCAATTGACGGCACGCCTCCCATTCCGCCCCAATTTTCTCAAAGAGCGTGTATCCTTGGCTGGCGCCCACTTAAGTATGCTAAGATTTCCGTTGCGCTGGCGTTGCTTTATTGCACTAACAACAACAACAACAACAGCAACAACAACAACAACATCTGCTACAATAATAACAAATAAATATAAATAATGAAAGACAAAGTCATTTCTCGCTGACAATGGTAACTTTGTGTGCCTATATATATATATATGTGTGTGTGTGTGTGTGTGTGTGGGCATGACAGCAGTTGTACATACATATATATATATATATATATGTTCATAAGCAACAGAAAAAGAAAATTTCTCCATCTTCTGCTTATTATCAAGACAATGAATACAAAAGCACTCGGCGACAATCTAAGAAAAGTGGAAAACTGAAACCAAATCAGCCACAGTAGGCAGCCACAGAACCGCGCTGATGATTCGCGGTGCCAATGTGGCTTCACAATTAATAGTAGATGGCGACGAAATTGCGACTCTGCCACAAACTGTAACTAGTGTATCATATGGGATTTTGTGGCAAAGTCCAGATGAAAATAACCAGAGAACAGTTTAAGAATATGCGACTTAAAGCTGGTTGCCGGCAGGAATATGTTTGCAGAGCATAGTAGCTAACCTTTCTCTGCGATTCTCACGAATACAAAACTTTAGCTTGTGTATTAAAAAAGATATAAAATGTTATAACACTTGTTATCGCACAAAAAAAAAAAATAAAAAATAATAGGCAACATAAATGCAATAAACACATTTTAAATGTTTGCTTGGAAGCTCTTGTCGGTTAGCCTGTTACATTGGCATTGCTTGGCAATTGTTGTTCATCTCTGGAATAGAAGCATTATGGGCACATAATACAACTGCCACCCGGAACCCATATCCATATGTACAAGCCTGGCACGCACACACATGCAAATGCAGGGTATAATAGACACTTGGCTTGAATGACAGCCAGAATTACGGAGGTCCTCGGGCTTTTGCTCCTGCATACACAAGCATGTTCGTCATCGGCATTTTGGCTGTGGCTCGATGGAAAATCAAAGCCCTAGCCGCAGACCGACCCACAACGACTTTAGTTTAGTAAAGTGCCAGCTGCCACGCCTACCACATATCCACTGGGGAGATTGGCACGAACATGGCAGAACTTAAAGCAAAATACGAAATGCATAACACGCAAGGAAAAAGGAAAACACAACTTGAAGTGAAAACAATAGTTCGATTGAAGATACCTTGTACTCAGGTTAAGGCAGAGTTGCTTTGCACTTAATATGCAGACAACTTTGAGGTTGTTACGTTTTCTTACACTGTAAACAAGTATTGTGCAGTCGATTACACCCGACAACACTTTATCAATCCCTTAGCTTTAAAGTTAGATCCACCACAATTTACAAACAGATTACTGACAATAATCCTCTATGAAAGTCTGCTTTTAAAAACAAAATGAAAAGAGAGGTATTTCTTATAATCTTGGGATTGGATGGATTGGTTGCCATAGTACTATATATTCCATTCACTATATGTACAGGGAATAGAAGAAGGGCGTTAATCGTTAGTCACGGCATAACTATGCGTATCCTGTGTGTTATATGTATTATTGACGAAGGCATTGTGGTAAATGGGAATTGTGGTGGAAAGGGGACAACTTTCAAATTGACTAATTACTTATGCAAACGCAGCCACGCAGAGGAAACTGGTTACAAACGAGCACAGGACCGCAGGACCACAGGACGCGTTTGTGTATGCAATCGGTTTGGTTATTTTTTGTATTCTGCTTTGACAACGGGGGCCCACAATTGCCGATTGATTGATGAACGAACCAAAAGACAAAGCATCAAACGAGCTTGCAGCAGGGGGCATTATGCATGCCGCATGTGCCGCACGCGTGGTGCATGATGCAAACCAGATGCAAACAAATGCACCACAAATAGAATAGAATAGATATGACAATCAAAGCCAATTGTTTTATTTAAATATGTACAATTGATTGCTATAAATGTGGTAATATAAATGTGTGGGATATTATTGGAATGTATGTCAATCGGATGGTGATAATACTTTAATCCTTGCAATTATACAATTGGTTTATTATTTCATAAACTTATGCCAGCACGTCAAGTTACTAAGCTACACTTATTGCTATAGAGCATATACATGGAGTCTTAAGGAAACCCCAAGGTTAGCATGCTCCATCAGTTATTTTCCTTAGTTTGGTCTTAGTCGTCGTTTTTCTTGTTCTTTGAAGCTGCAGCAGCTCGGGAATTTAGTGCCGTAAGCAAGCTGCAACTCAGAGGAGTTGGCGATCCAGCGATTGAGTGCTTGAGTGCACAGGGGGACTTGTATTAAATTGAGCCGCCTCCAAGTGGGGGGACACTTGCTGCAGCTGGCAAAGGACAGTGGCGACAACGGTGCCTGTCACTTGGATCTGAAGTGGAATGACGGATGCTGTGGGGCACTTGCAATACGATGCATGCAACGTTTGGATGAGGTGCAGCCAACCAGGCTGGCAGCCACTCGGAATAGCAGCTCGTATTACCGCGAGCCTTGGCTGAAAAGTTGCCGCTGCCATTGCCATGGTGGCAGCTAGCCAGTTTTCCACTTTCCCAGTTTCCCAGCTCGACTTTGCTTGTGAATAAATAAAGAGGGCGCAAATTAAATTTGAAATTGTTGCCGGGGCACCGCATCGGGGTGTGCCGCCTTCGTAAGCGAACAGTGACTGTGCATTGTGGCCTGGTGTTGCTGCTTTAGTTCTCGGCGGCCCACGGCTCGTATACGCGATGCAAATAGTCACAACGCATTTGCTGTGTGTGTCTGCTCTTATTAACTGCGATTATTGCCAATCACACCACGAACAAGTTAATGGATTCCCTACTCTCTCCCTCTTTCTCTCTCCCTCTCTCTCTCTCTTTTACTCCTTTGGCCCTTTTTGTTCTGTCTTATTTATTCTTTATACTTTTATCAGCAGAGTATTCATTTTAAATAAGCAAGGACCGCTGATAAGCAAGAGCTGACTGCAAAGTGCCGAAGGACATTCATTAGAGCTTGTAAAGCAGCAGCAGGCAGAAGACATCACATCAACAATACACACAACGCACACAATTATGAACATTCATATACATATTTATATATACATATATATATATATACATACATATATACGCTTATATATATTTAATATTTTTTATACGGTATGAGAAACGGCAGCAGCAGTAAATTTCTCACATTATTTTGCGTTCCTTTTGTATTGCGTTGTCTTCATATTTTTGTTTGCAAATTGTTAGCAGGGTATTCCGGACTGGTTCGTTAGGTATGCAGCAGGACATGCAGCAATATAAAATAAGCAAAGCAACAAGTTAATGGCTGAGAAGACTGACATTCCCAGTAAAAATATTTATTATGGACTTTTAATAAACACAAGTCATTTAATATAATAAATATTTATAATTTCAATTTAAAAATGAATTTTAAATCCCGATATTTTGAACAATTCTTAAATCTTTAATGATCAAGGACATACATATATAATAGTAAAATTGTTGGTAACAATATAATATAGTTCAGTTATGTTAATAGTTTAGGTTTATAGCTAATAAATCTCATCTTCTTCTTTTTTCTATATAGTAAAGGATATCTTTAGGTCGTGCGCTCATTTTGCTTTTATTGCTTAAGCATCATTTACTTGGCCAGTTGGCCTGACACTTTGACTTGGGGCTGCCATTTGGCTTTGCTTGACTTGGCCTTAAATGAAAAGGCAGCCGAGTCGATGGGTTAAAAGTCGAGCGACGGTTAAAGCCAACTTCCATATGCGCTATACGACTTGTGCTTACCACTTTACCATTTTGCTTTTGGTTTTATTTATGACACCCTTTTCGGCCGGGCTAGTGTAGTGTAGCCAGACCCTGTTTAGTTATCAAGGTCACGCACCATTGAGCGTTATGCTCCAATCAACGTTCAGCTGCACTTGATGTGTACGATGTGATGACAGCCATGAGAATATTTTGCTTGTGTCGTTTGACATTTCATAAACTCCCATACAACTCAAGTATTTTATTACTCCTTGTGTGCGAGTGTTGGGTGTGCATTTTATTGTCACACACTGTTCTAACGATCTAACACCGATTAATCTAATCTTGCAGGTCAACGTACCAACAGCGAAAGCAGAGAAATCACGACACGAATCCTTCACGATGCAGACCAACGTGCAAATTGATTCCAAGAACCTACGCAGCAATGATGACAACTTTCGTTCACGCAGCCATCACATAACTATTGAGGTAAGTGCTGCAAACAATACAAATCGACTTCCAGTTATGCCAACAATGTGTTTACATTTAACTAGCCTAAGCTGCTTACTTTCAAAGTGGCTTAGGCAAAAACAACCCGATTTAGTTAGCTCTGCATATTAATAATACTTGAAAGTTGTTTTGCTTACAAATTGATTGTTGATTATTGCCTTTTTACCTATAGTTGTTGCTGGGCAGCAAGAGCAGCTGACGGCTGGATAGCTTAGCTGGTTACGCGGAGTGGGCCCTATGAGTAATGTAAGGGGCACAGACTGTAGCTAAAATATGTCATCTAGTTTAATTAATTGGAAGCTAGTTGGGAAGGCAACGAAACTTCTGCTGTATCCTCTTATATATGTGATGGCACACCCGACGTATGATTAATATCAAATTTACAAGTCAAACACACATTCACACACACACACACACACACATACAGTCGACTAGCAGCTGCGAATGCAAATCACAAAGAGACTGAAAATTGCTAGAGAAATTGTGAACATTATTTGACAAACAGTTGCAAATGCTACCAACTAAGAATATAAATGAAAACATTGAACTTTCTCATATCTTTAACAATAAAAGTAAAAGTATTAAATTGTATTTTCAAATTCTAATAAGAATATGAATTAAAGTATAGAAAATAAACGTTTTTAATTACAAAAGAAAGAAAGTAGTTCAGTGTTTATATACTTATGATGCCTTTTACGGTTGAAATAAAGTTTGTTGTTTCAGTTTTCTCATGCTCCAAAACGCTTCAAGCCATTTAAAGTTAACTTTAACATAGAAAAATGGTTCAAATTGAAATTGTTAGAAAGCAACACAGCGAATATAATTTAATTGCACCCACAACTATTCCTGTACAGTAATTGAGTATTAAATTTAATATTGTTATTTAAAAAAGATTAATAAAATAATAAAACTAAACTAAGAGGGCTATGGTCTGGCGTGCACTTAACTTAACTTAAGGAGACTCTGAACCAATCTCCTAGTCGTATTAGTATATAATTTATCTACAAGGATATGCTCAACTAAAACATATTATTATATTATACTATAACATCTTAATTTATCTTATATGTATGTTTATATTGCATTATTATGCGTAAGGATATTAAAAAACGGAAGCTTTTATATTAATCTACAAAGCACTTAAAAGCACAATTCAATGATTGCAAACTATTGTTTGCTGGGTAATCAACAGATAAAGCTCAGTGCCATTGAGCTTTGTGCAGACAGCCGCCAGCTGAGAGCAAAACAGTGGCAGGCAATGTTTAAGGATCAATTAGACGTGCAGTTCAAATGCGATTGTTACACTGAAGCCACGTTAACATTAACTTTTTTAAAGGCTAATTAGTGCAATTTAAAACGTTTTATAAGAGTACAAATATTTGAAGTGTTGCAGGGAGAAACTAAAGTGCACGCAACAAGTGTTTAAATGCGCTCTTTTAGCGCCGCTTTTGCAGGCGGTGCACAGGCGCAGTGTTTGCGTGGGGAGCTTTAAAGCTTTCGGCAGAAGCTTTCAAGCAGCGAGCTGCAACCGAGGCACAGCATCAGTCAGCTGCGCTGCTCGAACTTGAGGCGAAAATCGCAACTGAGAACCATCTGATTTTTGTTGTGTCCCTGCGCTCGGCTTTTCTCAATGAATGACACCCTCGGCCGTTGCCGTTGTCCTGGTCCAGGATGTGGGTGCGTTGGTGTCGGTGTTCATCAGTCGCCAGCGTCGTCGTCAGTCGCTGGCAACATTTTGGCGCGTGTTGACATGCATTAGATTTTCGGTTAACGCGACGCGCGACGCTTTTACCGTTAAACGCTTTAAGTTCTTGCCGTTACTCGCTTGTTAATTCGCATCAGATCAAATAGTAACAATAAAACAACATTCAGAAAATCGCTCTTATTTTCTCGACCTTTGTATATTGTGCTCTTTTTTTTTGAGTGTCTTTTTTTTTTTTGTTATCTTTATTGTTGTCATAGTTATTGTTGTTGCTGTTGGCATATTTTAACTTCTGTTGTTGCCCGTCGAGCGACGTAAGCAGGCAAAAGAAAGGCAAAAGTAATTAAAAGATTTGTGCTTTCATAATAGTATAAATATAAACACATATACATATATTTATATTTATATATAAATTTTTTTTAATGTGGGCCACTCGTTAAAAAAACTCGTTAAAATTGGCGGCTATTTCCTTTGTTTTCCGAGTGCCCGTGCCTGTGAGTGTGGCTGAGTGCCTGTGTGTGTGTGTATGAGTGAGTGTGTGTGTGTGTGTACCGGCATTTTGTTTGGCGCGTAAAACGGCGTCCGTTATCAGCGAAGTGTTGCAAGCTGCTGCTTATCAGGTGCGCAGGGTCACTTAATCATTTCTTCCACACACAATAAACTTGTTCCTGCCGTTTTTCATGCTGCACTGCCACCGACACACATACACACGTATGTATGTACATACATACATGTAGATTAAAATATGCGAGCGAGCGTGTGTGCGTGTGTGTGTGTGTGTGTGTGTTGTTGTCATTATGGCTCTGCCATTATGACTGTCATTTATTGTTTACATTGTCGCAACAATGGGCTACAATGGCGCAACAATGACGAAACGTTAAAATCTGTGACCGGAAACGGAAAAACATGTAATTGCATTTTTAATGTGTACAATTGTTGGCTAAAATGCCTTTTTTAATTTGTAATTTGTTAGTCACAGTGACTACACCGACACCTAAAGATATTAAGCACTTATCCGTTTGTAAGTAAATATGAAACTATTGTGAAATATGTATTTTATTAAATGTCAAAAACATGTTGCAAACAAAACGTTTCGCTTCAAGGCATTTTGTACTAAACTCAATATTGAGTTTAAAAGTGCATTTGTTTTGACACAATTCAATTAGAGAGTTTTTCGCATTCAACGCAAAGTCAAATCCAAATATAATAAACATTTAACCCTTAAAGTTTACAAAAGTATTTTGATTTGGTTTATGCACATATGCAATCCAAAAAAGGTAAAGGAATATCCAACAATAAAATTCAAACTATCGAAATTGCGTTATTGTTAAATTATCTAATAATTTGAATGTCCGTTTGGCAAAACAAAAGCTTGCTTTTGAAATTTATTTAGCACTTTAAGAAAATTTGAAAAAATTCAAATCGTTCAGTGAATAGTCAGTAAAAATAATGGTTAAAATAATTATGCTATAATTGGTTAAAAGCTAAATATTTTGAACAGAAAATTTATGTGGTATCAGTTAAAAACAGATATCTCGACAACTTGCACCTTGTTGCTTGCAATTGCTGCCACTGCCAGAGTTGAGAAATGAAGATGCTTAACCGCAAGTCGAGGCCAATCAAGACTCTGCCACAAGGCAGCTGAAGTGCCGCATGGCTGGGGACTGGGGATTGGGAGCGAGGACAGGGGTCAGGTTGGAGGTGACTATGTCCGCTTTATATGCCGTGTATTCGTCTTGAATGCGAAACAGACCAACTGCCAATTTGCAAGAGCAGCAAGAGATTTGAATGGGAATATAGAAAAATAAGCAAAATAGCGAGCTCAAGTAGACGCCAAGTGGCCAAGTGGGTATGCAACTCAATTGAATTGGCCATAGAAATAAGTTTGGCCAATTGCGTAAGACTGCGTTTGACTTACGCTACTATTTTGCGCCTGCCGCATTCCGGATAACTAAAAGTCCTATTCAGTTGAGCTTGTGCTTAGTTGTCGGCCGTTGCCATTATCCTTGTTGCTTTGTTTGGTGCTTGCCCATGCCTTGTTCAATGAACAGCTTGTCCATTTTGAAGACCCGCAATTTTGTTTTATAATATTTGCGGAATCCGACTGTTAACCAAATGCCAGTAACGCAGATCGTCACCTCTATGACAATTAACAAGCACAACAAACCGTCCCCGACACCATCCGCAATGCTATAAGAATCGTCGTTCGTTGTTTCGATAAGACCACCTGGCATTTGGGCAGTTATCGTTAACAATTTCTTCATGTTCGTGCTCAGTAAGTTGCGATAACAAATCAAAACAACTTCAATCACGGCAAAAAGCAGCATGCCTATGGAGAACTAAGTATAGAGAATAGATCGCCTGTGTTAATATCAAACACAAGCAGATATGGATTAAATACACTTTCCAATACTTACAACGAACACACCAATGGCATTTATTAGTTGAACGGTTATAAAGCCAAATAGCGCCCACAACGTCCATCCCAGGCCAAGCATTGTGTGCAGTAAGTAAATCTGAAAATTTATGCTCTGGTCCTGGTAGAACAGCATGGTTCCATTGATCACGAGTCTCAGTTCGCCATAGATCTAATAACGTCGCGTTTTGTTATCGCAGTGGATAAGAGTTTGGATCAGCTGGTAATTTTGGGTATTTAAGTTACAGTCACATACCACCACGATCAATGTAAGAACCACAACAAGCAACATTTGCGGGTACATTATAAAACCCCCTACACATATCATCAAACTTAAAACATACACAGCCAAAAAACTTTAAAATATGTAAAAACTGACAATTTTGTAAAAGACTTTTCGATTAGCCATTTTATTGAATAGCTTAAGTATAGTACTAATATGCTATTTATGGCACTGTCTCACTGCGAATCACGACGAGTTAAAATGATTTGATCAGCGAAATAACACATCAATTAAAAACTTCATTTTGAAGGTTAGTCAGCAATAAGAGCACAAAATAAAAAGTATGTATTTGCACAGTTTTATTCAAATTTAATTTAATATCAAGGAAGAGAAACTTAATTGGTAAAAAAAAAGTTATGTGAATTTCTTAAAACAATGAAGCATTCAACATGAAAAGCGTTTCGGTTTGGCAAAATGTTTTCCTTTTAATTTGTGGAAACTTTAATTGAAAATGTGTCCCTTTCATGTTTAGAGAGCAGGGCTTGTATGAGTTTTAAATAGTCAGTTGTGAATAGTTTCAAAATGCTTTAGTTTGGGCTCATAAACTTCTAGCAGTTGGGGGAGCGGGCAAGTTAAAAAAGTCATCTTATTGGCCATTGGCATTGTGATTGCACCGTGCCCTCTATTCACTTGCCATTGCCCTCTTAACGATCCGACCAAGTTAAATTGAACATAAGCGTTTACGCAAATAGCGCAGGCACCGCAAAATGCAAAGAAAAATCTAAAGAAATTGTTTTAAATGTCTTCACCACCGACTGCCTGATGAGGGGGGGTAGCTGTTGGGGTAGCTGGGATATATTGTTATTGTTGTTGCTGTCGGGTCAATAGCTGTGGACAGTGGTCGGGGCGTTTGTATTGCGGGTGTTTGCATTGTTGTTGCTGCTTGCGCTATTTTAGGCCACTCAGCTTGATTATCATATTACATTTGGATTTTATGAGTTTCGCTTTTTTGGCCACACCAAAATTTGTGTATACTACTTATAGCTTCTCCTTCTTGGCTGGCTTAAAGAAATCCCAAAAGCAGTTTAAGGCTGTGTATTAAAAGCCAAAGCGTTTGCCAATTTCCAAGTTTCTATGGAACTTTAGTTGATTTGTTTGCATTGGACTTGACAAGCAAACACACACATTCACACGCATGTTGTTGGCCTGGTGAAAGTAGCTCGGGGAATTTGAAATGTAGGCGGTGGCTTACCTAAGGCTTCTGCTTGGCTGCCCACAATTGCAAATCGAGTTAAAGTTGCAAATTGGGCAAGTTTAAGTCACACACACACACACACACACACACACACACACACTCATGTATATATAGATAGTGTGTGTTTGTCCAGCTAAAAGATGCCCAAGTTTGTTTTGTTATGTTCTTGCCAAAAATAAACGGTCAACGGCAAGGGCTTGGGCCCTTATAGGTTGTGTGTGTGTGAGCGTATGTGGGTTTGTATGTGTGCTTATGTAATTATGTAAGCCACTTAAGGGAGCTCAGTTTTAATGCAGTTAAAACTTGTCACCACCTTTAGGTATAATCATGTTGAGTTAAACGCTTCTCGCAGCTGACAGCAGCCAAAGGAGAACAATGTCATAGTTAATAACAAACACAAAACACATCAAAAGCACACAATCACACACACACACACACACATACACAAACTGGCTTGCACACACTTGAAGCGTGTCGCCATATGCCAAAGCAGGCCAACGCCCAAACAATGTGCACACACTCACACACACATACAAGCACACACATAGCTGGCTGAGAACTTTTCACAGGCAATAAAACATTTGCAGCACAATTTTGTAGCATACTTTTTGGCAAAAGGGACGCAAAGTACAGTACTGCATGTTAACACTCTGATAGAAGCCAACTAGCCGTGTTAGCCACAAGATTCACACAGTTTCAATTAACCGCATACAACACTTCTAGCAGACACACCAACTAAGTTAACTTGGTCAACGTGGTCAACTTGGTCAACTTGGCTGCGTGCCAGGCGAGCATTTAGTGCCTGAAATTTGAGTAATATCAACCAAGTGGCCATGAAAATGGAACCCGTTGCACATGTGTTGCGGGTTTGGCGAATGTGTTGAAACTGTAGATCGAGTGAAATTGAGATATGGAAAATTGTGTCGTGCATATTGGATTATGACATTTATCCTGTTAGCACAATATCCGTTCACAATACCTAAACTACAAAACCTTTTACTAAATTGGCTTTCATAAGTCCACTAAAGCAAATCAGCTTCAAGCGAAAGTGGATAAGTGGACTTTTTTAATATCAGTTTAAATAAAGCTAGTGCAAAATTACACTAAAAGTTTTGTTTAAAACGATTGTATAAGGAATCCAATATGATGCCGAAATAATTGAATTTCAGTAAATTCAATAAATGTATTTTTTATAAATGTATATTTCCACTTTTCGTTTTACAAGGTATGCTCAAACACTATAAAGTTAGTTGCAAATATTAAACTTAGTCAGTGTTCACTGTAGTTATCAATTTCTGGCCGTGCCCCTTAGTGGGTATTGGCATGCCACATGGCCAGCCGAACTGGACGCTGAGCACCCCATGCAACGTATATGAAAAGTTGTGGTCATCTATTTGTCTCCAGTGTGGCCAAGCCAAGCCGGACGCGTCCCATTGTCTTCTACTGGCCATTGTTGTCTCGCCATTACGGACCATTCCGGGACTGTGTCTGGCCACCTTGGCTGGTCGCTGCAAGGGACGCTTGTGGCATGGCATCACCAGCTGCCCCGCGATGCCGCTCTTTGCCAGTGTAAACAATTTAATTTGCTTAGTTGGCGTAATATTCGCCATCAATAAAAAGTAGCGTACAAAACTTTGGGACCCCGGCGGCAAGAAGGTCTTGACATGCCACAGGCAACCTTATGTGTGTGTGTGTGTGTGTGTGTGAATGTGTGTGGGTGTGTAAGTGCCGCAAACAAAGACTATCGATAACTGGCAGGCCCATCTTGGCCTTGTATTGAAGAATTCATTGCTGCTGTTGTTGTTGCTGGCTGTTCTGCAATTGAGTGGCAAAGTCCACTTCAAATAAATCTAAGCAACACTATATACACACACACACACGCACATACACATTGTTGAAGCCCACATTAAATTGTTATGAACAACGCCTTTGTGTGGTTGTCGTTGCTACGCTCGCTTTCCCCGAGGCCGCCGCTCAGTGCTGGCCGCACTTGTTGACCGAATTGTAATTGTTAATCTCGTGCATTGATTTTCCATTCGGCGCCTTTGTTTGGTATTTAAGCCAGTTACCAGCCAGTCGTTGGTGCGTAATCGAATTAACGCTCAGCCATTGACTGATGAGGTGGCTTCATCCATGAATGCGGCTACGTTTGTGGCTCAGACGCAGGCAGGACAAGGCTCTCGTAACGTATCTCAATTAATTGCAACGATTGTCAGTTGTGCTGTGCAACGTTGCGTATGATTAACACAGCAACAACAACGTCAACAGCATTGAGCACAGCAATCATTACTGCTATATATATAGCATGTATTTACACTCAGCGAAAAAGTCAAGCAGCCCATATACATACATACGTTGTGTCAATGTAACAGTCAAGTATCCTTAATATAAAATCCCAGCCAAATACTCAATCTACGCATTCCTCCAACTCTTTTTGCTTGAGTGTACACACAAGTACCATATTTACAAACGTTTGCTGATTTCCTGAAAGGCTTTTAAGGACACGTTTGTCATCAAGTGGCCTGACCTCAGTGGCAGCCGATTCATGTATAACTTACGAGACCACGCGTGCCGATCCGGACAGAAGTTTCAAATGACGGATCTATTTTCGGATAATATGCACCTAATTTTCCTTGAGCCTTGAGAAAATAAAGTTATAAGCTGTTAGTGAAATTCCACTTAAATATGTTGCCTTGTAATAATAATAATAATAATAATATGTATTCGATATTATATGAGTTACCAAAGTACCAAGAAAAATAATTTAATTAATTTAATTTAATTTAATTTGATTTTTATATTATTTTTAATAATAAGTAAATGGAAAACATTGATTATCTACCACGCTATACAAAATTGTGTCCTTCATTTTTTACTTTAACAAGCTTTCATTTTCCATTTTCTAAAGCTTAATTAAAGCTCATTGTAATCTTTTCACTGTTATTGGCGAACCGCTTTTCTGTGCGAAGCTAAGTAAATTAGATTATGAATGACTATATTTAAAATGTAGTTTATTGAATAATTCAGTGTCTGGAAGAAGCACCATTAAGCCCAATTTTCTATTCGGATAGTATACGGGCCAAGTGTGGCAGGCCACATTAGTTAATCAATTCCATTTAAATGAACTACTAAATCTTTGATGGCTTGGCACAGCCCTAAGACTTTATTGTTAGTATGTGTTTGTGTGTGTGTGTGTGTCATTTCGGTTGGCTTGATTAAGCTGAGAAGGTTGTATATATGTATATGTACATACATCTATTGTGGGTGTTACATATTTATAAGGACTGAGTTTCAAAATATGCACATTCCGCTTTGACAAGCTTATCATGAATCATTTGGCCAATTCATGAATAACAAGCAATTATACGGGTCGATACCGAGAGAAGCTAAGGCGTCAAGGAATGCAAATCGCCTGTGTGTGGGAGTATTTCTGTATGTGTGTGTGTGTGTGTGTATGGAGCAGACAGCTGTCAGGTAAGCAGCTGGAACTGATTTATGCATCGTATATCGCATTCGGGTCTTAACCTAGGCCCAGCTCAATTTCACCTGGCCATCAGCAGCAGCAGAAGCCACAGTCTTTGGCCAAAAGCTTGTGAATAAAAGCCCATAAACGAGGCCAAACAAATGCACCCCCCAGTCGATGTTGCCCAACTTCAAAGCAAAGGCGAAGCTTCTTGTTTCTAGACTTTTTTATTTAGTTTTTTTCTTTCTTCTTTGTCATAAGTTGCTTAATTATGTGTGCAGAGCTTCCTTCTTGCAGATATGGAGCTGAGTTTGAGCTCGGTGTTTCACGCAATAATTCATGCTAAACGCACCGCCCGCTTTTTAAGCAATTCCATTTAATTTTCATTAGCAAATGCCGCAAATTGGTAGCAACAGCCAAAGAAAGTTTTGCCCTAACATTTTTCATTAATATTAAAATATTCAAATTAAGAAAAAGCGTCAGCCCCCAGCTGCGCGGCCAAACGGGGCGTGGCACGGCGTCGCGTTTCGTCGCGTCGCGGGCCCCAACAACCAAATTTCTTGTACATTTGCATTATGGCTGGCTAAAAGGTAGACAAATGTGAAGGCGGCATGTTCGCGGTAAACATGAAATTCTGCAAATTTGAAATTCATAGATTGTTTTTGCGCCATTTTTCGGGGCAAATAAATGCAATTATCAGTAACTTCGCGTTGAATATTTCAATTAGGACCTCAACCAAAAATACGCCCTCTTAAGGCCGGCATTCGCATTCGCTGGGGTTGGCAAAGCCAGCTTCTTTTTCATTGTCAGCAATTTGGGCAAGCTTAGGCGGCGGCTTTAGCGTCGATTTTAATTAAGCGCCATCGTCAGCACACAGCTACCGCGCTCCCCTTCCCCGTTTACCTTTTGGCTGCTCCACCAATATAATATGGCCCCGTCCACGGCGACAGCTACCGAGATTGGTAATACCGGATCGGGCCTCGTGCTAAAATCTTAGCGACCCTGGCCATAAATCAAATAAACGCCAACTAAGCCGAATAAGTAAAAAGAAATATCAGACGAAAATGGCGCTGCGCTGAATATTGAATACTCTTCGCACTAGACTTGCATGAGAATGCTTTACTGTATTGTAATCATGTTTATAATCTATACATAGTATAGTATAAGTTCATTTGGATATTTATTTTATGAATATATGTATGTGATTTTGATAATTTAATGGTTTAAAAAGATTTTAATTCGTCTGACTTATTTATGTTAGATTTTTTCAAAAGATCGTGGCTTTAAACTTTTCCTAGTACTTCACAAAAGCTCGAATTGTCTTATGTTTTTGTTGTTTGTTTTTTTTTATACGCAAAAAACATGTGATAGTCAATATGCCCGCTGTGTGCTCTCTTCAGCCACTCGCTGTGGAGTCAGGGGGCTTGTTGTGTGGTGGGTGGTGTTACGTTTTGAAGGCATGTCTAGGTTCACGGTCGAAGCACATGATAAAAATTGACACCATTGGCCGGACGGGGCATTTACTTGGGCATACCAACATGTTTGTGTGTGTGTGTGTGTGTGTATATATGAGTGTATTGTGTATGGCAACTTCTTCTGCTGTGGCAGTAAAAAGGCCTCGCCTGCGTTTTGGTCAGTAATAAAAATGTCATTGCATTAGTGCGAATGTGCGTAAGTGTGCGTTTGTGTGTGTGTGTGTGTGTGTGAGCGTACGAGTGTAATAAAAGTTTAGTATGTGTCACATTGTGTGCTATATCCTGATGCTGATGCTTGTTGTTGCTTATATTGTTGTACTCTTGTTGTTGCCGCTCTTGACCCCCATATGCATTAGCCTACGCCGGAAGTTTGACACTTTACAGCATTGCGCCTTTGGTCAAGCCGATTATGGCTCTGTGTTGTTGCCAATTGCTGTTAGTGTTAGTAGTCAGCTTCAGTTTGTGCGTTTGCTGCGAGGCCCCACTGTATTAAGCGTATTTGCTTGCCCTTCGTCTGTCTGACTGTCTGTCTGTCAACGACATTTGCCTTGATTGATTCGATTTGACTTAATTCACGCATATTAATCATACGCCCCGTGGCAAGCCAAACAGAAAACCGAATCAAATCAGACGCTTAAGCTGAGGCCAAAGCCCAAAACAGAAAAACAGAAAACAGCAAACACAAACGCGAAACCGAAGCAGAAGCAGAAAAGCAGCAAAGCAACTTTCCGACATTTAAAGCATTTAGTAAGCAAGCAAACAGTCCTCGAGGCTGCTGAAAAAGTAATTATGCATAAAATATGCAGAGTTGAGGCGGGCCGGAGCAAGCTGATAGCTTTGGCATTGGCGTTAGCGGCCCATCGAGTTGAAAATGGAACGCAAATTGGGACACGTAGTAGGCCTAATGAGTACTAAGTACTGGTTCCCTGGCTATGCTCAGTGGGCTTTGGGTGCCTCTCGCCAGTTGCCAGTTACCAGTTGCCAGTTACCAGTTACCAGTTACCAGTTACCATTTGCCAGTTGCCTGTTTCCTGATGCCGCTTGGCGTAATTTATTGATTACGTGTCATATCACTCATACGCTCCGTTATGCGCCGTTCGGCTTTGCTTCGATTGAAATGTAACGCAAGTGAAACGTGCTGAGACAGCGACAAACTCAGCAATATGGCAAAGGCAGAGGAGGGGGGCGGGGCAGCAGCGAACGGGGGCGAAACTTGTGCAAATAATTAAGTGCGCTTAAGTGATTTGGCCGATAGAGACACAATAAAAGAGCGCCAAAGCAAGCGGGCGAACGAGCGCACGAGCGAGCGAGACAGAGCGACAGAAAGGGCAAAGAGAGAGCTGCACAGGGATAGATGATGACGATGACGATGCCAGCGGCACAAGTCACTCATCAATTTTGTTTCACAAAAAACGTATTTATGTGCGTGTGTGTGTGTGTGTGTGTGTGTGCGCTGGTGCCTTTCAACTCAGACCGATGACCCCCTGGAGGCTAAACTGTTTGAAGTTCATCTGAGTTTTTGGCTCGTTCCGCACACATTGATTGCATTTCCATTAAAACTCTTAATATTTATTTATTGAAATTGAGAACTGAATGCGTGCTAACTGGAACGAAAATGAAATGAGAAAAACGAAAATCTTAAACGTGCCGAAAATTAAATACTCTGAAAGATATTCAAATACATATTTATTAATATCGATATAAAATATAAATAAGGTTTAATAAATTGGCGGTTTAATGTTTGTTCGAATACTTCATAGCGATGACCACAATTGCCCAGTTGGCCATCATAAAAAACAAAAAAGACTATCAGACAATTGGATTTTATGTTGAGCCAATTTGTTTTACGATCAATTTGCCCAGTGATAGCTAAAGAATATAGTAGACTGATGGAAATGGCCAAATGGACTATCAAGAATAAAGTATGTATATACTTCACAGAATCGAAGCGATACCCTCAGTAAGGGTATAAAAAACCAGCAATATCAATTTCTATGTTTCATTTTGGACACTTTCCACTTTCCTGTTCTTTTAAGTATGCATTTGTAACTTTGAAGTTCCAATAAAGGTCAAGCAAGTGGATATTTATTATATTCTTTGGCTACGTTATGGCCATTTTCAAGTTGGGAACGACAATACAATTACTGAAGCGTTTAAAATGCAATTTAATAGAAATTATATTAAATCGATTATAATATGCATTAAAGCTACATGCATACGCCAAGCGGGAGGTCCGGCGGGAATCCTTCTTATTCAATTGGCTCAATAACAACTGATTGCTGCAACCAAAGCATTTGCCAGCACTGGACACACAAGTCTTGAAAATCTAAAATCAATTCGAAGCAAAAGATACTAAGTGCATTAAATTCTGTTTGAAAACCTTGTGACTTGAGGCCACGGCGTTGAGTCCTGTGGTTGAGTCGGTAAATAGCGAGATTGCGCACACTATTGTGGTTAGCCCGGGGCGGTGAATGTGGTTTTGGTTTTTGGGAGCCCAGCTGCTGTCTTTGATCAAAATGTGGAATTTTTGGGTTTTGTTAGCTGAACAAATTTGCACGAGATGTTCAAACAA
This sequence comes from Drosophila lacertosa, assembly GCA_004143845.1. Classification (NCBI taxonomy): domain Eukaryota; kingdom Metazoa; phylum Arthropoda; class Insecta; order Diptera; family Drosophilidae; genus Drosophila; species Drosophila lacertosa. Next base: position 106,943 of record SCDZ01000129.1, read on the forward strand.
TTGCCAAACTGAGTCCGAGATTCGAATCTGATTGTGTCTTTCTTGCCTTGAGCCCGGCCAAATGAATGCCAGCATTGCCAAAAGCAGAAGGCGTCGAGTATTAGTTGGAAGCAGGTGGCAGAATGAGAATGAGAATGAGAATGTGTATGTGTTGTGGCTAGTTGGCGCTCTGTTCGACTGCCTCCCAGGCTCATCAACAAATTGCAGCACTTTTGTTATAGCGCATGAATCCCAATGGCCTGCAGCCTGCAGGTAGCTAAACAGGCTGCCAGAGTTGCCAGGTGGTCAGACGCCCGAACAAGGGCAATGGCAAGGGCAAGGGCAACTCTCCAGCTGTCCTGCCGAAACAGCAGCAGCAGCAGCAACAGCAGCAAGGACTTTGCTTTGTTGGCAGCTTCTTTGGAGAAGGTCGCTTGTAAGTTACCCTTGCCAAGCTGGGATGGGCGGGATGAGCATATGGCTAGGGGTTGCCTGGCTGCCCTGAAGGTCAGTGCAGCAATTAATGTTGCAGTTAACAAACACACACACACACACACACACACACACACACACAATTGCAAAGCACGTGTCCACAACTAAGGTATTAAAAATTCATTTCTCACATGCCAGCCGGGCGCAAATAAATATGAATAACTCAAAAGCGCATTTTAATTAACTGGCCACAGTTGTTCGCCCTTGCCCTTGCCCTTGCCTCTGTACCTGTTATTGTCCCTGTCGCTTTCGCTTTAGCTTTCGCTTACGCTTTCTCCTGTGTCCTTGCTATTGCTGCTGACTGTTCAGTTTCACAGTCGCATTCGTTTTTCATGTCGTTCTCATTTCGCAATGCAACCTTATAGCCCAGGTGTATCCAATTTAATCCCCAATTGCGGTAACTGTGACATTCGAGCTGCAAATCTGCGGCTAAATGAAATGAAACTCAATTGGTGAACAGTAATTTGTATGAATTAAACAACACTGGATGTTGCAAATAAGCGTATAGCTAAATCAAAAAAGGCTTCAAGTGCTAGTTAATTAAATGAAAGGTTCTTATAAATTAAAATTTCTAAACTGCATTTAGTTACTAAACTTTTGTTATACTTTAAATAGAATTTGCATTTTTTGTACGGATTGGCGACTCATAAATTTCATTCAGTTCAATCGTTAATTAACTTGTGCGCATACTTTTTGCAGACACTTAAAATATGCTCGAAGACTTTGCAACAAATTTGGCGCCATCAAAAATGCGTCGATAAAAAAGTTGTAAATTCGTAAAAGGCGCTACGCCAGCACAAAAGTACAACAATAAGAAATTTCAATCAGTGCAGGCCACGCCTCTTTTGCCGCTCTGCCCCTCTTCCCACCACGCGTTCAGTTTGCCAAAATTGGAAAAGTGCTCGTAATTATGAGCTGTGGCCAAAAGACTTGAGCAACATTCGACAACTTTGGCACTTAAAGTGCTTCTTGCTGTTTTGTTGTTGTTGTTGTTGTTGTTCGTGTTGTTGATTATTGCAATTTAATTAGAAAAACAAAGTGGAAAATGCTGCTTTAGCACAGCGCCTCAATCTTGGCCTGCGGTAAACGGGAACGGTGCCGGGAACTGAAACTGAGACTGAGAATTTTGTAGCTAACGAAGCGTGTCACGATTTGCCTTTGGCTGCTCGCGGCGTGGCTTTTGTGTGGGCGACGGGAATCAACGCCGTGCGCAAATGAGGTGCGGCCGTTTTGGAGACAAAGCCGACGGCCAACAAAGACCAACAAGGACCAACAACAATGAGAGCAACGACGGCGGAAACAACGGGCGATACTCGTTACGAATGCGGCCTGCCGCCTGTCAAACAACTGGTAGCTAATGGTTTTTTCTTTTGGCGGCTTCCCGGTCCCGGCCCCGGTCTCGTTCCCGGTCTCGGTCCCGTTCCCGTTCCCGTTCCCGTTCCCGGCCGGGGACCTCGAGTTCATGTCAATTATTTGCATTTCGGTTTCGTTTTGATGTGGCAACGCCAACTGCTGCTGCCGTCGAGGATGCTGAGGATGCTGCGGATGCCATTCTGACAGTTAAAAGTGCTTCGATTGCTCGCAAGTGGGCAGCTGGTTGCGGGCGGGCCGTCTAGCTGTGTCGTAGCACTTGGCTGGGCATCGGGGCGCTCATGCATAATTTCCGTAAAGCTCTCGAGCTGCTGATGCTGCTGGTGGCCATAGCCATTTGGCTGCCATTTTAGCATGCCACAAACTTTTTGCCCTTCAGCATGCGAACAAAAAACGAACAGCCAGTAACATTTTAAGCAACCACAGTCCAGCAACGCGACTATGAAAAACCCTGTATCCAACATATATAACATATTCTCTGGCACCCGTGTGGTATGTTATGTTTCATTTCTCCCATATAATAAAATGCATTGCTTAAAGCACCTAATATGGAATATCATAGGTTATAAGGTTATAATCTACTTTACCGTTAAAACTTTGATCGCTGTATACCCTGCACATAAACGAATGCTGAGCATTAAATAAAAGCTGTGCCGCCGGCTGACAAGCAGTTGGAGCAGTTGGAGTTTCAGCTGGAAGGAAGGTCGCAACATGTATTAAACAGAGGCCAAGCTACACGAGTTGCATAATTATGCAACGCATTGTTGGCGTTTTGGGGGCCTCTGATTTGCATATTTATGCTGAGCCAAGTATTATGCATATTACACATGCGCCGTGTGTGCCCGCAATGTGCGTTATGAATATTGCGTATTAAAATGCAAATTAAAGGCAAATTAGCACGTCCTTAAAGTGCGCGAACAGCGTCCACCCTTGAAGGTGTCTTCGCATTAGATATATATGTCTATACATAAATATATATATGTATATATATATATATATTTTTTTTTTGACATGTGTCGCCTGAAATGAATGTCATTGAATGCCCTCCCCTAGGAGCTGTCACAGCTGCTTAGTGCCACAGTCTGGTCACGCTAAGTGCGTCCGAATCGCGCACTTAACCGCAATCATTCATTTTCAATTTACAGGACAATGCGTTGCAAACAGCCTTAGCCAATTATGACAATCAAGTGAAAACAGCAGCAGCAGCAGCAACAACAACAACACACGCAGTGCTTTTAGAAAACATTTAAAATTTATATTTGCCATAAGTAAGGGTGTTCCAGAGTGGTGTCAACACCAGCAGCAACCTCCATTCGTTTATATGTACATATATAATTATAAATATACATATACATTTGTGTATAATTTTTATTGTATTTATGTACTTGACTTTTGTTTTCATTTATTCGACACCTCGTGAGCTTCTGTTCAGTTAAGTGTGATGGCCAACAATTTATATTAATTGGGTCTTAAAATCATAGACACACACAAGCACATGATTGTGTTATAGTTATTTATTAAATTGATTTTAAAAGGCAGCTTTATTATTTTGATTTGCCATAAGAGAGTAGATTAAACAAATTTCTTCTGGACAACAAATCCGCTAATTAATTCCAGATTGATTAGTACTTAAGTTGCAAAAATATCGGAATTATAGTATCATTTATATTCTAAAATATATGTTTCAGTTTATAATTCCTACAAGGACATGAAAAGAAAAAAATTATATTGATTAAAATAAAAGCAGTAGATGGGAAAAACATTTCTGCAGCGAATGCAACTGAAAATGTGTATTTAAATCAAAGATTATAATTAATTTTAAATATATGTACATATGTATATATTCATTCAAGCTCAATGCAATTGATTATAATTAACCGCAGTCCGCATTTTATTAAGTGTAATTGTATTCTTTTTTTTTTTTAATTTGAATATAATTACCAGAAATGTAAAGTTAAGTTAATTGGCAGTTCGTCCACGTGATCAACCCATGTCTAAAAAATTATAAAAGTAGTATTTATTTAAACTTTAACCAGCTTCTTACTTAAGTCAACACATTTGTCAGTGGTTTGTGTCAAATAAGTTTCTCTCTTTAGAATGTTTAGTAATATAATTTAATTTTTGCTTATCACACCTTTGATGACACATCAAATTTCATTTGAGTCCGTTTGTATATATTTACTTTATAGCATATGATTGTATAAAGACAATTTGGCTCTCTGCTGGTTGCAACCTTAACAGGGTCGCGGCACGTTCATGTGGCGTGTTGCCGTGTTCTCTGACTGCTCGTAAAGCGCGTGTAATACCGTTAATACCAATTTCAGCGCTTACAAATTGCGCATACGACGCGTGTGGCAAGGCAAGGCTATGGGTAAGGCTAAGCTAAGCTAAGCAGGACAGGGCATGGCACGGCAAGCAGCAACACCAACAATCGTTACAAATTTTTGCTTAGGAAATGAAAATTTCAATATGTCAGCGACAGCAGCGGCGTGTTTGCCACCCAACACCAAGAACAACATCAGCCAAGCACTCGCAAGCACCTTCTACACCTATAAAAACAACTTCAAACATTTCTCATTCCCCCAGCGACCTGCCTGCTGTCATATGTCTTCCGGTGTTTATTGACAGACGGAGCTGTCAGTCGCTCTCTCGAAAGGAAGGCCAGTAGATGCATAACTTTTCCAGCTGGCAACTTTAATTAGCATGCGGCTTATTCGATTTGTCAATTGCGCAATGGTTTCTCTTAACAACATTTACCGTACAATGACAGCTTGAGGGCATCGGACCCAGCCCAGATGTGTATTTATGTTGAACACATAGTTAGTGCAACAGCTTAAAGTGTTTGCAATTTTTTATTATACTAGAACAAATAGTTGGAGATGTTAGCCCAATAATTACCAATGTCTGTTAAACTTCAGCACCAAATTATATCTAAAAGATATATATACAGTTGCGGCAAAAAAAATAGCACTGCGTCATATAAAATTCTTTGATACAATACATCTTTTGTTTTTTTTATAATTGGTTTAATAATTTTGTTGTACAGTATAGAGAGTAATGTGTATGACCGATAAGTATCTCTTGCTGACTTAAGGGGCATTTCAAAGTCGAGGCAATGTTTAGTTCAATTTTGCTGTTAACTGGATTTGTTCGCTGGCTTGTTTCTTGTATGTAGCCCACTTTTGAGGGTCAGCAGCAATTACACAGTACACAAGCGACCAGCGACTGCAGTCTTGATTGGCGACGACGCCAATTAGTGCATTAATTAAAAGTTCCGCAGGCACACGCATTCACTAACGGTGATCTGATAGCTTATTATTTTTACTACGCGCACATTTATTTGCTGTTTAAAAGAAGGTTTTGGTTTCGGTATCGGTTTCCCATCGAAGAGCTGCAGTTTCAATGGCATTTGCTCCTTTGCAGTTACCAAGTACGTACAGCGACCGAACACCAAGTGAAAAACAATAATAAATAAGTACAATAACAATGACAACATTTAAAGAAATAAATACATAAAAATAACAATCACAATAACTATAGCGCAAGCACAACGAGTATAATAACAAATCGCGAGCGTTTCACAAGTTTCAAGTTATAATAAATTCCTTTAAATCTGAATATACCTTTATATACACATATATATATATATATATATATATTGTATATATATATATATATAAATATATATTAAGGACCTGCGCTTAACACGGCTTCGTCAAAATGTCGGTCGACTTGAGCGCGCAACAGGAGCCGACCATATCCGTTATAACGACCGTGCCTGTGGCACAGAATGGCGGTGAAATGGACGCCCTGCTGCTGGGACGCATTGGGGTGAGTACAACATGCAACCAAATTCAAATAAACAAACATGCCTACTACAACAACAACAACAACAACAACAACAACAACTTTACTTTACTTATAACTCACAACTAACTTAACTAAGTAGCAAAGTGCGTGACGTCTAGTTCAAAATAAAACAAAATATGCATATACATTTATATTTAATATCTATATACACACACTTATATATACATATATATATGTATATACGTATCTGCATAGATATACATATTTATATGTATAGTCAAAAAAGCGCACATCTTTTATTGGCGTGCATATTAGCTAGACAAATATTTGACTTGGCTTTCGTTCGTTTTTGCTCCTTCTTGTTCGTCTTCTACTTCTTCTTCTTCTTCTTTAGTTGCGTTCTGTAATTTTCTCATTCATTTCACACACAACTCTAGAGTATTTTTCTATGGCAAATACTAGCTCCAGAACCTGCTTGGCATTTAGTGCGCATTTTCGCATTTCTCGCTTTTCTTCCATTTCCATTTCCATACAATTTTCAACTTGCATTGTTTTTTGAAAGTAGTTGCAACTTACTCATAACTGTCAACAGCAATTGTTGGCTGGTGACTAGCTGAGCAATATTTCTATGATACCATCTGGCGCTATAAACAATTTTTTTTTTGCCGCTCTTAACTAAACTAATTAACTTTCGCGTAGCTTTCACAACTTCTTGTGCCCAGCGTAAGTATCGTAGTGAATAATGAATAATGCCGTTTAAGTATTCAAATATTCAATATACGCACAGTAAGACACGCCCACTACTGAACCTAAGGTATAATATAAAATAATCAATCATCGTTCTTCAATTTAGTTGCGTTTAAACCTCGCTTGCGTTCAGTTCTCATCGGCCAAGCGGCAATTAACAAAGCCTTTGCAGTCTTTTGCGGGCTTTAGCAAACCTTAGAAAAACACAACAACTTTGGAAATTCTAATCATCAGCTTTCCAATTTCGCTGGAAAACTTACTAATTACGTTTTAAATCACAGAATGGTCTTAAGCCTGCACAACTATGTCGACGACGTCAACGAGCAAAAGGTAATGAGGTAATAAATACTTAAGCTTAAGTAGAACAAGGATGCAATGCAATAGCCTTTTGCGACGATGTAATGCAAACATTAAAGGATATAAATGCAATTTTTTTAAATTGACTATGAAAATTCATTTTCTATTTCTATTGATTGTGTAAATTGGTTATGTAAAAAGTTCTGCTAGGAATTTGGATGTGTGTGTGTTTTTTTCTAACTGAATAGAAAAACCAATTAGTTTCTCAAAGCAATGATGCTACTTTTACTTTGCTTTCTAACCGATCGGACCGTTAATTAAATAGAATTGTCATATTGTGAAATTAAGAGAAGAAGACCCACAGCTTACGGCAATTTATGTTTAAGTTTTTACGTTTTTTATGCACGGATTTTGCTTCTTTATTTTTTTTACATTTGTATGCGTTTATTAAAATAAGCGCTAATGGAAGCTGGGTAATTGGTTGCCTGAAGTGGCAACTACACAAATATTGTTGTAAAGCTATATACTTATGTATGTCAAAGATTTCTTGTCCGGCAAATGAAAAAGCTGCGGCTGCCCTCGAGCTCATAACTTGTTTAGCGAGGCGGCTTTTTTTCTTGTTAAGCTGCTCCGTCGACTTGTTCACGTGTTCAGACTCGGGCAACCCTCGTAGTTAGACATGTTAATTAGAAAGCTTTCGTCTTGCCGCACCGCTCTCGGTGCCAATGGAGGGGACAGAAACAATTGCAAACTTTTTGCTATTGCAGTGTAAGCGAGTTTTTCGTTTAACTAGTTTCTGTGACTGACTGCCGGAAATGCAATAAATTACAGCAAAGTTGAGTGCGGTATTAAAATGTGCTTGCAGGTAAGTGACGTCTAATTATTGAGTAGCCAAATTTAATTAAATCTGGGTAAAAAAAACATGGGACCTAGTCAAGCCAGAGAGAGCTTGGCATGAGTTTTACGACCCATAAAAGGATCCACATATATTGTATATAGATGCGCTCAGCTGTTCAGATTATTCCAATTTGTCCTTGTTACTTTTTGTTTTACGAAGGACACACACAATGACGCCGATAGCATTGAGCGGACATGTGAAACAAGCTCATTAAACTGCCAAGTGCAGTCATTTGATTATGCCCCATAAAAATGAAAATAGAATTTCGGCAAAGCAGAGCTGCACTTGCAACGTGCAACATGCAACTTGCAACTTGACACAGCTGCCGATGCAGCCTCTCAACCATGCTCCGTTCCATTCAAATTCCCCGTCCAGTCCCTTGCACACTTAGCAATTTTTATGCCACCGCCAGAGCATCTGTTTTTTCCAACGCTAAGCCAGGGCGAAATTCATCGAGTTGTTTTACAACTATTTTCATACCCTAAACAACAAATTTAAACTGGCTAAAATGGATTTTATGGATTTTTGTAAATGTTTGCAGCATCTTTAACCCGCTCAAGAACTAGAGGCTTTAAAATCATCTACATCATATTAAGCCATATTTAATTTATTGTTCGAAATTGTGCTCAAGGTATCTCCTAGTCGGATACTTCCAACGAGTGCAATCTTTGGGTTTTTATTGGGTTTTTCCTTATTTCAAACATGGAAGTCTGTTCAAACTCATCAGCTGATGTTCTTCCTATGAATATTCAATATACACTAAGATAAATTCGTTTGTCAGATAAGTATTCAACTTTGCATGAATTATCTAAACATAACTTTTGTATCCTAGCAAATAGGCATAAATGATTGTTAGAATGATAAAATAATGTAAATACATTTTTTTATAAATCGTTTTTCTTTCTAGATTTCGTATAAAAATTTATCTTAATTGTTAAATCGCTTTTTATAGTTAAGTGTCTTTAGTAACTTATTTTAATTTATTTTTTATGCAGTAATCCAAAAAGGAAATAAAAAATACAGTCACATCTGTTCCATACAACGTTATCTTTATCCGTTGAATTGGAATTTCATTGCCATAAACCAAGTCATGCCAAATCACTGAATGCAGCAACAACAGTTACATAAGCTGCAGATTTAGATAAAAGGAAAAACATGTGTATGTGTGATTGCAAGTCTTCACCTGTAGAGACTTTTCCTTTTCACGTGGGCAACTTTTACGTTCAAGGTGAAACTTCCTTTTGTATTCAACTGGTAGATATTTTTTAGATATGAAAATCGTTATTCAACTTTAATGATGATTATTAAGAAATTTGTGTTTTAACTTTAAATCAATGCTTTCATCTAGAAATGGAACATGCATAAAAGAGCATACAATATTCGCTTTATAATATTTATTTTGCTTGCTTGATTTTCGCTTTGTGTGAGCAACGGAATTTTATGGAAAATATTTCTTATGAATAAACTTGTTTGTGTGTGTGTGTGTGCTGTAGTGAGTGCTATAAAGGTAATCGAAATTGTGTAATCTTGCGCATTGTGAGTTCCTCCCCTCTAAAAAAAAATTTGGCATAGCGCCCAATATGCTGTGAAATGGGCAAAAAGTTGTTTCAGCTCGGTGATCAAACATTGTGATTGCTGTGATAACAGCGTGGGCGTTGCCCGTGGGCACTGCAAACTAGCTGACTTATGCACTTTGGCAAATTGATTTGTTCTGCAGCGACTGCACTGATCCGCCATGATGGCAAACACCTGATTGTCCTTGGATCAGAGCGACGGGCAATGGGAATGAGAATGGGAAAGGCAAGGGAGAGCCAGTGGGATGGGGAGGGGGGAACAATGGCCATACTTGCAACAACTGGCGCATAATTGATGAGCTGGCCAGGACGTTGACGTCGATGTTCACGATACGAATGACTATGAGGAGGATGTTTTGAAGGACCCAAGGCTGACTGGCAGTCGAGTGGAGTGTTGTGCACGTTAATCGAATTAAATGCTGGCCACGTTGTTGCCACAGTCAGTGCACACACACACACACGCACATGCACACGCACACAAATAGGTATTCAAGATGAACCTGTACAATATGGCGTAACCGTTTGCCGAGAGCAGCAAGCTTGATTGAGTTCAAAATCAGATTTGTTATGCGCTCTCACATTGCAAATTGAAATAAAAACGAAACGTGACATTTGGTTGTGGCAACAGGCGCCCGCAGGCCTCTAACACACACACACACACACACACACACACACACAGACACAAAGTCGCCCACACACACAAACGCACTCACTGGCATGTAAAATATATCTAACAATATGGCATAGCAGTTAAAGCTGATTGCGGCAATGGGAACTCGCAGTTCGCAGTTACCCTAAAGCCATATTTATTTTTTGCCATCATTTCTTGCCTTTTTTTCCCTTTTGGGGTTGCGGGTGCCAAACAATCAAATAAAGTTTTGCGTTTTCACCCTTTTTTGCTGGCTATTGTGGCGCTCGTATATGTTTTTATTGTCAAAATCAATAGATGTCAGCGTTTAACAGTTGCCAATGTTGCCAATGTTGCCAATGCCTTTTGGCGTTCCACCCCCCCTCCCATCCACCCTATCCCCAATCCCCATCCCCTGGGCCGCACATCCCTTTGCTGATTGTCAGTTGCTTTGGGCCTTATTAGATTTTCGTCGACGCTTTCAAGCTGCGCATTTTTGGCACAGGTAAGTAGTAAATGTTTATATATATATATATATATTATATATGTATGTGTGTACGTTTAGTTATAAAATTCCCTAGTTGTTTGTGTAATTTTTCTTCTATCTTCTTCTCGATGTCATGCATGTCTTGACAACACACACATACACAGACACACATACAGACCATCAACACATATGAATAATATCCATACATATGTTTATTGTGATTGAAGCGCTGCCGCGCAGCAATCAAAAGTTTAATATGCAATCATTTTAAAATAAATTATTCTTTTTCTCTTCTACTCCCCACCACACACACACACACACACACAACATACACCCACGCATACAACCACAATATGTACGACAAAAACAAAAAAAACAACAACAATAACAACAACTCATACATTCAATAAACACAAACCAATCCAATATATATACTTAATGTACTTGTGTGTATCTGTGTCTATAAAAAAAATAAACGAAAACAAAACTAAACACCATAAATGAAAACCTAATTGTACACAAAATGCGTAATTTGATGCAGCATTCGGTGAGTGAAATCTGATTATCTAATTACCTGATTAAATCCTTTCCTTAATTAATTGGTTGCTTTGTGATTTTTCGTTTTTTGTATCAATTGTTTTGTGTTTTTGTGTGTCACGCATCGTATACGTTATATTTAAATAATATCAACGGTCATTTAGCATAATAATAAGTGCGACAATTTAATGGGCAAATGTTAGCGTGTATGTGTTTATGCTAATTATTTTGTTTGATTTTTATTTTGTGGTCTATGAGAAAATAATTAGCTTTGGCTAATGTGGCTGACTGCATTTTTAAATTGACTTAGTTGTGGCTTTCAGATCGTATTACCATTGCGTTCGCTGGCTTCTAACTTGCCAAGAGAAGCTATACAAACGAGCCATCGACCTGGTTGTTCATTGGCATCTGTTTGAGTAGCCTCAAAACTGCAGACAGTTATCCGACTGTTCCTCAATCCCAGTCCCAATCCCAATCATCTTTACCATAGTCCAGTCAACTTTTAAGATTGTACGGCTTCCAGTGGTAAGCCTGAACTTGTTTTCGTTCACAAGCATTATTATGGTTATTCCCAAATATATCCAGCAAAATGACTTTCTTAACTTTATTGTCAATCTTATCTTATTTTAAAGAACAGCACAACGTCTTTGCAAAATTGTGAGCTTAAGCGAACGGAGAGCAGTTTACAAACCACTGTGAACTTAAAAGCTAATAAATATACACTAAGCATAAAAATCGTCATATATATTTAACTTAAGCAAAAATTACAGTAAAACGAATATGTCAAAGAAAGACTCTTGTATTTTAATTAATGAGCTGAGCATTTGCAGTTTTTGTTATTGGTTGTCTATAAAATCAGAATATCCATCAATTAAATGTTTGTAAAGCATAGCGAAAGCTATTCCGGTGTTTACTGGATTGGGCACAGGGGTTTTCTTGGAGTGTAGCTAGTGCTAGTGCTGGCAAATAGGAGGCAAACTCATCACAGTTGTTATGATTAATGCGGTGGCTCCTGCTGCGTAGTTCAGTGAGTGTATAAAGTTCAAAGCCGAGGACAAGAAGCTGACTGTAAGACAAAAGTCTGTTGTGCTGGCATGGCTAATGGACAGCCGGCGGCAAAATGACTTCTCTTTCGGTTACCTGCGCACGGGACATGGCCGGGGCCAGGGCCAGGGCCTGGGCCTGGACTTGCGGCTCGGTTTTAGCCAGAGCCGGAGCTGACTGTCTATGTAACGATGTCATTATATTGTCATGAATATGATTATGGCTGTGGCTCCATGGATGTGAGCTGTGAGCTGCTGTTGGCGCTGTCATGTCGCAAGGTTGGACGCGGCATGAGGCCCATGCGCATAATTCATAGAAACTTTTACGCCTCTTAAGTAAATAGCACAAACTGGAATAGAATTATGCGTGCCAGTTGCCTCAAAGTATGCACAAAATTCTGTGCTTACAATTTATGTGCAGAGCGTGTAAAGAAATACAGCCTCTTTCCATTTCACTTATAATTCATGCCTCTTGCCGCTTGCCACTCTCTGGTTGTCGCGTGCCGCTTCGCATTGCGTCTAATTGCGCGTAGGTGCAGCAGCTCTTTGGCCAAAAGGTTGGCGTCAGGTGTTGTCTGCCATAATTAAAGCCGCAGCAGCAACGGCAGCAGCTGGCCTGACAAAAAGTTCAAGTTCACAGCGTTGCCAAGCTCGACCTTGCCAGCCAACTGACAAATATACCAACCCGCCCATATACAAACACACCCACATACTCAGCTGTAAGCCCAGAGGAACAACTGGGGACTGGGGACCGCAGCTCAAGCGCGAAGTGCAATGTAGGCGTTGCGGCATCCGTGGCAAGGTTAGTTAAGGTCCACAATATTTCTGCTCATAATTCACGTGGCGCGCTTTAAAGATATTTATGCTGGTCCAGCAGCAGCCAGATAGACAGACGGACGGATGGATAGTCCAGCAGTACAAGTAAAGCAGCAGAACCTCACAGAACATCAGACGAACATCAAGTATACGTCATGTTGCGCCGAGCTATGCAAGAAATTTTCATTATTAAACAGCCGCACGTCCCGCTTGTTTTCAATTTTAATAAAGCGCTTTTGCTGGCTTTCTTGTGTTTGTATTTAATATAAAGCTAACAAGAAGTAAATGCAATATGAATATGAAAATGAGAAAATTATTCAAACGAATCCATTCACAGTCACACGCTGCGTGCTTTTGCCGTTGTTGTATTTCGTTAATACCTCTATTTTCGAGTGAAATTCAAACTTGCTATGGAAATAATATCAGTCGACTACAAGATGTTCTGAATTTAAAATTAACATAATCAACGATTAAGTTTGGTATGCAAAAAAAAAAAAAAACCTCATAAAAGTATCAGTTTGGCATTTCAATTGAAATAAAATCTCCTTAATAAATAGTTATGTTCTGTAAAAATATAACCGAGTTTGTGTATTTAAAACAATACTTGATATTATGAATAAATATATAAATAAAATTCACAAGAAATAAAAAGAAAATATGTTTGCATGCAAATGCTGATTTGAGAGATTGTGTTTCGTCATGCTGAGAATTTCCTTGAAAACGACGACAGAAAACAATTGTCTGGGCTAAACTGAAATCCCGAGACATGAAAACAATAAGAACTCGAAGCTGAGACATTTGCGTTTGCAAATCGATTTTGAAATAGCGCTTATCAGCAAATATAAATCACAATATCCAAGCGTAAGCTAGACAAAATGTCGACACGCTCCTTCCGCCCTGAAGTGGCCAATGAAATTTGAACTGCCGCCGCCTGTAATTGTCGGCAAAGATCCGAGTAGAGCTCAAAGAACGCAGCCCAGGACAACCCAAGGCGAGGCGAGGACGGCCAAGGACCCACGAAAAGACAAAAGAACGTTAAGAACACTTTATGTCATATGTGTGTTGAGTGGGCGTGGCAAATGTGTGTGTTGCTGTGTCTGTGTGTCATTGTGTTGTGAAGCTTAAGTTAATAGCGAATATTTACAAATCGATTTTGTTGTGATTGCGAAAACAATTTGAAAATGGCTTTGAGCGATTTCCAAAGAACTCAAGCGGCAAGCTGGCAAACATGACCGCCCACACAAATGCACACGCATACACAGACACGCACACACACAGACACTCTTAACCACATACTCGCACCCGTGCAATGAGCTGAGCACGTGTTGTGTTTTCTCACGCACATCTCAACACGACGTGTTCGTGCTTCAAATGAATGAAAATGGAAAAATATATTTTAGGTTTATTTAAAGTCAACTATGTAAAGTAATTAAAATAATTCTTTTAACTTTTGAGTGTTTCACAAGATTGGCATGTTTATTCGTGTCTATGTTTGGACTGGAAAATTGCGTTTGCAAACATATTCGACACGCGCCTATCTCTGCCCGTACATCGACTCTTGCACAGCACACAAGCGCCTCTGTGGCAAGGAGGACGAAACCGGCGTTGCCTGCAATCCGTCTCCATTGTTCTCACACACACAGATATCAACATGCACTCACGAGACAATTGGTAAATGAAATAGATTGGTCTTCCTGCAGTCGCAGCATCCATTTGTCAGCTACGCTTGACAACAGCCACGTTTGCCAATTTGTCGCGACTGTCGTTATAGCTGTCGTCCAGCTGATTGACGGGCCGACAGTCCGGAAGATTGAAGGCCTAACGACGACTCGCGATGCTCTTTCGTGCCTAGCAGCTAATCATCTCAATGAAAATACAACGTAAAATACTCAGAAATCAGACGCCTGTGGTCTAATATTGAGTGAGAATAAATTATAAAATATACGAATCCACGTAAAGTCGACTGTTACAAATATCGAAATTTCATACAGGGCTCTACAAGGGCTGATCGTCATCCTCGCCGTTGTGCCCAATGCCAAAGTCACGCTCCTTCAGTTCCTCCTTGCTCTCGCCGTGTCCTCTATGCCTCCTTAGTAGCTGTTTTTTCAACTTATACTTTGCTGATGCCTTTTGTTTGGACGTTTGCTTTGCCTTCGCATAGTCTTCGGCAGCGTTGCCAGCATCTTCATCGGCATCGCCTTTGTCACTAACATTAGCATCGGCATCCATATCGACATCGGCAACGGCATCAGCGTCATCACCATCGGCCAACTCAAAGTTCAGTTCAGTGTCCTGCTTCAAGGCGGGCATGTGTGCGATTGTCTTTTGGTATTTTTGCCTTTGTTGCACGCCCTGGGCAGCGAGAAGCGCATCAGCAGCAGCAAAGTCCAACCAGTCTGTTCTCTTCTTCTTCGCATTGATTATATTATTGTGATGGTCACGCTGCAGTTCCATAGAGTGCTGGTATTCGTTCTCATCGTAGTTGTAGAAGCCACGTTTGTTCATCGCCGACAAGTCGAAGGCCTCGTCGACTGCCGTATCTATGGGATATCTCTTGGCCAGAACGGCATTAAAAAGCGTGGCTAGCACAACTGTTAGCACAACGTTCTTATTGTTCATGTTGTTAACGCTGCTTTGAATAGCTCTCCAGACTGAGCTGAACACCGACTGAAGCAACTGTCAAAGCAGTTGACTGATATACGCAGCCTGCTGTGAAACGAAATTAAATCAACATACAGCGAAAAATGTTGTAAAAGAATGGTCGACTTGGATACACCCTGTAGGTTAAGATGCTTTTCTCATATTTAATGATAATAAATTGATCAAGCAATCGGCTTTTACATTCTTAATAACATCGCTTGATCAAAAGATTTATTCAGTCTTTTGAGAGCATTTTACAGCTTGTTAAATTTAAAACTTTCATTTTAAGCTTTCACGTCATGTGAAATGCCCGTCAGTAATCCGGAAACGCGCCGCTCGATGGCAGCGCGATTTGAGACCAGACGTCGGAGATTCTCCTTGAACTCTTCGACATGGTGCTGCAGATCGCGGTTACCCTTCTGCTGTCGGATACGATTTGCTGCGACCGCCTGCACGGCCCTGGACAGGCGCATCTCGTTGAGGGCATGTAGATAGCGTCGGCTCTGGATCAAACTGGGTCCCCTGATCGACCACGGCAAAGCCGATCGGCGGGTGAGCAGCTGCAGCAACGGCGGCACAATTATACGAGTCGATGGCACCACAAGCGGCACTTGAACGTACTTGATGGCAGCTTCGATGGGTCCCGGCTGCGACTGCAGCAAGCGCTCCTCGGTGCTCTGCTTCACCGGGTCCTTAGCTGCAGAGATTGGCTGCGTTTTTAGCTTTTGCTCGCCGTGGCCAAGCTTTTGACCTGAGACGCGCTTCGATTTGAGCCTAAATCGATCACTGATTGGATCCAAGTCAGAATAATCATCGTGCTTGACCATACCATGGATAGCATTCTTTGGTCGTTGTTTTAAGCTGCTCTTCTTTCCACCCTTCGATTTGGACTGGTAGGAGCTTTTGCGCGGTGCGGACGAAATCTGTGGCAAGAGGGTCGAGTCCAGAACCTTGAGGTCATCGGACAGATACTTAGTGTTCTGGTAAAGCTTGCGCAAGAGGCACGAAACACGTGCCGTGAAATCCTTATCATTATCGAGGTCGTCATCGTCTGCATCATTATCATTCACGTCGTCGCTGTCACTATTGTCCTCATCGGACGCATCGTCATTATCATCATAGTCGTCCTCACTTGACAATAGCTCCGCTGGCGCCTGCTCCTGCGCGGGCAACTCGCGGCTCGACTCTTTGAAGCCCTGGGCCGCTGGACAACTCAACGCATTGCTGCCGTACCGAAGCAAGCGTTCGGCATCGTCGCCGCTGCTGCGCAACATTTGCGGTGTCCGCGGCTGAAATTCCAATTTAAGCTCTAGCTGCTTCTGCGGCCCCGGATAGCCAAATGCGCTCAGCCCCATTTCAGGCAGTTCACAGGATTTGGGCACATGCTGGGGTCCCCTTAAATGCATCTGCGCCTTGTCCTCTTTTTCGCCCAGGGCCTGGCCCACACTAAATGCCAAATAGAGGCAGCAGCTTAGCAACGCTGTCAGCGAATTCATTTTCATCGGGTTTGCAAGTGCTTGTCTAACTTTTCAGTTGAATTCAACTGAAATTGACAATTATCAGGCACACAGCATACAGTCCGATATGCAATGAAACCTTTCGGGTTGAATACTAGATCAGATATTGCTAGGTATGTGGAAGCTAGCAATATTTTTTGATAAATTTGTTTTTCCGCCAGATACAGCAAAACTTTAATATACAATATCTTCTTAAATACAATCTATTTCACTCACAGTTTAATCTGTACCACCACCAAGAAACGGTGCAGCTTAAAGAGATGAGAGCAGAAATTATGGGCTATATTTAGAATTGTGCCAGGAAGTGTTTGTGGCTGTGTGTGTGTGGGTGTGTGTGTTGTGTATCTGTATGTGAGTGAGGCACCATTCCCTGACAGCAACAGCACAAATGACAGCTTGTTGCACACAACAAATGCATTTGCCATAAGTCTAAGGGAGACGCCATCGCAGTGTGGCTGTCAACACATCCGGCCCGCTCGCAGTATCCGCATCCGCATCCGCATCGGCATCCGCCTGTGGGCGGCCGCAACGAGCGATTTCCTTCTACGTGTTTGCGCATTTATATATATATATATATATATGTGTGTGTGTGTGTGTGTGTGGGTGGGTGAGTTCCCTTGTGTAGGTGCTGCTATTACTGTAACTCGGCCATCTTGGCCTTAGTTTGCCATTTTTCTTCATCTTTTGTGCTGTTGATGAATTCGTTAGACGCAGAACGGCAACTGCCATCAATTCCCTGCCCCAGATAACCACCGAACAGACACAAAATCCATTGAAGGCTGCGCCCGGCCCCGCCCATCGACGCCGACGCCGACGCCGACGTCGACGCACGCTTCAATTCATTTGCCTGCTGCACCTTTAGGGAAATGTGCAAAAGTAGCGAAAATATCGTAATAACTGAAATTTTCCACATCTTTCTCTATGACGTCGAGTGCAGAGAATGCAAACATTAACAATAACGTAAACAGCAACAGCAGTAACAGCAATAAAGTAATAAGTTGTTTGCACTCCCTTTAAAAAACTATACAAATTAAGCAACTATATTTAAATTACTTTTATATATATATATATTTTTTTATATTTATGAAAGTATTGAAAAAGTTTTTTCTATTAAGCAGTGATAAAGTAATATTGGAGTTAAGTTTACACAATATTTACAAACGTCAATAATTAGAGGTTTTGAAAATGTTTGAATTGTAAATGTTTAAATAGTTAATGATAAAACTAAACGAGAAAATTATAAAATAATCAAAAGAAGGGTATCCTTTATGGCAATATATATTTAAACTTGGCAAGCTTTCAAAAAGAAAAACCAATTGAGGCTTTTATTCAACACGCACAACAATGAAAAATAATCAACTTCCTGTTACTAATTAGCGAAATGAGTCCTTTTGCGAACAATATTTTATGTAATATATGTTTTATTATTACATGTTAAATGAATGGAAGATCAGATGTGTAGGTTCCCTGGAGCCTTCGCTTAGTCTTTACTCATCAAGGGGGTTGCTTACTTTGCTGAAACTTGTCATATTGGTTAGGAATATAAGTATTTACAATCGTTGAATTAACGTAAGGAAATGTTTGCCTGTAAGTCTGTTGGCTGAAATGTATACAACAGGTAGCAGAAATCATGTCCGCGCTGAGTTAAGGGTATAACCAAGTTTGGCACCTCCGACCAAAGAATTCATAATTATGTATGTTTTTAGCGATTTTAATTTAGAAACCAATTTTGGTTTGTTGTTCATAATTTAAATTCAAATTTGATTTGATTTTATAACGGCAACCAATCGCCATTTTGAAATTAAAGTTATCCTCCCAAAAAGCTTAAAGCTTTACACGCCTTTAGAGTACTGAAGCTTGCAAGCTCTGGCTACCCCAAGTGTCAGACCAAAAGAAAGCCTTAAGCTTGCAAGCCCTTAAACGCAACCCACAAAAAAGCTCGTAACGGCTTTTTCGCACTCAAATAAAATACAACTGACATTCATAATAAAGAAAACAAACAAAGCAAACAAAAAGTAGCATCTGAGTGCGGTGCATAAATCATAAGTTCGTTGAAAACAGACACATTAAGTATACGCCGTGCTGCATTGTCCGAAACTAAGCTAAACTATTATCAGCTTGAGCGCAAGTGAATTCAAAAGCGAACAAAAATAATTTATGATGTGGCCGCTTCTGATAGCAATTGTTCGTTATCTACTTAGTTTAAAGTTTGCTGGCAAACTTGAGCAAACTTTGCGTCTGACTTTCTGCTGAAATGTTTTCAATTGACGTGGGAAAGTGTTGACGCAGCGATAACTTGAAACTGCAAAGCTGCTTATCAAGCATGACAACAAAGTCCAGCGAAAATGCTGAATGCCACACAGCGCCCTCGGGCTGTGCCAGCAACTGTGGCAGCGACTGTGGCCACTTTCATATTTATGTATTTTGCATTCGAGCTGGTTGCCAGCCAACGTTTATTCATTTTGGCATAAAAGACTCTTCGCTCAGCAAACAATATTGTTGCTAACTGGGCGAGAAGGCGTGGCAGTTGGGCAACTCAAATGATTCGAAACAGCGCTTGATCAAAAGCGCGAACACAATACGCGGCTTAGAGTCTGCTCAGCATGTGACATGTGGTGTAAACAGCAGGGTGCCACCTGCCAGTTGCCACGTGCCACGTGCCACGTGCATCGCAGCACCTTGTCATACGGTTATGACAAACATTCAGTGACTGCGGTAGATTCTCTGATTTCGGTTGTTTTTTTTTCGCTAGAGTTTTGGGCCGTTTTGTTTTGGTCGCCGCATTCGGCGGAGCTTGGCACGTGATGGCTGAGCAAAGCTTGCATGCCACAAAAGCTCCTTTGCAGATGTTACAAAAGCTGCCACAAGAGCCTGCCGCATGCTGTGATAAACAGACGCTGGCCGTTCCGTCAGCCACGTCCATGCCACATGTGCGTTCGTCCGGCGGTCTCTCAGTTCTGCTCACAACGCCAACCGCTTCAGTCGCAGTCCGCAGTCTCGCACAGACGCACAGTTGCCGCGGCTTTCGGTTACTCGCGTTGTCCTGCCCGTCCTTGTTCTCGTTCACGTTAGCGGCCTCGTTGTGCTTCTTGCCGGCTGCTGATCGTCGGCCGTTTGAATTTAGCGCGCTACGCAAATTACCGTAAATTCAATTGTACATTTGCAATCAATTCGTTCAGCCTGCCAACTGCGAGTGTGTTTGCGCTATTTTTTTTAAATGTTTGCTTTATTTTTTAACCACAAGTGACAGCTGGAAATGAATATATGTATAATATATATAAACATGTGTGCCAGTTTTGTTCGATTTGTTTGATTAACAACTCAGCCCGCAACTAAATACAAATTCAATTAAAGATATTCTGAAAAAAGAACAAATAAATAAAAATGCCAACGAAGTGTGCAAATCACGGAAAAATGTAAAATGCTTAATTCAGCAATTAACAGTAAAACGAAAATTAACTGCCTGTCGAAATGAGAACATAAATGGGCAAATAAGCCAAGGAAAATTAAATCAAATAGTAATTAAATTGATAATATAGACAATATAGACAATTGACGCTAGACAAAAATCGTACGAAAATCTCTCGATTGAATCAATAAATAAGCTATGATATTAATTTATTTATTTTTGCATAAAAACTGATTGTTAAGTTTTATATACATATGTATAGGTTTCTGTTTATTGAGAACTTTTTAGTTATATTTGATATACATTCACATAAATAAAACAAATTCAAAAACAAATACAAACACAAACAAGTTAATCAACTAGAACATTTGTGTACTTAGTCTAGCTTACAATTAAATATGCAATGCAAGCAATTGTTGAGTGAACGCATGAGCAAATCATATGAAGTATACGCCCAGATGCCGCCATGATTTAGAAGCTTAGGCAAGTGGATAAAACGGGCTTTACACTGCCTGGTAACCTGCCCAATCAAGCTGAATTGCGGCTGGGCAAATTTGTATCAGCTGCGGCTGCTGTGCAATCAAAGGCAAATCGCCATCTGATCCATTTGGCCGAAGAATGCCTCAATCAAAATTGGTTTCCTTTGTTGCCGCTTGCCACAGATTGTTTAAATAAATGTTGCAAATTGCTCTCTTTTTTTTTTTTAGTGTTTTGTTGTTTCTGTTTCATTTCCTGCAGCAAAGCCAAGCAAATCTTTGCTCTCGGCACTTGGCTTGGCCTGCTGTTGATTGCTAGTGCCAACAAATCCGCCCCTGGGCGCATCCAGATTCCCGCAGAATCCCGCAGCAGCTGCTGCCGCTCCTTAGTTGCTCCCCCCCCCCCCCCCCCCCCCCCCCCCCCCCCCCCCCCCCCCCCCCCCCCCCCCCCCCCCCCCCCCCCCCCCCCCCCCCCTCCTAGGCACTAAAATGAAACTCAACCCCAACCCCAAACCCAGCCCCACTTTTTTTTTGAGTCACCCAAAAGTACGCAGCTCGCCGTCTGCATGCTGATTTCTTACCTTATTTATTTGGGATTGTCTTACCAGAGTTTCAAATCTGTGACTTTTTTGTTGCTGCAAAATGTTCTTTGTTTTGCGTGCTGCGGCAACTCATATGCGCTGTAGCTGACTTTCAATCGGGTATATCGTTTACTCACTTATTGTTCCACAGTTCGACTGGTACCGTGTACCTGTCATAAATTGAAGTTCTAAGTATTTTTATCGAATTTTTTTCGATCCTAAAGTTTTCTACTATCATTAATTAGTTTTACCTTTTTCACATGCGTTATTTTTATAGCCAAATATTGGGTAACTTCTAGTCGAGTGATTTATACAGCTTTGCTACTGTCGTTGTCTTCGTTTTTGCCTTTGTCCTGGCATATTATCATAGTAAATAGCAGACAGCGTTGATGTTGCGCTTATCGCTGGGTTTCCTTTTGTTATTTTTTCCGCTGTTGTTGCTGTTGTTGTTGTGTGTACGTGTGTGAGGCGTTGGCGAGTCTGCACGTTCTTGGCAAAGCTTTGGTCCGATGCCAACGGCTGCAATATGTTAATAATGTCTGGTAATTAGCCATAGACAAATGCCTTTGGCAGGCGCCTCTAATTGCCAACGAGGCAAACTAATTAAATCACGTAGCAAACGCATAAAAACAAAACGTTCACAGTTCTATTTGATTCCCAAATGATAACCCAGTACCAGTCTGCTAATCCCAAGCTCAGCCCGATTTCTTTTCTCTATCTCATTGTCCATCCTATCTATTTTTTTTTCAGACCAACAGCGTATTAAATCTCTGTGCAAACTTTTAGTCAAATTGGCAGCTAACAAAACCAACTTTTGCAGCAGCAACAACAACAACAACAACCAGACTGTCCATTGGGCCTATGGAAACGGCCAGTTTCTGACCCTGACATTGGCAGTCACATGCGATGTGTCTGCGAGTCCTGCTCTGCTTTTCTATTCTTGTTGTTCAAGCATGCTGTGCATGTTATTGTTGTTGTTTATCAAAGGCTTGGATCAGCCCAAACAAATTGCCTTCATCATATTTCGAGTTGCTTGGCTCTAATGCTCATGTCCCCAATGCATTCATTTCACCTTTTCTCTCTCTCTCTCTCTCTCTATCTCTCTTTTTTCTGCTTCTGTTTCTGTTGTCATTTCTCTATTTTCTATCTCATTCTCAAACTTTTGCTTATCCTTATTAAAAACTCAATTTAAAATCGACTTCAAATGTTACGTGCAAATGCGTTCAGCCTTTTGTTGTGCCTAGCATATTTTTGTCATATACATGCCCGTAGGCACACACACACACACACACACACACATGCACACACCTTTCCATGTACTCCTGGGAGTTGTATTTATTAATGTTTGATGTCATCTGGCATAATATTATCTCAGATGAAGTCAATTGTGCTTAGCAAAGGAAAAACGTAAAATTCAAAATAAACTTAGAAGCTTATTCAATTTTTTATTTTTTACTTCAAGCGTTTATTTTATGTTAATTTTATTTCAAATTGTTGGGACTGTAGCTTGATTAAATTATAGTTTTTTCCCAGCGATTGTTGAAAAGTTAAAGCAACTGGTTTGCTGGGAAAGCTTTTGATATAAATAAAAGGAAAGTTTGTAACAAAAATAGTTTGTTAAGCATCTTTCTTTAAAATTAGTATTTTAATTGATGTTCTGGTTTGGTTGGCACTTCAAAGCATTTATGTCTGCCTTAGTTAGGCTTAAATTCAAATTCTTGGGAACGGCTTTTCTCGCAGTTTTCTTGGTTAGCAAAAAGTAACTGACAATAGTCTTAGATTTTTATAAGCCAACGCAGCTGGTTGTCAATTAAACCACTAAGCTGTCACGTTAAAATATCGCCATACACAAACCAGCCCCTTTCCCACCCACTCGGTGTTGCCATTTTCCATCTTTCATCTTTTATACACCCCAGCTGTACCACAGTCCCAACCACAGTCACAGCTATTCGATACTCCCAAAGGGGCGGCGCTGGGCGTGGCAGGGCTTCAAGTGCTCGGATACAGTTACATTATTCGAGACACTGAATCGTATTGTTCTTCTTCTTCTTCTTGTACATGTTGTTGTTGGCTTATTTAAGTTTTAACTTCAGTTTCTGTCAGTGACGCTGTCGCTGTCGCTGTCGCTGTCGATTTCCCCCGGCCCATCCTGGCCGTAATCTGTCATTGGAGCTGCTCGCCCGGCCAGGCCCATTGTTTGGCCAGATCATGCTTAAGTGTTGGTGTCAATGCTCTAGGCAGCTCACCCTGCCTGGCATAGTTTTTGTACTGTAATATTTGTATGTAAACAGCGTAAAGGACGACAAAGCCAAAGGAGGACCTTATGTAGAAGTAGAAGAAGAATAAAAGCACGCGAAATGCAACTTGAAATCACAAATTGAATTTGGACGCGTGCCGAAGTGCCAAACAGCGATAAAACATAAAAGTAAAAGTAGAAGTGAAAGTGAATGTGAATGTCACTTTCCCAAAATTTCAGTCGAAATGTTAGTTGCCTAAGCTATATACTTATGTACATATGAGCAGGCAGACAGCCATACATTTATTCTAATTGTACATTAGGGCTTTCAGTGACTTCAATATTGAATGAAGCTTTTTAAACTTGTTATTGCACATAAGACAAAAATAAAAGCATTTAATAATAACCAAAGTGAAAATAAAACAAAACAAAAAGGAACAACAAATAAAAAACTCCAAGAACCATTGAACAGCACATAAATTTCAATAGAAGGCACAGACTGTGAATTGGCAGCAGACCGCTAGGATTTATTGGGCGGTCCGCGTGTTGGCCATAATTTGTGACTCTGCCGCTGCTGCAGCAACAATAACAGCAATAATTATCAATAGACCCGTCTGTGCAAGAAGCTGTTAATAGCGGCAACTCGAGACCGAGGCCCCAACTCCAGCCCCGCCCCACAGGCCGAGGAGGCAGCGAGCGCAACAGATTCCGTTACAAGAACAAAAGCAAAAAAAAAACAACAACAACAACAACGATGAATGCCGCACAGAGCGGCGGCCATACGGGTGGCGGCTCCATCGGCAAGAAGGGCTCCCAAATGGAGGTAATTATATTAAATTTTAAGTGCACGCTTCCAAACATTTTCAATGTATGTATTTTTTCTTAATGCTCGCCAATCTACTTGGATGAGACCGTTGTCCAGTTTTCGTTTTTGCGCTTTCCGCGACCTTTCTCTGCAATTTTCATGGGGCTTTTATCGCGGCAAAGTTAAGTTAGCCCAAGTTAGGGTATGCAGCGAAGAGTGTCGCTCTTTGTAATTGAATTTGTTGGCAGCTGGCACGTGCCGGGGCTACTAAATGACGGACACAAATTAAAATGGAACGTTTAGATTAGTTCTCAGAAAGAAATACAACAAGTACAACATAATCGCAAAAAATTTAAACCAATAAAGAGCACGACAAACAAAGAGTTTCTAAAAATAAAGGAATATTAATAAAATGGGCCAAGAATCAAAGTACGAGTGAAAGCAAATGGTTATCAAAAAGTGTGCGGAAAAGCGATGTTAAAATCAAAGCGAAAAACACTACAGAAAACTGCTGGAAAACACTCGCAAGGAAAAGTTTGACCTCTGCTTTGCTGCTTTTTTAATTGCGAAAAAAATACTTTATCAACGATTTTAGTTTGAATCCTAGAATTTTGAATTATAAAAAACTTGAACTAACTCAATGCTGTTTACAAAATAGACTGCATTGCATGTTGGCAAACTTAAAGGCCCAGCTTGGTTGAGAATTTAAATAGAAGTTTTTTGAAGTTTCTTAAAAAAACCCGCACACTTTAAGCAACTTTGCCAAAAAAATAACAACTAAAGAGAAAGAAATTAAGTGCCTATTTTAAGTATAATTGTGTTTTTAAGCACTTTCCTAACAATTCAATGAGTGAGGGGCCGGCGAACGTTTTATTGGGCCCACAGCTAAGGGCCTAATGAGAGTTTGCGACTACGCACAACAACAATTGCTTACATTAATTAAATTTTTTCGAAGTAACAGGCAAAACAAATAATAAAAAGCCCAAACTAAAAGTAAATAAACGCGAGAAAATGTTCAACGACAACAGCAACAACAAGGAAATTGGTGAAAATTGTAACTGTAAAAAAAATCAGGGCGCACAGACAGCCGCCAACAGGCAAGTGGCGACAAGCTCAGACTCCTGCAAGCAGACAATTAAAAATGGCAACAAACTCAAATACACACACACACACACCCACACGTGTTTCTAGCGAGAAAGAGAGAGATATATATAATGAGCAAGGTCGCGGCCGTCTCACCTGCCATTCAAATGGTTGGCCATAAATGTTTTAAATGGCTATAAAAAACACGAGCGGCCCCTAATGAGCAGACCCCGGGCAAGGGGCAAGGGGCAAGGGGCAGGCGGCATGCGGCATGCGGAATGCGGCAGGTCGGGCATGTCAACAAACCGACTCAATGCTGATGCTGAGTTTCTGCTTCTACTTTCCTTCTTTTACCTTCGTGTGCTATTCACAAACACATTCGCAGCGCGTCTCCGACTTCCAATTAAGTCGCTGGCTTTGTGTCCTTTGTGTGTGCTATTTGTTAAATATTTTAATGCAGCAAAGTTAGGTTGAATGCAGCGCTTAACGGTGTCTTGTGCAGACTTGGAGTCCTTGCCCGATCACAGCTGCTTAGCTGCGTGACCCCCAGCATTTAATATTGGCTGACGTCGTCGCCACGACTTCATCATCCATTAATGTCACTCAATCTGTGCGCATAAATTTGCATAAAGCGAATTCCAATTTTCAGGTATGCGCGAACACACAAACACACACTGACACACACACACTGACACACACACTCGCGCACACACAAAGGACGCACGCGACACAGGGGTTCGGTCAAGTTGCGACAAACGTGAAATTCCATTTTGTGTTACGAGGTGGCATTGCCTTAATCGCTGCCACGCCCCCCGAGGGCATTGACGCATTTTAACAAATTTGTGCGTGCCAAAATAAAATTCGTTATACGCGCCAAGCGAAAACACGAGACCAGCACAACCATATATGGTCAAAAGTAGACGTAACGCCGGGGAGTGCTTCACGTGGTTCCATTACTGGTTCCGGTTCCAATCCCCATTTCGTAAACAGAACTCCAGACTAACTAACTAAACTAGAGTTTTGGCGGCCTCTTTCGGTTACGATTCAATATGCAAATGTATCTCATCTTTTTTGAATTTGCTAAACTGATTTCCACCCGAATATCTTAACTTAAACGTGTGGCGCTTTGAATTTGATGTCCACAGGTAATCACTCCACGCCGCACACATATGGCTCTTAAGCACACCTTTGTGGCGCACACACGCAGCGCTAATCGGTCATTAACATGACACCGATTTTTCTTTCGGGGTTGCTCATACGCCACGTGGTACGCGACCAAAAACTTTCGCTCTGGCTTCTGCTCTATTCATCTTTGTGTCCAATTCGCTTGCGCCTTTTAATTAAATGTTTCGCTCTAATTTCGCTGATTTTGATGTTTAATGGTTGAAAGAATGCAAACAAGTTCAAATCACTGCTTTATGCGACTAATAAATATCCTGTTGTAACATACAAAAAACACAATATTGCATAGAAAGGGAAAAAACCTTAATTTCGATAGAGATTTCATAAAGTAATAATAAAACTTAAGCAAGCTAAAGATTATACCCGTTACAACAAATGACTAGGGTACAAAATTAAAATACAAATCCTTGGCAGCAGCTAATTAAATTCTATGGCCAAACATTTTATGTTCCTTTTGGTATACCAAAATAGACCGAGATTAAAGACCAGTCAAATTGAACATCGATCGGAAGAGACGCAGTTTGAAACCAACATGTGCAAGGTGTAAAGCCTGTTAGTGGCCAAAGAAACAGAAGGGAAGAAAGTGTGAAAGTTGCAATTTTGCCAGGCAATTTGCAAGCCAGGACTTGGTGTCCAGCATTCAGCGTGCAATGCTTTGATTGGTTGCTTGGCTGCAAGCTAATATCCGTTTGCCAAGTGCCCAAAAGGGTCCTTGTAGATGGCGCCGCCTCAGCCTTGGCCTCAGCGCGAACCACATCCTGTTGCTCATTTCAAATGCAATTCGTTGGCAGCCGCAGCGACGAGCAGCTTTAATTACCACTCGAATTCTGCTGCCAACTATGGAGCTGCCTTTATCTCACATTCAGAATCGCTTCTGTGGCTAAATAAATCACGCTTTTAGTTTTCATTTTATTTCGATTTGCCGCGCATGCGAAAAAAAAAACAAAGAGAGAGAAAGACATTAAAATCAAGAGTCAAAAAAAAAGTCACATTTGAACAAAAGCTAAAAATAATTTGAGAAAGTTAAAAGAAACCAAGTAAATAAAAATTAGAATTTCAATTAACAAATATTTGTTCAATGCTTTTGGCCATTGTGCTAAACTTGAAACTTGAAAATAAAACGTGCTGAATACTTTGAGTTAAAGGTCTAAACGGACGAAACAACCATTGGCCAATTCAAAGCCTTAATTTCATATTGTTTGAAAGTTGCATCAACACATCAGGCATAATTAGATTGATTTATCTCACAACCCACACGGACTTAAGATAGTTCTTGAAGCTGTTTGTTTTATTTTTGCCTTGACTCGTCTCTGTATGATTTGTGGAACGAAATCGATAAATCTTTGCGATGCTCAAGCTCGAGCGAAATATGGGCAAGGTGCACAAAGCTAATGGTAACCATTTATCACATTCATTCAGATTGACAGATTTACCTACGAGCAATGTGCATGAGCAATAAATGTTATTTCGGCACGTACCATAAAAGCTGGCAGCTTTCAGTCCGCGAAATCTGGCTATTATTTATGGTACTTGGCTCTGTCTGACTGATAGATAGATCTTGATGTTTTCCCAAGGGCCCGTGCGTATAATTCATGGCTTTTGCGTAATCCTTTCTTTGCATTCCGCTCGCAAATCACAGCATCTATGAATTTTTGAATAGAACTGTCTGCATTGTCACCAGCCTCGTGCCGGACTCGCCTTGGCTCGCCGAGTCATGCCACAAGCAAGCCATCAATTCTGTGAAATCACCGAAAACGTACAGCGAACAAAAAGTACATAAAGCAGAGCAGGGAAGAGAAACCAATGGAACAAGACATTATCCAAAAGAAAAGGAAAAAAGCCCAAACGCTTATGTGCGTCAGGCATGGCGACCACCAGGAGACGGGGGCCATGGACAGGCTGGAGTTCTTGAGCCGGGCCCAGCCAGCACTTAAAAGGCACAAGATGAGCTCGTCAAGATACGTCCGAATCTGCCCCCGTTTTTGAGACCGCACTGTCTGGCCGAGTGGCCGCACGCCAAACACATGTTAAATTTCCCTTTACGTGTTCGCTTTTCTTGTTTTTCTACCCGGGCCACAAAAGCGGCCCTTTGGGCAGATACTTACAATGTGCCACTAAATATTTGCCAGCCTCATAAATGTTGTTTTTGGCTAACCACGGACAGCCGTAAAAAATGAAAAGTAAAAAAAGATGGCAGAGAGCGACGAACTAATTGAATTAAATTCGAAAATTTGTCAGGTCACAAGTGAATAGCGAATGTTTGTCGTAAGTTGTTGTGGATGGGCAAAGGAATAGTAGTATGTGCGACTATTTGTGGGAAAATTTATCTTTTATATCAAAGTACCCAAAAGTTTCTACATTTTAAAAATATGAAGGAAAATTTATAGAATGAGAAAATGTAAATAGTTTATTCAAAGTAAGTTTCTGGTGGACAAGACGCAAGAATCTCAGTTCATATGACTTTTAAAACGTTTACATAATTCAGATGCAAATCTTTGGGACATGGGACAAATGAGAAAAGACTGAAAAAAAATTTAAATTACCAATAGTTCTTTTTATAACTTAACTTAAGCATGCACAACACTAACTTGGATACTTGGAGCTAGGATAAAACATACATATTTTAACCCAAATCAACTCAGCTGGAAATTTCTTGATTAGAGAATAAAAATTACATATTTGCCTTTAAGTTTCCAATTCACTTATTCATTCAATAACAGTAGTGACTTGATTATCTATACATTATTCTGAAAAAAGGTCCTTCATTTAATACTGCCAATTTTCCATTTTTTGCCCAATGTTAATAAAAGATATCGTCCTGAATTGTCGTTAATCGTTAATTATTTAACTTGTTTTTACTAATTTATTTTTGTTGGCATTCTTTGTCTTCTTCTTCATCGTTTTTCAGCACTTAATTTTTATATTTGTTTATTTAACAATTTACTTTTCGCCTATCTTACTTTCTCTGTCTCTCTTTCGCTGAGACTTTTTATTTACATTTTAAATTTTTTTGTTTTTCACTGGTTCCTTTTATGCTGGTTTCACTGTTCGAATCCAGTTGGGTTGTCGTGCCCTTCAAAACAAATCCAACTCGATTTCGATTCGAGGCCAATTTGAATTATTAATACCCCAATGCTAACCAGGTTGCTGCACTCCAAACTTGTGGAAAGTGGAACCCAGCCTACCCCTCCAGCCCCACACGCATTACATTAGCATTCAATTCAAGTAGCGCTTTACAATTTCTAAAGCGAATAATGCCAACGGCAACAATAACAATTATTATTATAATAATACGCAGAGTATAAAAGTAAAAAACAAAATGCGAATGCGATTGCGATTGTGGTTGTTCAAATGTGACCAGCGGAAACGAGGCGTACAAAATGTCAGTCTCATATCATTCATCTCCCCGCTCGTCTTTCACTTCCACTTCCACTTTTCCATTCACTTTTTTTTTTGTTTTGCTTTTCTTTTTCTTTTGGTGCCCAGTCTTGAGTACTGAGTCCTGAGTTCTGAGCAGCTCCCCAGCGAGCTGGCAACGGAACTAGACTGGCAGCCAAATTGACAGTCTGTCTGTTTGCCATTCGCTCAGTTCCTCCATTTGTCATCAGCTGTTGTGTTGTCCCCACTCTTACTCTCATTCTCTTTCTCGTCTGATTTGACTGTCACACTTCTGCTTATCAGTGTGGCAAAATAAAAGGCAGCCGAAATGCATAATTAATGTGAAAAGCAGGCGGCCCGTTGAATTTATTGTGAAATACGCAAAACCGCAGCAGAAATCGCGGCACAGACGCACAGCTTAAGACACATTGTGGCAATTGCCGCACTCCGGGTGCCACTAAGGGCGGCGCTCCGGGTGGCACTTGGGGCAAACATTTCTGGCGCTGGACTCGCCAACGATTTATGTTTAAAACAAAAGATGTAAAAATGCCAACGGCAACGACGACGACGACGACGACGACGACGACGGCGATTGTTGTACGTGACAAACGTTGACTTTTGACACTGCCCCCCAGTCGTTCAGCCGCAGAACTGGCCGCAAGTATGCAAAGCGCATTTTTGTTATTTATTTCATTTTAATTTGAATTTATTCGCCTCGAGCGGCGCAAAACTCAAAACAAACAACAAAACGTAGCTAACGTTGCCGCAAAAATAAAATGGTCTACAAATGACCTTCACTTTGTGTTTATCTGTTTATTTCAGTGTGTTGCAAGTAATTTAATTTTGTGTTGCATACAACTCGGCTAAGCCTAACTTAAGGTGCCCAGAACTATGCTTAAGACTAACACCTCAATTTGCTATGGTATGTGATCTATATACATACTTCAGGTAGCCCGAGAAGTTAAAGTTAGACAAATAAATGCCATTAGGTAATTTCATATATTTAAAGCACAGCTGCAAAGTAAATGTGGGTTTTGTGTTCGTCTCGACTAGAAAATGTATTTTTTGCTCAATAAGTTCAAAAGCTTTCAACAACGCACAATAAGCAACTGTTGTCAGAACTGGCAAAGGAATCGAATCGTATCCTTGGGACAAGAATAAGACCACAACATTTTAAATGGACAAAGGCTTTGGCAGATTGTGTGGAAATCTTAGAAAAACTCTTCATATATTTTATACATTCAAGAGTTTGAATTTGGTAAACCAATCATGGCGAAGAATGATTTTTCATTAGAGTAATGAAAAAATGTTTAATTGATAGTTGTAGGTTTCTAGTTTCTAAATTTCTTAATTTACCCAACAGCCACTGGTAATAAATGTTTGCTATTTACTAAAAGAAACTCCGTATTTTCGTGACAAGACTTGAACGAAAAAACAAGAAAAATGTCGCTGTTGAAAGACACAATTTACAAGACTTGCAACTCGAGCCAAATTCCCCTTAGAGGCTTCAAGAATGCAGCTGATTGAGCTGGCAACCCATTGTCGAGTTAGCCGAGATGTCAGATCGGAAAACGTTGCTGAAGGCAAGTTTATCGCAAGTGAGACTCAATCAGCTTAATTGTTTTGACTGAAAGTGAATGAAAACAGCCTGGCTGGCATTTAATTGCGAGCCGTGGCCAGCTCAGTAATTTAAAGTAACTCAGTACGGCAGCAAGAACAACAAGGACAGCTCTGCAGTCAGCGATAGTGTGCCAGGAAACGGAAGCTGCGAAGTAAAAGCGCAAAAGTTGTAGGCGGGCCTCACCGGGCGGCCAATACTCTACTAGTTCACAGTGGATTAACTACATTGTTTTGCACAGATCGAACTCAAGACGTAGTGAATCATTTAGAGAAGGCAAACTCCTTAATATTTATGCATTTAAAAAATGTGAATGGAGAACTAGCCCAATATGCTCGTTTCAGCTCGTGAATCTCGGGCATAAAATGCGAGTTACAATGGTGGCGCCCCCAAAAGCGCTATAAAAGCGGCAAAGCGCGTAAATTTCGCGCAACTCAAAAAGCGAAAAAACGAAAATGCGAAAAGCGGAAAACGAAAGTGATAGGCCAGGGCTGGGGCAGAGCGGGCAACAACAAAGCGAAATTTATTTTAACGAGCCAAACTTTTGGTGTTGGCCAAGACAGTGCGGCCATAAAAGTCCCTAAATGCCACTTGGGCTGCCGCAGTCGCTGGCGCTTTATTAACGAGGCTAATTCCCGCCAGCAAAGCGGTGGCCAACATTTGTCCTGTCCTTTTCTGCACTCCGCTTAACACAACTGTCAATTCGCCGCACACCCACACACACACACACACACACTGGCCACACACGTGGAGGCGCAGTCAACGTTCGGGTCGTCAATTCTGCTTAGCTAATCTCTGCTCGCTGCTCACACGTAACCAGCAGCAACTCCAACCGCCCGCCAACGGACATGGCCTGGTGGCTTATATAAAAGCCAGCGTCAAAATAAAATGAAGCAAATCCGCTTGGGCTGCGGTGCTGCTTTTAGCCACCCCCCAGTCGAAAGCTGGCAAGCACACAAAAAAAAGAAGAAGGAAAAAAATGTTTTGGCTGACTTTTCGTTATGGGTATTTTTTTTCTTTTTTCTCCAAAGAAGCATCGCTGGGAAAGCAGCGGTTGGTGTTTCAGTGCAGTCCGGCGAAAAGCACATTTATTGTAAGTTTTTTATTTTCTTTGGGCAGCCGACCCTTTCAAAATTTTGCATATTCAACTAAACACGCACACACGCACACACACACACACACACACATGCACACACAGCTTGCACTTGCCTTGGCTATTAATTAAAATGTCAAAGTGAGCCGCGTACAACGCGTCGTATGCGCAACATGCTCCATTGCATGGCCCATAAAAGGAGCAGAAACTAATCTGCATCATCTGTCATGCATTGCGGCCAAGTGTGTGTATGTGTGTGTTTGGGTGTGTGTGTGTAGCTATTTTCTACTAGTCGTTTTATGATTTTTTTTTTTTTTGATTGTAACGAGCTTGCCCGTTGGTTGGCATAAATTTAAATAAAACAACTTGAAACCCAATTAACATGAAAAAGAAAAAATTGAACTCTTTATATATTTATTCAAAATTCACAGGAAATTATTAAAATTAAATACACATAGTACAATTGTAATCAGTTATGTGGTTTAATATGAGTTGATTGGATAATCCTATTGACAACAGAATTGTGGTCTGTGTAATTTACACACACAAATAGTGTAATAGAATACAATACAATTGCTGTGTTTGTCAATTCTCACTAAATCAACTAGCACTTTGTTCTAATGGTCCACTCAAAGCTCGATTGTTGGTCGACAAGGGGCAGCTTATGGCTGGTTAAGCCTCAAAACAGGATTGCGATATTCAAAACCCTTCAGTGCGGGCATTAAGCACTCCTGAGCTGCTTTCGATGCTTCATATGTGGGTCGGGGTGCTGCCATTGGCCATGCCCCCAAGCTGCTAACTAACTTCTAACGGTCCTGCCTGATGACTGCTCGCGTCCTGTATGCCACATCAAGACAACAATGTGATTAAAATGCAATTTGCTGCCATTTACTTGGGGCATACTGAAGAACCGTTGCACTCGTGTATGTGAGTGTAGTTGTGAATAGTGCCCCAGAGATGGGCACTCGACTAGGTCTCAGTCAGCAGAATAACAATTTCAAAAACAAATAAGTTAAAAATCCACACAAGCATATCGATTGCTAAGTAAACTTAAGTTTAGTTTCTCGGTCATCAGGCCTGAGGAAACTTTTTGATGAACAACTCTCATCCTTCAGTTCGTCATAGAAGAACTGGTTATTTAATTTAAGCACCCGAGTTCAAAAAGTTAACTCATTAATTACCACAATGCCCCTTCCTAAACATTAAAGTATTTGGTGCAAGCTAAATTAACCCGAGTTGTTAAACAAAGCTTTTTTAAAAGACGTTGTTGTTGCTTTAGTTCCTGGTACGAACTTTTGTCTAAGCATAACATTCTGGTTAAAACCCTATGCTGTCGAAGTATCTGTTTAGTCCTAAAAATAGAATCCTTATAAAATAGAATCCTTTGCTGTACTTTTCAATATGACTTCTTAGTAAATGCAGGAAAAGAATTTGTATTTTAATATATTGATTTTTTGTGGTTCGAACCCAGATCTCGCTTTTGATTTGTTTAGCTGATTTTTCGTTGCTCGTGAACAAATTTTGTCTTAGCTTCGGCAGATTTTTCTATCATCTCAATTGTTACTGCAACCCAGCTGTGTGTGCCTGTGTGTGTGTGCGTGTGTGTGTGTGCGTGTGTGTGTTTGCGAAAGTGTGTACTGCACATTTACTGCACGACATTCATTTCCGCCTCAAGCTGAAAAATAATAAAATTTTATTATGCACTTAGCAGTTGCTTGACGCATTTTTTTTTCGCCCCTACAATGATGAGAATACTGATGATGATGTGAGCGGAATAGTAGAATAGGGTCTGAAATTGGGCTGGAGCACATGCTGAAAATATGGCAAACGAGAGGGAGCGAATGAATTCTTGAGCCGCATGATGTCAGCGGCGTGTCTGCGTAATTTATGGCATGGCATCTGGCTGAAGCCCATCAAGGGGCTGCAACACTTTCGCCTAGGCTAACACAGGCGCACGGCTCGGCCTCATTTTACATGTTACACAGGCGCACATATGAAACATTCTGTGCGATTAGGATCTGCCTTTGGTCTGACATGGCATTCAAATTACTCAGAAAATATCAAGTAACGAGCCTTGCAACAGCAGCGAGTAACGAGTGGCAAGTGGACTTTTGCCGGCTACATTGTTTGGGCCATGATTGATGTTGAATGATTGATGTATGAGTTATGTGCTAACATCAAACTGCAGGCGAAAGAGTAAAATCCGTTAAAGTGCTAACAGATTTTCAAAACCTCTCGACTGTTCAACCTGCAATTTACTTCGACTTGTCTGTGTGTGTGTATCTGCATGTGTGTCTGTGTGTGTGTGTGTGTGGTTGTGCGAATGCGTCTGCATGTTCTGTCATGTGATGCTTCGTTAGGCTGACAGCTTCTCGTTTCACACTGTAATCTTGAGATAGCAAGCAGCTTCCAAGTCACACACACACACACACATGAACACTCACACGCACACATCGGGAATGATTGATATATGTTAGTTGGCAGTTTGTAAACAACATATTGCTGTATGCAGCATGTTAGCCAAGTTTGTAACATTTATTGAACTCAACGGCACCGAGTTAAAGTTACCAGCTAATTGAAATCGACAACAATTAAAATGCATTCAATACCCGTTTTTCCCAAAGTTAAGAGCACTCGGTTTTCTGGCCAACTTAACAAGTAACAAAATCACAATGAAGAAAGGGTTTTAACATATTTCACTTATTATACACATCAGAATGACGAGCTGAGTACAAGTGCAGCAATCTCGGATAAAAGTACCAGATTTAAAATACATATTATTCTTTCATAGCACACACCGATTAAAAGTACACATTCAACATTTTTGTGTATTTACAAGGTTTGCTAGACATTTTAGATTTACAGAGTACTGGTTAAAGGGAACCCTGACATAATACTGAATCTAATTACATATCTTCTATGCCATGGCAACGGCCAGGACACGCGTCTCCTGGTCTTCGACCACAATCCTTGCAGCTCATGCAATTTATTTGCTTGTTGCATTGGTACGTGATTGTGAGAATATATTCCCTGAGATGATTCAGGGCGAGCAAATTTGAGTAACAGGCAGAACACACCAAGTGCGACCCTTTAAAGTATATATGTATTCTCGATTCTCGCATAGAATAGTTATTTAGATGCTCCTTTGAAGTAGCTTATTAGTAAACCTGCATGGAACATGCTCTTAATAAAGTTAACTTAGGTATAACTCCCAACTATAACACTAGTCTATTTCAATTTAAACACTTAGCTTACAAACACTTTATATATATATTTAGTTCAGCTGACGTCGTTTATTTTGTCAGAGTTTTCATTCAGTTCACACTTGTGAAGTCATTCTTATACAGATAATTTAAATATTCTTGCTTAGTGTTAAAGAGCTGTTCGCAGCTACTTAAAATTAATTCCTTGAGAGTTGAACTTATTAGCATCTGGGCAATGCCATTATTCTCTGTTGCTTTTGGCAAGTTTGGAGAAATTTTATGCATAGCAGGTGCAACTGGAAATTAACACGTATACGCCACGTAAGCTGCTGCGTGTGTGTTAGTCTGCTGAGTGCCTAAGGGTGTTGGCAGGCGTATGAGTGTGTTAGTGAACCTTTATTGCAACTGACGCGTAGAGTACCTGAAATTGAGGCGCTTATGTCGTTGTGACTTTTCGCCGTGTGCAATTTTTAGTTGCACAGTGGGCAAACTATGATTTCCTTTCGATAAAAATAATTGTTCATGTTCACCTGCTAACCTAAAAAGCACAATCGAATGATTCTTATTTTCTTAAATTAATTATTGAACATTTGAACAACAGATGAAAATTAATTTTGACCCAATTCGCAGATTTACACTTGAGCTCAAAGCAAAATTGCCAACTGTAAAGCTTCAGTATCAAATGGCGGTTTTGTATAGTCAAAAGACACTTATACTGACACACACAAACACGCACACTCGTGCACTTGAACAAACACACACACACACACACACACACACACACACACACATGTGTACGTCAATTTGATGCCGCAATTGAATTAATTGAAGGATGCAACTCTTGGCGAAATTAATTGAAAATGATGTCTAGTGGAAGTTGAAGGCAGCCGTGGCCCCGTGGCTCGTATTTGCGACCAGTCATTTTGTGGCCGAATATAAAATGTTGCGCATCGATATGAAAAATTGACTTTAATGCCAATGTCAGTCAGTCAGTCAGTCGGCGAGTCAATTGCAGTTCAAGTCAATATTTGAGCTAAGCCGTGTACGGAGCTGGTGTTGGAACACCATCTCATTGCATTCGAAGACGTGCCTTTGGCAAACACTTCAACCGCTCTTATCAAGAAAGCAAACGCAATGAAGTGCGCTTCACAGCACAAATGCAAACAGAGACGACGATGGGGGCTTATGTCATAAGAGATACCTCCCCCCGCCCCCCTCCCACCCTACCTCCATCAACCACCCTACTGGCCCTGGGCCGCATTCGGACGGGCGCCAAAGTCAAGTGGCAGTCGCCAGAAAGGCGCCAGAGGGGCGTTATTGCCAACTAGCTAGGAGGCGCTTGGAAATCAAATCGAATTAAATCTGTGCGAAGGCTCTTCGTGCGTTCTAGTTCCTGTATTTTGATTCAATCATTGGCATATATATACATCAAAAATAGCCAGAGCGACATATTTGTCAGTTGCCAATTGCTTGAGGCATCTCATTTGTTCCTGCAATTGGCATTTACGGATAATTGAGCATTTATTAATGGACTAAGGCAATTTATGGGTAACTACGAAGCAGCTTTGAAATTATTTGCTTAATTACATAACGTACTTATAAGCAATTTTAATTATTCAACATTCGCTTAAGTGTTATGAAATCATATAAGGCAGGAAAAATATAGAAAGCCTTGGGAATTCTCCATTAAGTTCTTTTTTTCGATATTCGCTACAATACACTTTTCATAACTGCCATGGATTACAAATGTGAGAGATTAAAGTGACATCAGTTAACTAAATACACACAAATTATTTATTGCTCTTTCATTTCAGCGTGCAATTTTGTTGATCAAATAATCTCAGACAGATTGCTTTTGGGTACAAGTTTGTGATCATTTTGTTGTTAGCAGCACAAAGGCTTTGTGCGTACCGCATCAAAGGCAGGGACATATGAGTGGCATTCACAAAATGCCAATGACAATCACATTTTATACAATTTAGCAATTTACCAAGCCATTAACAATTTATCCAATCGGCTGACTGAAAACTTTGCTGCTTCAGCAAAAAGCAAACAGAGCTGAAAGTTTTCTGCTAACGTCAGCAATTTTAAGCCGAAAAAATAAATCGTTAACATAAATCAAAACACTTTCAGTTTTCGCAGCTGCTTTTATCTCGTGTGTCAAGCCATTATAAATGCACTTTGACGCTTGTCTTCTTCTTTGTACTTCGTTTTTTTTTTTTTTGTGTTTCTTTTGCTGCTGCATGCCACGTGCTGTGGCAGCGTATTTATCATTTATTTTTGTTCGCTCGCTTCTTATCTCTTGTCTTCTGTGGCCATTGCCCGAATCAATGCCAAATCACAGCAAGAAATCCGTGCGATGTCTGCGCAACATCCGCGCCCAAAGGTATGCCACAAAGTACAAAGCACAACCTGTGGCAACCAAAAGTGGCAGGGGCACAGTGGCACAGTGGCTGCGATAATGCCCAGAGCCATCGTCACGCCTCGGCATTGTGTATCGCATAAGGAGATGTCATTTGATAAACATTATTGTACATGTCCGACAATTTTTCAACAATCGCTCGAGCGTGCCGGCATTTGATTGATCCAATGGCCAGCAAAAGCGCGACCAGTGGTGCGGCAATGCGGTGGTGCAGTGGTTCGGCAAGTGGTTAAGGGTATAAATGACAAAGCATTTTGTGTTTGCCAGCTGTGCGGTAAAAGTGATTGATTTTGTTGCCAAAGTAGTCGGCAACTGCCAGCACATGGGCGTGGCGGCGCGAAAAGGCGCGGAAGCGGGGCGGGTGACAGTGTGGCCAGCTGCTGCGTTGACGCCTCATCGCCATGCCATGTACTTTACATTTAATTGCACTTAAAATCACACAAGCGTAAACTTGCTGCGTTCATTCGCAGCATTCACAGCCCACAACCCACAACCCACAGTCCACACACTCCCCCACCAACTGCCAATATAAATTGGTCACACGCCCCAATTTCACGTTCGCTGCAATTCTGCTGCATTTACTTATTTAATGACTTTAATAGCTGGTAAATTAAGCACGCATACAAAAGTCTTTGCCGCAATTAAGAGCGCCGAGACAAGCGATCAATGATTGTTGATTCTTGGTTTAAAATATTAAATGGAATAACCGAATGCTGGCAATTTCGCAAACAACGCAATTTGCTGGCTTTTCATATAGCTTTTGTCAAGCTTGTTCATTTAATATTCATCCTGTTATTGCCACATGGATAAGCTTGTTTAGTTAACTGCGCCAAGACCAGATACTTTCGCTTAAACTACAAACTCTAGTCAACAGCAACAAATCAAATTGCAACAAATGGTTTTCTATATTTTTTTTATAAATTTTTCCTTTTGAAATCAACCGAAAAATTAACACTTTAAATTTGGTTTTTATTCACACAAAATTTTTTACAGTTTAAGTCAACTTTTTTCTTTAATATAGGTGAAGCAAAATCACTATCGGAAGAGATGAAAAAATCGTTAAGGCTGATATAACAAAACAAAAGTCGACAGAAGTCGAAAAGTTATATACAATTTCTTACGTAATAACTCTTTGTTAGTCAAAATAACAAAGTCTGCATTGATGAACTGACTTCCGATGATGAATCTCTCATTAACCGACCGTACTGGACATTAATATATAAATGTATATAAATGGCTGTCAACTAATCTTTTACTATATAGTTAATAAATGTATATGTATATGTATATATAGAACAGCCAGGACATTTGAGGTGCTCAACTTCCTCGCCACTTATATTTCAATTTATGCATGAATGTCTTTTAAATATCTAAACACACTACGACCAATTGACGCTGACCGGTCCCAGGCCAAATGCTCCAGGGGCGACATGTGCCGCATGAAAAGGTATGCGTGTGTGTGTGCGTGTGTGTGTGCACAAATTCGTCTCACGTTTGCGGCTAAAAGCGGCACCGCAATTTATTTTAGACATTTCCATACAAATTTGGCAGATTCAGAGCCCGTCAAATACATTTCATCATCAGAGTCTTGGACGCCGGACCGAAACTGTTCGTGTCTCGTGTCCAGCCGGTTGGCACTTTGCCGCTCCACTTCCGGCCATTTGCTGACCAGCGTCTGGAATGGCCGGGACTGGACTGGTCCCGGCTGATCTGTGGTCCGTTGCTGTTGATTGCTATTTTGGTGGCCGTGTCGCGTGCGTGACCAAGTTGCAGACATTATCGCATCGTTGGCATTCGAATTGATTAAGCTGTCAACATGTCCGAGTGGCAGCCCATCCATCCATAAGTCCACTTTTCTGTTTATTTGTCAGTCTGGCAGTTTATCTGTCAGCCATCTTTTTCGCCGCAGATAAGCTTTGTGGCATGCCCCCAACCAGATGTAGTTCATGATGCAAATGTCACGACAATTCAATATGAAAATCCCACTTAAGCAATTATAAATTAAAATTATTGTTTTTCAATTTTTGTTTGCTATATGTATGTTAGTTATAAAACAGCTATTCGAGACCTTTTCGACCCCTTTCAAGTAGACATATTCTTGATCAGCTATCAGTCTAGTCATAATCAAATACTAGCATGCAAATTAACCCCATATTGATTCACATCTTCACATTTTGGGGCCCATTTGCTAGGGATTGCCATTGTGCTAATAGCACAGGATCCGCGTGTGTGAGAATCGCATTAAAGTGTAAATGTGTATGGTAATCGGGAATGCGCCACACGTGATGGCAGCGCAGTCAATTCACATAGCCATCTTTGGGAAAGTGTGGAATTAATTTATTATAATAAACTGAAAATGTAAAGACGCTGCCAAGCAACAACAACAAACCGCAGCTTGGCCTACTTACTGGCGGGGTCATCGGGCGACAGCGAGGCGTCAGGCTTATGTGAGTGCTTCAATTAATGAGCGGCAAGCCCCTCATCGCGACAGGGACCCTGTTCGCGACACTCGATCATAAAAAGCATAATGGGCATCCATGCGAGGCGCATAAAATCAGAGCCAGACTGCTTTAAGTACTTTATGTGTGCACATGTAAATGTGCCAATATATATGTATGTATATACATATATGCATGTATGTAAATGCGAGTATGCGAGTGAACTTGACTGCGTCCACGCCCACAAATAATGAGATGCTACCCGCATTATAAAATAAAAAATATAAACATGCATATGTTCAATGCCAGCGGTCCAGCGGCCTTCTTATACCCTGGTTTTTGCAGGAGTTCTTTAAGGTATCTTGATTCAATCGAAATTCTTATACTCTAGCAATTAAAAGAATTTGTAAAAAGAAACGGATAGATGTTTCTAGACTAAAGTAACTCGGTTCTTAAATGGCTTAGATTAGTGTTTTATTTGTAGGGCACAAAGCGTTCTAGATATGATTATATTGAATGGCTCGAAGGTAGCCTTAGTTGAAGAGAAATATTTCAACATAAATCTAATTCTTTTAATATTGTTATTGTTTGTATTTATATTTTATAATTGGGTTATAATGTTTGCCCCATTGGCCCTAAAAGCTAAAGCTCTGCAGTTGAAAGGTACAAAACAGGAATTTAATTCGGAATGATAAAGAGGCTGTATTTACAGCACTATGTACATATATGAAAAATATAAAGGTAATAAATATTAGTTAAACTTATAAAAAAAAAACAATATTTAAAATTATATTCATAGTAAATATTTACTTTGTATGTATATGTTTAAAACACTTCCAGTTGAACTTTCTTGCTAATAGTTAAAACTCACGAATTAGTGAGTATTCGCTTAAATCTCTTGAATAGGTATATATTTAGTTTTGCAAAGTTTATGTAGATTATTTATTTTTGTCAGACTTAAATGTATTGAATCATTATGATCTAAAAAATACTTACATCGACAAACAATTCGACTTGTTAGCAGTGCTCACATGGGAATAACAAGGACAACAAGTTAAACTTCTACATTTAAATCATACCTCAATGGTACCTAAACCGAAACTTTTAAATTTTCACATTAATAATAGATTTTGATTCTGGGAGGAATCCATATAAATCCACACGGTTTTCAAACTCCAAAACTAAACCGATTTTCATGTTTGATACCATTTTGATCATAGTTGGCTTCCTTTCTTCCTTTCTTGCATGACGTATGAATAAAGTGAAGGCAGGGTATCTGCATGTCGAGCAGAGCGCCCTTCTCGTTTTTACTTAATTTATTCATTACTTTTAGCATTGCTCCTGCTTTAACATGTTATCATTCTTCCCTAATCTGTGTCCATTTTACTGTTCGCTTTGTGCGTATTTTTCCATTTTGTTTCGGTTTTAACTGCTATTTTTTTTTTTTTTTTTTTTTTTTTTTTTTTTTTTTTTTTTTTTTTTTTTTTTTTTTTTTTTTTTTTTTTTTTTTTGTGCTTTTACTGTTTGTTGCCTCTAATTTTGTGTTTTTGTGTCCGCCTTTATTCGTGTATGTTGTGTTATGTTTTCTTGCCAGCGCCTAGCTTTAATTTTATGCCCATGCACTTTTCTCGTTGGCCCAGACAGGCCCGTAAAGTGAAATACTTGATGGCAAACTTGGCCAGTTGCTCTGCTCCCGCCCAATTTACCTTTGCTGGGCAGAGTGGGCCCCTCATTTTCCATGCCGTTTGGCATGCTTTGGTCTATGCCGCTGTTGAGGCTTTGGCCCATTCTATTGAAGAGCCTCCCCGTTGCGGAGTGCAGTTAAAGTGTCCTTTGTAGCGCACATTCCGGCTTGTGTGCATAATTGAAGGCTTTCGGCTTGCATATTTCCAAACGTGCCAGACAGCATCCGTTACGGATGCGGCCAATTTATGCCGCGTCCATAACGAGCAGGATTGCGAACTTTCCGCAACCTGCCCCC
This sequence comes from Drosophila lacertosa, assembly GCA_004143845.1. Lineage (NCBI taxonomy): Eukaryota > Metazoa > Arthropoda > Insecta > Diptera > Drosophilidae > Drosophila > Drosophila lacertosa. The sequence continues at coordinate 149,684 of SCDZ01000129.1, forward strand.
CGCCACATAGCGCTCTAGTTGTTGTGCTTTTTGTACACGAAGCGCGTTAACTAAAATAAAAAAACAAAAACTAAACCAAAAACTGAAACTGAAACTGAACAATCACAGAGAAAGAGAGAGAGAGAGAGGGAGAGAGGGAGACAGGGAGAGGGGCACGTGCTGTGGCAGAAATAGCAAAACATTTTGAAACGTGACAGCGTCTTGAAATTTTGCCAAACGATTGCGGTTACCAATTTGCAGAAGGTGCTGCACAGTTTTAAATTTGCCTTTAAAAAAAAAAAGAAGAAAATCACGCAGAAATTCTACAGCAACTGTTCTGTGTTAACTTCTCAGCGTGCTAAAAGCCAACAGTTCAACACTCGAGAGAGCAAACATGCAACATGGCCTGAGAGGGTCGAATCCTTCAGCCGGAACTTGATAAGTTGGACGTATGATAATATAATTCAGAACACGCAAATCATAAGAGCTCGTGACCCATTTACGCCTAACATTTATTTGGCCAAGAGACTAAATTGTGAATGAAAAAAGAAAAAAACATTCAAAGCCTAACGGGCTCAAAACGATTTAGTTCCGGTTCACAGCAGGCTTAAATATGATTGCAGTGAAACGGCCTCAATTCCGGTCTAAGGCTGGCTTATAAACGGGTTAACAAAAAGGTCTAACGGTCTAGTTTAAAAACATTTGAAGTCTACGGATTAGGAAATGAGATTTCGCCGTATTCTAAATTATATAAATTGAACTCTTTGTAGGTCTCCCGACTTTATTGAAAAACTTTTTTCCCTTTGTTGCCAAAAAATGTGAATAATCTAATTCATCGGACAGATAAAATACTTTCAATGGGTGGAGCTTTTAAAAAACTGGTTCATTACTAACTAAGTCGTGTAAAGTTAGCAAAAGTCATTATATAACTAATACGTAGTCATCTTTATAATTATACATGTAGTATAATAAAGTTGACCTACAACAGCTAAAAATCTGAGAATAGTCAAAAGTTGGCCAACTTTAATTTAAGAAAATAAAAGAAGTCTTTGCTATGGGCTTACTATGTTCTCTACAAAGCACACTATTTGGAAGACCACTCAAGTCAGGGCTTAACGTGGCTATTTTAGGGAGCGACGCATCGTGTGGGCAGGTGTGCGCAGGTGCTGGCATCACGTGCTGTCCTGAGTTTGCATAGTTTGGGCGCACGCACAGCTTGAGGAGTCCTTGCTGACATCATGAGAGCCCAACGTAGTGCCTTAAGCGTTGTTTGCATTACTTTGGTTTGGGTATTTTCTTGAAAGCAGCCGCCTAATGAGTCGAACAAACAGCTAATCAGCAGATACTCGCACATTGTTTCAATTTAGTCAGAGTAACCAACGAGAACAGCAACATTGGCAATAAATCACTTGAAACTAGCTGCAACCACGTGGCGTATGCGCAATGTTGACACTTGACTAAACAAATGCAATTACGACGGCAGACGGCGCCACACAGTGAATCAAATCAAAAAAAAAATTATAATTGACAATAGATATAGAATACGAACTGCAAAAATTTCTATTGAATATTGACTGTTCCACGGTGCTGCTAAAGACGCGCACGTGTATCCATTCAAGCATTTGACAGGGCCCTGTCCTTGGCTGATGTCAGAGCTGCTTTTAGTGGCCACTAAATCAGTTAAGGCACACAAATGTTTATGCAAACAAACTTCGCACAAATCTCGTGGCTAACTGCGTCATATAATGGACAATGGAGAGTGGACATTGGACATTGGACATTGGACATTGGACTATGGTGATGATGGCGGATGGCGGATGGCTGGATGGCTGGATGGAAGGATGCTGATGATGACGCTGATGGCAAAATATTTGCGCATAGCTAAATGACCCAATTCAATGTGGGCGTGGCAACAGTTGAGCCCACTTTTTCATTATGTGTCCTATTGCTGAACTCAACTCATTTATGCATTGCAGAGAGCGCGTCAATAAAAATTTTCCCGCTCATTAAATTTTATCGCATGCTATTGGGCTGGTGTGGGCCCCTTGGCCAGTTGTGTGTGTGTGTGTGCGTGCTTTTGTGTGTGTAAGTGTAGCAATTAAGTTCAACCGCGTGTTAACAAAAACCGCAATGGGTTTGGCTTTACAAAGGGGTTGGCAAATAGGTCGCCACAGGGCAGATGCCAACAATCGACAGCTCGGATAATAATAAGTATGATGTTGCTGCGGCCTACTGATGATAATCATGTTGCAGCTGTCGCAAGTTAATTGCATTTTATACTTACGTTCGCCAGTGTCGTAAATGTAGCAACTAATTAACATCCACAGCGACATTCCAATCCAATGTGCCTCATACCTCGTGCGTAAGTGCGCCTAAATGTGATGTAATTAAAAATTAATTAAACACATAAATACAAGAACACACAAACACACACATACATGCGCATTAGTTACATACCATTTGGCTGTCAATTAAGCCAGAAGAGCTAACAGCCTCAACGCTTTTCGCAACAAATCAGTTTGCAGGCTTAACGGCTTAACAACATGTGTAAACTAAAATATGGCTAACACTTATACGCACACAAACACACACAAATATATGTAAGTCTATCTATCTGCCATTCAATCAAATCCACTGATAATTCACCTCAATGGCATCAGTATAAAAGCGGATGATATGAGTACGAGTACGTTAATTGAAATTTTGAATGCAATTTTATGCTGCTGCAATTCAACAGAAATTGCAACCTTTGTCCAAACCGCAGATAGTAAAGCCAAGGGCTTACATTTTGTTTTGTAACTTCAAGAGTTGTGAATACGCATATAGCAGACAAATAAATCCTGTTAACTACTTTCAGAATCTTTGAGTGTTTCAATTTGGAAGTAATTGTAAAATGTTGTAAGCATAACACAATGTGCAACGGTCAAGAGGGTGAAGGGGCAAGTGGCAAGTGGCAAGGGGCAAGGGGCAAGCGGGTAGCTGGTCGTGGACTTGGCATGTTAATATAGGGGCTTAAAGCGGCTGCTTTAAATGTAACAGCATCTGCGATGGCGTGAAGCCCATAAAAGACCTGGCAACGGAAACTGAAAGCACAAGAAAGGAAAAAGGAAATGGGAATAATAATTATTTCTAAAAGAGCAAAGAATAATTATAAAAAAAAACATTGCTAATAGCCGAATAGTAAATTATCTTAAAAACATTTCTATGCTCGATTATTGCTATAGTTACCATATGTTTTATCAGACAGATAAGTTTGGGTTTGAGCGTAGTTGTTTTATACAAGAAGAAAATCCGCTTAAAATGTTTAAAAAAAGGAATTGCCTAATTTATTCATGACAGCTTAGTATGACACTATTTAAATCCATTAATGCCCTGTTGATTGCCACTTAAAGGCATTTAATTTGATTTTTAGGCGTATTTAGTACCTTTATCAATAAACAAAGAATCGCTTAAATTAAGTGCATTACGAATTGAAATCTAAAGTGCTTGATTATACGATATAATGAAACAGTAAATTAAAGGTCGCTGCGCAATAAACGTTGCGTATACGCCGTGGGGTTTAATGCCAGCAATCAATTAATCAAACTGTCAATTAGTTGAGTGAAATCAGGGCAGCGCCCTTAATAAACTATGCAGCTGAATAATAAATAAAAGCGGATCATTAACATATTATTAAAGCATTGAAAGGGCGAGCATGAAGAAGCAGCAGTAAGCATTAAGGGCCAACACAATTAAATTGCAAGGGCCGAAACGCAACTTGACGTAATAAATAAACAGAGACGAGGACAGTGACAGCGGGTAGACGGACAGCAGGACGAGTTGCTGGCAAGAGTTAGCCTAGGCTCGCCTTGGCTTCGCTCGTCTGTTGCGGCTGCTTAACGAAATATGCAAATTGCCCAAAAGTATGCCAGCGACAGTAACAATGGCTGGCAAACAAACAGCATTTTGCAATTAGTGCAACTGTCAACAGAGACACAGCACAGCGTGCGGCCCAGTCGTACATCCCCCATGCCGCATGTAGCACGCCCCTCTTGTCGCAGACGCCTCCCACTTTATTTCGTACTTGTACATGACCATTGCAAGGCCACATCTTGCTCTATGTCATCTTCCAGTCGAGTGCCTGCTGCCTGGTGCCTGCTGCCTGGTGGCTGGTGCATGTCAGCGCCCTTCACGAGGGCCAAGTGTTGTTGTCGAGCCTCTTTTGGGCTAACCGAGTAACGGTAAACCACCAACACCTCAGACACTTAAGGCATTGCATTAGGGTCAGGTCGATCAATGAACATCTGCATGGCAGGGAAAAGAGTGGCTTTTAATTTTCACCATATGCACCATAAAGTTTAATACAACTTTATTTCATTTCATATGTGAAAATGTAAGTTTGTTCAAATTGCGATATTTGCTACGCATTTGGGAAAGAAAAGAACATTTGTAGCTTACTTTTATAAGGCGCTGTCATGATTAATTTGGCTTTATGTTTGTGAACAAAAAGAAAGAAAAAAAGAATGCAGAAAACTTGTTGTTTAACTGTTCTCCTCTCTTCCTTGTCTTTATCTTTGCAGGTAAGCAAGCCAGACGTCTCCTTCTCTAGCCTCTCGTCCCCCCCCCCCCGCCCCCGCACAATTTCACGCTAGTTGCGCGCCCCAAAATGTTGCTGGCGTATGTAAGAAATGTGAGGCAAATGAAAGCAAATAGCCAGCACCGAAATGAGCATGGAATATGGGGACAAGCACAAGAATAGTTGCAGGGCGAGCTAGCGGGATATGGCTATGAGAATGGAGTAGGGGCAAGTTGCGAAAACGAAACAGCTGATGACAGAAAACTTTAATTGAATTTCATGTGTGTGCGTGGTTGTGTTTGTGTGTGCGTGTGCGTGTGCCTGTGCCTGTGCATCTCGGTGTTTATGCTAGTGTATTAGTGTCGCCCTGCAAAACTTTCAATAGCATTTCAATTTGCATTTCTGTGCAGCTCGTGTCAAAAGAAACTGCAAATCTAATATGCAATCAAGAAATAATCTGAATATGCAAAAGTATGAGATTCCTTAATACAATTTTCCAAAATTGCCAAGAAATGGTTAAACTTGCAAACACTTCAAGCTAAAAAAAAAAGAATTTGTGCAAAACAATAAATATGAAATACCTTAACCAATACATTTACATATTTGGCTTGCTTGACACTTGTTATATTCAGAACTTTATATTATAGATATATAGAGAAAGAAATAACTTAATCAAGCTTCATATTAACAGTAAGTTCAGTTTTTTTTTTCTTTTTATTAAGTGAAGAATCTGTACAGCATAAAAAATGTACCTTAACAACACATGGATAGAAAGTAAAAAAAAAAAGATAAACCAAACCTCAATACAAATATACAAATATGAGGATTACATTATGGGGTATGGCAGCCTTATTGGCTACTAATTGTTTTGGCAGAGGTCTAGCTGGAAGCAGATTTCTAGCCAGTAGGCTGCGGTGTCTCAAAAGTCTCTCACTGTATCGGCTTGTGTGCCAACCAATCTGATCTTCTACAGTATGTAGCTTTAAATCTTTATGAAGAGTGGTCCCGCGCACATACCAGGGACAGTCTGTTATATTTCTCAGTATCCGATT
>SCDZ01000130.1:0-214691 GCA_004143845.1 Drosophila lacertosa
TATATATATATATATATATATATAAAGTTATATGCTAGTTAAGGTAATTTCTGAAATAATTGTTCTGTAAGCCATTTAAACATTTAACATCACAATTTGTCTTTCTCATTTGCAAGGGTAATGCGAAGTTTATGCATTCAAAAATTGTTTCAAATTAGGGCCCTTGAGCTGTAGGGCAAGTGTTGATGTTCCCAATTAGACATGCTTACGACCGAGCAAACATAATGCTGGCCATTTGTCAACTGGCCCAAAATCAACACACAACAGCAAGAACAATAATAAAGTAATTATTTTGTGGGTTGTTTGCGTTTGCTAAATAATCGTAACAATAATTGCATTTAAGGCAAAAGCCCCTTTCAAAAATTTTTACACAAAATATGCAAGAAATCTCGGTTCCAAAAATTGTATGCAACTCAAATTTGCGGCTGCTAGTTTGGACCCAACTTAAAACCCTGTTCCCCCCACTTTTCTAGCTCTGACTCTTGTTATTTTTAATTATATTTTGTATAAATGTGTGTGTGTGTGTGTGTGTGTGTGCTGACAAGGCACACAGAAAATGTTATCCTAAAAATATTTTAGAATTCAGTATTGTATAGCGTCAACAGTTGACATGGACAGGTGTTAGTTTGCGCCCACACCGAACACACAACAAATGCAAATTGCCAGGCTGGTTTTTGACATATTTCTCAATGCCAAGCCGAGCACATATACACCTATATCTACACACACGAGCAACCTCACACACACATTGTACATTAAAATAAAAACACATTTTTGCAACACAGGAAAAACATGAACGAAAACTTTTTTAATAAAATTCATTTTATGTTTGCCTGTATGCGCTTAATTCACTTTTGTTTTGTATGCGTGTGTAACAAAAAAAAAAAACAACAACAACGACTATAGCAAAAACACCAACAACAAAATTATTATTAACCACACAAAAATCTGTTTCCGGAAATTCGAGTTTGTTGTATTTGCTGCTGCTTCCTGCTCGCCTTTTATTTGTTCATTTATTTTTTATGCTTACCTTTTGCAGTGGTCAAAATATTTTTAAAGGCATAAATGCGCCAATGTGCATATGTGTGTGTGAATGATTGTTTGTACATATGTGCGATCAACAATTTGCCGAAAACTTTTATGCATGTGTAAACATTTTTTAGAAATTTGCTGTGTTTCCGATTTGTGCAATTTTTGGCTTAAAAATGTTTTGCTGAACAAAGCGTAACATTTTAGCCCGGCCAGGAAAAACAATACATAAAAAGAGAGTATAAAAATGAACCAGAAACCAAGCAATGAAATACACATATTCAAATACCAAGAAACAAAAATACTTGGTATTGTTGCATAGTTCTGATTATTAGCCCCAAAGTAAGAATACCAAAAAAAGCAATCAGTAAAAGTGTTAAATAACAATGCCGAATCACTTAACATATATTTCGGAACGGATAATTTTGGTTGTCTGTGTTATGTCCACAAATGAAAATAGTTTTATGTAGTTTAGTATGCATTGAATTCTATTCGTTAACCAAATGTTGACTGCCTGTATTTAATGTTAGTTTATGGAATAATATAACGTAAAAGAGAAAGTTACTTTTCATTATAACCACACAATAAACTGATTGAATTGAGGCATTGACATTTATTGTTGGTTGCTTTTAGTTAACGTATCGAATCAATTTGAATCGATTTAGGCTTTCATCATTGGCACTTCAAATGCCAAATGTGAACTCAGACTTAAACTATTTATATATACCCTCCATCACCCACATTAACAGCTGTTAGACAAATCACTTTCAATCATCACTTTGATCCCAAAATAGATAAGTGAATCATTTTATATCACAGTTAATTACTGTTCAATGATTTGCAACTTTCCAACACACTTAAGCATCAAATTTTCAGCATCATTAAAAGCGAATATTTTTGCTTTGCCGCGAATGCGAAAAGCGAGCAAAAGCTGCACAAAAACTTGTGGCTGACATTGAAGCTTTTCACATTCAACTGACTGACAGAGTGGTGGCAAGAAAATCAGGGGGAGGGGCAGGGGCAGAGGGCGCAAATGGGAACGTAGCTGGTGTTGGATTGCGTTTAAGTGGCGTTTGTTAAGTACAACACGCTTGACATCATTATCGTGGATGTCAACAGCAAAATAGGCGTTGCTGATGTGTTTGCCGCATTCGTATGTTGCTCCTGTTGTTGTTAGACTGAGAAGTTTTCTCTCTGATTGACAACTTTTGCAAGTTTTCACCTCTCGTCTCCCTCTCTCTCGACTGTTGTCAATTGTCGCTTAAATCCAATTTTAGGCCAAAACGCCGTAAAATTCGTAAGCGGCATTTTAAACATCAGCATAAGCCTCAACATTATTGGCAACGTCATCGTTATCTGACAGCTTGAGCGCCACCTTCCCGCCCAACACTTTCCCCGCAAGTGTCAAGGCGTTAACGGTTATGCGGTGCGCTGTGCGCTGTGCGCTGTGCGGCATCGTGTGGCAAGTGGCAAGTGGCAAAACTTTCGACGACATGTCACGCACTGAAAAGAACGCGCGTTCTTGACAAAATTTTCCACATATTTAGCCATCGGCGAGAAATTTTTAATAAACTTTCTAGCCCGTTTTCTCCATGAGAACTTAAAGAAAAGCTGTTTTTGTTGGAAACTTGTTAGCGTGTTTTTGTTTTAAAATTATATATATCAATTGGCGTTACACATTTCAAAGAAGATGGGAGAAGATGTTGAAGATGTTAAAACTATGTTTAAAACTTAAATTTTTTTTCAGTTAACAATATTCTGAAGTGTTAGACACATTAAGCTCTAAGCTAAGCTCAAGGGAAGGGTAAGCAATTTAAATTGAAATCTCTACAAAAGATGCTGTCAGGTGCTGCAATTTAAAAATTCCAAGAAAACAGGTACTGCTCCCACTTTAAGCTCAACACAAAAAAAAAATAAGGAGCTCAAACGGAAAACGTGCCTGTTGCCAGTGCGCTGATTGCTTCGAGTTCCTGTTAACTAACTGACAGCCAGAGTATAAGGTAGGCCATGCTCCCAATTGGCAGCATATGGCCAATGTGCACACAAACTCTGCCCATTTATTGACACCAGATTGTCAAATGAGACGCGGCGGAGCTGGAAGGAAGCTCTCAACCCCACTTGAATTCAATTAAAATGGAGCACTTAATTTTATGCCAAGTTCAACACATTCAAAAAGTGCCAACAGGCTGGCAAATCAAAGGAAGAAGAAGACGAAGAAGCAGAAGAACTGTGACTGTCAACAGCTGCTCGAGTGTGTATATTGTATGTGTGTGTGTTTGGTGTGTATGCCACGCATGCGATATGAGTCAATAATATTGTAACAGCTGTCTGTTTGCTTAGGTTTCCCTCAATATGTCTGTCTGTCTGTCTAACCTGAGTGTGTGTGTGTGTGTGTGAGTGTAGGAGTGTGCCAATTTTAAATGGAAATTTAAATGTGCCACGCTTCGAGGTTAGGTGAAAGAGCACAGCTGCTCAGCCAACGGCAAATGGTTATGCAAAGTGCCATCAGATAATCAAAAAGGAAAATTGATTATTTATCACTTGAATTAGGATATGAGTCAAACGCTCGAATGAATTGCAGTTTATAGTCAGGCTAGATTAAATTTAGAACTATATATGAAATGTACACATAACTTGTATCAAATACAAACATAATTTATTATATTCATTAGTTTTAGTTTCTTAGTTAACAGCTAACAGCATCCTTAATGTTAACAGAAGCTACTTAACCCTTAGCTTACTTCATCTTCTAAATAGTTTATAAATAAATGCAGTACTTATTTTTCCATGGTTATACCACAAAAAAACTTATGCCTTCGTTTTGGGAACGCTTAAAGTCAACCGACATTTTAATAATAAAAAAACAACAACAACAATATGGTATATAAAAGAACCATTTAATTCTGTGCACATGCAGTCAAAATATACCACACACATAAAACATAGACAAACACACTGTACACACACATACACAGACACACTCGCTCGTTTAGCAAACTGACATTTTGTGCGGTGGCCCGCAAGCAATTTTCTTGCACTGCACTTGCAAAAATTAGGTGGAAATAATGAAGACTGACATTTTGCATAGTGTTCGTAACGATTATGTGAAAATACCTAGTAATGAAGATAGTCGCATAATAAAAGTTATTTTAATAAATTTTATAGAATAGAAACACTTTAGCTGTAATACTTTAAAAAATTTGTGGTAACATTTTAAAAGCAGAAAATAATCGTAAAAGAGATTTCTAAAATTTGCAAAAAACTTTTAAATAAAATTTAATCCTCATTCTGGCTTTAAAATGCAAAAGCACTCAAGGCAACAAATGTGGGATTACTTTAAGGCCAGGCTATTTAAAATTTCGAGAGCATTACAGGTGCGCTTATATTATTATTATTTTTTTTATCAGTTTTCTCTCTCTCTTTTTTTCTTAAGTCTTTCGATTCTCGTTCCTTTTTGCTGCTGCACTTCCTTTGACGCTTTGCCGACTTTGTTTTAAGCCAGCAAAGTTGTCTGCGAGCTCGTTTTCCCCAGGCACACACAGAGTGAACTGTTCTCAAGCAGAAATGAGAGTGGAAATTATATGAAAAATTTGTAGTTTCGCAGAGCAATTAGAGAAGAAGCAGACTGCTTAAGATTGCTGTGTGGCTGTATTTGTGAGACAGACAGATAGACAGACAGTTGGCCAAAACCACACGACAATTTGTTTTGTGTGTGCGTGTGCACATTTTCAAGGGAGGCAAGTTGAAGGGGCCAAGCGCTAATAGGTAGCATTGCTTTTAATTGGCTCTCATTAAAATTAAAAGCAGCGGCAAATTGAATATGAGACCAGCTCAACTCTCAACTCTCGGCTCTCTGCTGCTGATGATAGCCGGTCCCGGCCAGCTCTGTTGCTCGATCCGCCCAAAGGCGCACTCTCTAGTTGTTTTTTAATTGTCCGCAGCAAAACTTTTGTCGCTAATTTGTTGAACTGTTTTCCGCACAGCCAAATTCAGGCAGAGTATACAGCACACACACATTTAAATGTTTGCCCGCAGCTGTTTAGCGCCAAGCAAATGGAAATGAATTCTCAACCAGGCGCATCAAAGTTGACGAAAAAGTTGCAAGTTCAAGTTTAATGACTTTTTGGTGGACTTTCCAAAGCGCTCGAGTCTAGTCTGTGTGCCAAGTGTTTGCGGTGATTGAGTGATAACTAAATGGGTCAAGTTAGTTAAAGAGCATTTAGTGTGAATATAAATAACATACTCACAAAATTTTAACAGTTGCTTGTTTAAAGAAAACGTATAAGAAAAAACAAAAACTTTACAGGTTTCCTTAAAATCTTAAGCCCTTAAATTTTCACTCTTTTGTTTGCAAAGTCTTAGCATTTTTATATTTGTTTTGCAGACGTCTATAACCAGCGGTTATTTTCTTAAATTAAAATAAACTCAGACTCGGACGTGAGAAATTAAATATTGCGCATACGCCAGGGGGAACAATTTAAAAATATAAAATTAAAAATAAAGCTTAAGCCGTTTTGAGGTATTTTTCAATATGCGCTGCCGCACGAGCCAAAGAAAGTTGTATAATCCAATATGAAAGTCAATTCCGACAAACAAAAGTGTGTTGTCAATGCCAATCAAAATGTCAATGTGCGAATTATACGGAAAAGTAGAGTCGAGGATTTAAGGAAGCCAGTGCAAACAAAAAAAAAACGACAAACTGCTGGCAAAATGAAAAAATCTAACCAAGCAGCAAATGCGGCAAATAGGATGAAAGCCAATCGAATTTAGCAGTCGGCCAAGCCAAATACATAGGTATTAACAAATATGTAAGCCCCGACAGTGGAAATCGAGGGGTAGTGTTAAAGGTGAGCGAGTGAGAGAACGTATGTTCTGGTTGCCTGGAATTTACAGTTAACGAAGCGTAAAGTTGGAGTCGCAAAAGTCAAGCGAGAACGCACGCCAGGCGACACACACACACACACACACACATAGCCAACCAACAAGACAAACATTCAGACGAGCCTGACAACAAAGCGGGACCCAGGCGATAAAGGAATTCAATCGAAGTCCTTGTCTAGTTGACAGCATTGAGCATTGCAAATATTTAGAAAGCGACAAAAAACCAAGTTGGAACATTGCAAGCGGGTGCAAGCGACTAAGTAATACTCTGTGCCAAAAGAGGGATGGAGACCATTAAGAATGTTACCATAATCAAGTGACTTTTTAAAGTAATATAAATGTGTGTATTGATAATACTTCATAAAATTGTCAAACATCATTTTATGTAAGCTGGTTAGCTTGATTATCATTAAGTATTTTATATTTTTATATTTTATATATATATTTACAATTTTTCGATTGCTTCTTGGTGGACACAATAAAGTACTTAACTCTTTAACAGGCACAAAAGTTGAGGATCTAAACTACAGTTGCAGCTTGCAGTCTTCAGCTCTGAAACCCAAAAGTCTCTCTTGAATTTTCTGAACAGCGTGCAAAAAAAAAAACAGCAGCAGGAAAACAGGCAAAACTCGAATCCCGACAACAAGGCCCCAAGGCCCAAACTCTGCACAAAGTGCAAATATTGTACAGGGGAGCAGGCAACGTTTGCTATTTGATTTTGCAGCCATGAGATTATCATCAGAAAGCCATTAGAATTTTTATTGAATTCCGCACGCACACAGAACACACAACACACATCGATACACACACGCACAATATTGACACAACAGCAACAACAACAACAACAGGAACAGGAATAGGCATTAACTAAGCCGCATTGAATTATGTGCCTTTAGGCTGTATGGGGGATAAATCGAGATACCCGACAACACTTTCACGCGCATTTTCGTTAATCATTGGGGATTAGTTCTAATCAAGTTGCCATTTGCTGCTGTTGCAATCGTGTTATTGGATTTGTATTGAGTTCGTGTGGAATTTCAATTAATGGTAAACCAAAACCCTCAGACAGACACAATAGGCAGTCCAACTCTCATTTGCTTGCTCTTTCAGTCTGTCTGTGCCTGTGTATACTTAATCTTTTATAATTAAACTGATTTAGCTGCATTGTTGCGCCTTTTGCCTTTTGCCTTTGTCGTTGCCCTTGCCCATTGACTTGTTAGCATAATTATCCATTAATATCATACATTCTCATTCTCAGACCCAACTAATGCAAATGTACGACCGCAATGAACAGGACATTCATTGGATATACTACGTATTTACAGCCACACATACAGAAACTCAGCGGCACATAATTGAAATTTAGTTAGGCTCCATGGCGCACCTAAGAGGTCAAGAGTTCATTGCGCCGCTCGATTGCGAACTTATGCCCAGCCAATGATCATTCGAATTGTAATAAAGCTCATTATTTGGCGTACATTCAATTTAATTAGACATTTGGCCAATGAATTGTGTCTTCAAGTCTGCCCAAGTCAGCTTTTATTCATATACTTTGACCTTTTGATTTTAATACTTTATTCCCACAGCAGGAGCGCACATACCAGATTGCCTTTCTTTGATATAAATCAGCATAAGTTTTATTTATAGTAAATTAAGCCAATTCAAAAAAAGTGATATATGTATATACTTCTCTGAGTACATATATTTATATATAACTTCGTCTGTTTTGGACTTAATGCCACATTTGATTAAGTTTGCTTTATTTAATTGTTCAATGAAAGGTAGAATCTAAGCCGAAACGATTTGTCAGTTACCGCATCAACTCACAAAATTAATTGCCAATAAAGTGAACAATAAAATCCTTTGAAAATAAATGCACAAATTTGATCTTATTCATAAATGTTATTGATTTCAGGCTTTGTTTTTATGGTTAAGACAAAAATATCTTTTGTTTTCATTAGACATTTATTTAAAGTTCACAATACACAAATCGTGACATTTTGGCCGTTAAGAAAAGCTCTGCAAATTTTCAATTATTTATTTCGCAAGAATATGTCAAACAAATGCACACAACAACCACAAAAGGACAGATTTTCATGTGGTTTAAATTATGGGCAGAAGAAAATAAAAAAAATGAAAGACACACACACACAGCCAACTGGAAAATAAACTGTAAGTTCAACGACTTGGCATAGGGGAAAGTCAGCCAGCAAACCAAACGCAATAACTTGGCCAATTGAGAAAATTCGTTTCAAGAGCTTGCGGAATTGGCAACAAAATGGCTCAAAGAGCACTGCCATTGCCATTGCTTAAAACTTGGCAGAAGAATCAAATTTTGACAAAATAAAAAAAAATAAAAAATAAATAATAAAAGGCACGAATAAAAACAACAAGCAGCGATGATTACGCTGTGGTTGCTGGAATGGAAGGTACCCTTGACTGGAGTTTAAAATACAAAATCAAGAAAAAAATTTTCTTAAAAATGAACAAGAAAAGTTGGTAAGAATCGGTTTTAGGGGGAAATATGAGAAATTTGTAACTCAAATATAAGCTTGATCTCAATATGTACTAGAACTTATACCGAAGTCTAAGTTTTACACAGTACACAAGGGCTCTGAAACAAGCTTAATTGAATTGAAAGCTTTATAAGCCTTAGCACCTACAAAATGTGTGCTGAAAATTATTTATTATTGATATGGCGCAATACGTCTTAGTTACAATATAGTAGTTCCTTACCCTCGCTCACTCTGCAGGGTATTAAAATGCAAGCAGAAAAATATATATGTACACGCCGAAAAAATTTAATCCACTTCAGAAAAATTGTGAGTCTTGTGAGTGAGAGCCGAGCGAACGAGCTAAGAGGATGAGTGAAGGGAGGGGGTTTTTGGGAGAGGGAGAGGGAAGACTGAAGGCTGCTTTCACTAGAGACTCGCCTCGCCAGCGTTTTGTGGCGTTTTGGGGCGAAGAAAATTTATTACCATATCGATATGCGTAATAACTTGGCAATAAAAATAAATCTCAGCATAATGCTATAAATACAAAAAGCATCAGCACAAATGCGTTATAAATAATACTGCGATTGCCGTATTACAAATTCATTTCGGAAGCTTCAACTCGATATAAACAAACAGTCAGACGGGCAGACAGACAGTCGAAGAGTCGAAGACTCGGTGAGTCGTAGAGTGAGACAGCCAAACGCTTACATCAAATGCTGGCAAATGCAGATTGGAAATCATCATGGCCCAATGGCCAGGCGAAAACATACAACTGTTGGGGCCGTTTGAGAAGTGGGCGTAAATTTGGCCGCTAATATGAATATTGTCGTGGAATAAAGGGAAATGAACAAATGGGGGCGAAATATTCTTTGCCAAGCTCACCGCCCTCCATTTCCCCCCCTTCGTCCATATCGTCTTGCTGGCATTTTATGCCCATGAAATGAAGCATGCGAGATTTCATAAAAAGCGCAAAGGCGAAAGTGAGTAAATGTATTTCTTGTTGATTGGCTCTCGCTGCCTTGCCAGGATATTGATAGCGGGACACAACTGGGGCGTGGGGTTAGAGCAAAAACTTCAATTTCATTCGGTGCAGAAAAATTGCTGGCAATACGTAAGTGCTTCATGGTAAATGAAATATATAAACGCTTCGTTGCCCATTGTATTGCCTTCAAGTTGGCTGCTCAACACTCAACACTCACAGCGCCCGCTCAATGCCCAATACACAAGCTACTCAATACTTACTACTCGCTGGTCGACCAACGACCAACGACCAACGACTTCGTTTGGTTTCGATGCCCAAAGCTTGAAGTTCTCTTAGTGGGAGTCCATTGTGGCATATTTTTTTTGTTGTTCGGGCAATTTGTAAAGTGATTGAGAAAAAAAAAATTATTTCATTAATTTTGCGCATTAGACTAAGCAAATTTGGTGACCTTTGACATTGTTAAATGCGTTTGTCTTTCCATATCATTTGGTTCCATGGCGACAATTGGATTATACAAAAAAAAATGTTGAAAGCAATTATTAAAATCAATGCGATTATAGCGAAAATCGAAAATAAGTGTAGTTGAATATTAATTTGTGCTAAGAAATTATGTAGACCCAATATATATTTAGCAATATAAGCAAGCTTTAAGCTATATGTGATTTTGTTCTACCCACAAAGTTATTCAAGAAGCCTTCAATAGTTTAATGGCACAACAAGGATATATACTTCATATGTTTATACTAATTATACTAATTCAATTTAAATTTAACAAAACAACATCTATACGTATAAAGTAGTTTCAGTTAATTGAACTCGCCTATCCGCAATTGATATTTCCGTAAATTTTCATTAAGAAAGGCCTATCAAAGCTAACCTTCCATTGACACAACCAACATATATTTCACCTCTCTAATCTGTTTCGTATAGTTGGCATTCACAAATATTGCATTCAGCCTTAGCACACACTCAAAATCACACTCGTTGCAGTCAGCCTTAGATTTGACGTCGACGTCAGTCATGGGCTTTTTGCTTGTCATGGGGCTTATCAAAATTTACAGCTGTCGTCTGTCGTCGCATGTTTTCAGTTGGCATCTCTGCCATATTTTGTTTATTTGTTTGCCTTTGCATCTGTTATAATATTTCCACTTGAAATTAATTTCTCAAGAGCTCAAGTGCACATGTGACGAGCAAACACAAGCACACACACACACACACACACAACAAACAACAAAACGTTGGCATATTCCCTTTTCTAAACACTAGCTGTAAACATTATTTTGCATACACACATCTTTTGTATATATATTGTAAATATGCTCTATATGTATTAGGTTGAAGTCCTCGTTGTGAAATCTGTTCAATCTTTGCCAGTGACATGTGTTTGTTGTTGCTGAGATTAGTTAGGCTCCTCGTTCTTGTTGTTGTTGTATGCCCATTTTGTATTATAATAACTCACAGGATAATTCAAGTCTAGCTTGGACTGTTGATGTGAAAATTGCCATTAAAATGTTTATTTTAAGTGCGTTGAGCTGCTAATGGAACTTTTTCAAATCACAGCACACATTTTTTTATGAAAATTGAAAAAAAAAAACGAAACCGAAAAGTTTTCCTAGATATGCATATATATATACACATAAGCATATGTGTCTGGTCAAGAGGTTATAAATGACTTTTGAATTAAGGCTACAAACATATTTTACGAATTACGTTATTAGAGACTCGGCGAAGAGATGGAAAACAGTTTACATCAAATGGAATTTTTTTAGATAAAACTAATAAAGAATATGTTTAAGTAGGTTATATAAGTGTCTGATCCTTTATTTTGAATCAAATCACAAACAGTCTGCACTTGGAATGTGTTTTTGACCAAAAGATGATAGCTGATGTCTTGGCACAGATTGTGAGTACTCACTATAAATACTAGGGCTTAGAATGAATATGGATAGCCTAAGGAGTTTTAGCTATTTTAAATAGAAAACAGAACATGCTAATTCTGTTAACAACATGTATTATACAAATTGAAGATACTTTTGATACTTTATAGAAACTATCGCAACAAGGGACTTATAAACAGTCACTATCAATTAACTTCTTCAAAAAGCGTTGTCAACTTCAAGGCAATAACTTTTTGTATATAACATTTTATGTACTCACTGATGCATCCTTGAATGCGCACAATTAACGCGCTCAATTACCAAACCAACTATATATGCATATATATATATATATATTTATATACATTCAGCTTTAAGTGGAGTTTGTGATTGTTATTTGTGTTTCTTTTAATTTTTTTTTGCTGTTGCGTGAGTTGTTTTACGGCTCACAAAGTTCAGAATGTGTGACGAGCAAAAATAAACAAACAAATGTCAAGGCATAAAAAATGTAAGCCAAAAAGAAGGCAACGGCAGGGAAGGCCATTAATATATGTTGAAGTACACTTATACATATAAATAAATGTATGTGTGTGTGTGAGAGTACCTATTTTATATATATATTAGCTACAATTCGTCACTTGGCTGTTAAAGCTAATATTGTTGTTGTTGCTGACGCGTCGTTGCGTCCTCGTTTTGAGCCAAGTGGGCCAAGTGTTGTTGTTGTTATTGTTGTTATTGTTGTTGTTGTTAAGGCACAGCGATGACGACGACTGTCGACTGTCAACTGTCTGCATTGACGTCTTGCTGGTTGCCTTGGCAGCCAACCAGCCTCTTAGCCAAATAATTGTTGCGTTACTTAGCCCGGCCCAAACCACGAAAAAAAACCCCTCCAGCAGCCACTCACCTCGCACTCTTCAACTGTACCTCACCTTTGGCGCTGTTCTTTTATTTTTTTATATATACATATATATATATTTCTTTGCTTCCTGTAGTTTATTTCATTTGTCTGCTTTGCCACTCGGCAGCATTTGCGCTTATTTCTCTTACATTTTTGTTGCTTTTATGACTTTTGGCTTTTAGTGGCCTCTTAAGAGGCTCAGAGTGTTTACGCTGCCGCACAACAGAGCGTATGAGTAATGTCTCCAGGCAGCACAACCAAAAGAAAGGAACCTGCTGTATAATATTACTTATACGCACATTATTCCCGTGTTGCTAATAAACACCTTGTGGGCATATCAAAAATTATTCAACTTCATAAAAAAGAAAAGTAACAGCAGCTAAATTAAGTGAATTTTTTTTTGTGTGTATGGAGTTGAGGGATTAGATCGAAACGATGAGACGATTTTGACAAATTAGTTTGTTTCAGTGTCATTGAGGTCAAATGGATACTAATTCTACTCAAATAACAAGCTAATGTGATACGAAATTAAAATTTATTTTATATTTTGGGTTAGTGAGGAAACTAAAAAAATTAATTAAAATGTACATTGGCTTGCAATAAAAATATTTGGCTTTAATCTTACCCATAAAAGGAACTTCGTTTTCTAAAAAAATAAATATTAGATTTGAATAGAAAAACGTAAACTCAGTGGGTCTTAAAGTTGCTGAGATTGTCGTAATTAGGCACAGATATTTTTACTGGTCATAAATACAAATTGTGTTATTAAAATATCAAAACAAACATATTACGAAAAGATTAAATGTAACCCATATAGGAAATTTGAATACAATAGCAAAGCACACAGCCGTTTACCGAAGAACTATTAAATATTTCTTAAAGCTATTGCTTATTACAATAATCTTTGTGAACGCCTCCGTATATAAAACGCTGTGATAGACGGCCAAAAGTGATGGCCATCAACTACGAGCTATTCCCGCCCAATTCCCACCAATACCCCGTCTCTGGCAACTCATCAAACAAGTTGCTAATGCTGCCTGCTAAATTTATTGTGCGTCGCTTCGTCGTTTCGTCGGTCAGTTTTTCTCTCACCCACTCTCTCGCTCTCTCTTTCTTTATCTATCCATCCCTTTTTGTATTTGTTGTTGTTGTTATTCTTGTTTTAGCTGCAGCGCCTTGGGGAAATTAGTTTTGTGTGGCTGTCTGTGCCTCGCCTTCTTTTCCTATTAGAGATTTTACTACTTCCTTTTTCCGACACACACACACACACACATACATAAACTGTGTTCCAGCTCTTCCTTTATGTGTGCGTGTGTGTGTGTTGCTTTTTACGTTTACTTTCATTTTATGGAAATTTCACACCATTTATTAGCCGCAAGTGCGAACTGGCAAAGTTATACTTAATATATATACATATATACATATATATATATATATATATTTTCCTTTTTTGCTCTTCCCTCTCTTTTGTTCTTTAGCTCTTCTGTTTAGTTTTAATTTTTGGTTTGCAATTGCCTTACTTAAATGTTTGCTGCGTAAATTTAAATATGCACAAAACTTTGAGCGTTTGTTTAAAAAAAAGAGGAGAATGAACAATGAAAAAGGTGTCGAAATGAGTTTGACGTTCAAATTTGAACAGAACTTTTTAATTGCACGAAACTTTAAGGGATTTGAAAACAAGATTTCAAATAAATTTGTATTCGATTAGGATTGTTGATGGAAAAATTTAATAATTGTGAAATATTATTTTTTTAAATGCAAACTACAATAAAACAAACGTAATTTGTTTAACCTTTCACTTTGAAATATATATATATAATGTTAATATCTTATCACAACTTTCGCACACAGAATGCACAAAAACTGTTTGGACAGCCAACATTCAACAATTTCGCCTTGAAAATATCCACAGCTCTTGCCACACTTTGGCCACCAACTGTCGCAACGCGGTACCGAGCACAAAAAGCAGCAACAGCAGCAAACAGCAGCAGCGGCAAACAGCATAAAACTGTGGAATTATTTGAAAACACGTAGCAAACATCAAACAAATTGTGGCGGAATCCTTTTAGCCGAGCTCTTTTCACGCGCGGCAAACAGGAGCTTCAATGGCTGCTTCCGGTTTGCTCTGCGTTATGGCAGCACTTCCGTTTCATCTTTTTTGCAGCTTGCCAGTTGCCGCCAACAGCCGCCAGTTGCCTGGCCGGGCAGCGGTCCGTCGGCCGCCCGCACTCCAAAATTAATTCAAGCAGCAAAAATGGCGCGTTGATAACTTTTCATAAGGCAACGCAAGGACACGGGGACACAAGGACACCCGCTGTATAAATGCTCGCACAGATGTTGCTCCTTTTGAGCCAACCTTATTTTTAGTCTTGTCTTATTTTTTGTCTTATTCTTTTTGTTGATTTGCCCAATTCGGACCACATGCCGGCTTAAAGTAAACTCCCAAAATTTGTTACAGGATGTGTGTGTTTAAAGTCCCACGCTGTGCGGGACAAACAAGACAGGACACACAGGATGCCAAAGCCATCTTTCATATGTGCGCGACGCGACTGTCATATAAACTTACAGCCAGAGCAAACCAAGTTCAATGTCCCACACACACACTTACACACACATGCCGACTGTTGGCCAAGTGCTCATTAGTCTTTGTGAATTATTACAAAGCCAGCGTAAGTCACAGAAATCATGGTATAAACACAGCTCTAAGCTGGTTGAATAATATTTGAAGTCTTTATACTTATAACTTAAATTAAAGTTATTTTAAGAATATGTGAAACGTTTTGAGAAAAAAGAAAAGTTTTCAAGTTAAGTTTTCTTTATTAAGAATTAAATTAGAAATATTAATATGAAGTCTATTAAATATATTAACAAAAAGGAAACATTAAGTTAACATGTGCATAGATAAATCACAACTCAATCTCCAATAACAATCGTCTCAGAAAATATTTCCACAACGTTCTTAAGATTTAGTTTTAAAATAGACAAATATCTATTTTCAAATAAACAAAAGAAATCCCAGTTAAAGCTCTTACCATTATTTTGGCAGTCAGTAACTGTAACATACAATATTGAAAACAATGTATACATTTGTATTTGTTCCATCATTGAATACTTTCATGCGCACATGCACCAAAAAGTGTGTGCGAAAAAAAGGCAAAATTTGTTTGAAATTGATGACAAGCAGCTTTTGAAAATACATTCGATTGAGATGTTTTTTCATTTCTTTTATATTTTTTGTTTTCGCTGTAAGCGAAATGATGAAACTAACCACGTTGAACCGTTAGGGCGCACCACGAAATGGGCCACATGAAAAGTTTGCCTGGTCAATAGAAATAGGTATGTGTACGTATGTGAGGTGGTTGAGTGGTTGCGTGGGTGGTTGCGTGGGTGGTTGGTGGGTAGGTTGGTCTGTTTGGGTGCTTACTTGGTTTGGAAAATGTTTGAGTGCCAAGCTCTTTTGTATGCTTGCCAATAATTCAAGGCGCACGGGTGGAAAAAAAATGTTTTATCTGCCCTGGGCGCCATTTACATAAAAAAAGAGAAAACTGACTTCTGGCTGGAACAAAGCGCAAAGAAGGCAGCACTAATGGAAAAAGTGTAAAAAAACACACACACAAAAAACAGTCGGGGAATGAAAGAGAAATGAGCAAAATAGCAGAAATTTGAGATTAGCTTATGATGCGACTGTCTCAGCTGAACAAGCACATATGACAAGGAGCTTAAAAGCACGCGTCCCTCTCGCTCGATTAGAGCCCCTGCCCCACTAAGTTACTTAATTAAGGACATTGCTCCCTTGCCCAAGGAATGCAAATGATGTGCGCGACAGCAAGAGGAGAAAAACACACAGAAAAACAAAATCATTTTCTATTAGCAGGCAAACATTTTTAACGCCGCAGCGTAATAAAAATTGCTTGCACGACACTTGGGCACAAAAACATTGAAGAAGAAGCAGCAGCAGCAACAGCAGCAGTCGAAATGGGCCACTCACTTATCAGCTCTGATAAAAAGCAATAACGAAAAAAAAATAGAAGCGAAAATACTTTTCCCACCACGGCAGCAACAACAAAGAGTAAGTAAAATCCAGGCAACTGGGCACAGCTAAGTGAATTTTCGTAGCATTCACACACACTCAACTAAAAACACACACACATACATACTAACCCACCCACACGCACAGAACGTTTAGTATGGAAATTAAATTTGCATAAATAAACGTCGACATGGGGAAAGCGACAACGACATCAGCTACAAGCAGTCAGCTTTGCCTGTAGCTGTATCAAGGACACTGCGAGGATAACCGACAAGGTGCAGGGTGCTAGAAGAGTTGTCTAAGCCCCACTAACCGCAAATGCCGGCAGTGGGAGCGACAGACAGACAGACTGGCAAAAAAATCTCAAATATGTATACGATTCGGGCATACACAAAATTAAATTTACAAAAGTACAAAAAAAAAATCTAGAAAAAATGCCACAACAACATATAAATAGGCAGCGCGTGTCAAGACATAAAAATAAATAAATAAATAAATATGTACAAAACAAAACACAAATTTTCCACAGAAATAGCAAAGTGCAAATGAAAAGCGAGCAAAACCACAAAAATTGTATGTGGCCATAAAAAAAACAACAACAAACACAAAGTGCATTCGGAATGCGTTGGGCAAAAAAAAAAAATGTAGGATTGCCCACAAAGCGAAAGTATCAAAAGAAAATGGGGTTGTCATGGCAATCGTTTGGGGGCAAGTTCAAAGCGGCAAAGCCTGCCAGAAAAAGCAGGTCAAGTGCTTTTGTTTTGCGGCTAAAATCTTAACTCGAACTGTCAAACAATATATGAGCAACTGACAGGCAGCTTAACAAATACTTCACATATCTAATCTGATAGTGTGAGAATTGAAATTGCAAAGCGAACGCATTTCAGAGGACTTAGGGTAGGGTTTTAAGCAAAACAATATGAAAAGTGTAATCAAAGGAAAATAAAGGAAAATATTTTACATAAGATTAAATAAAAGATTTTGCTAACATATATTCATATACTATATAATTTTTAACTTTCCTTAATTTATTAGTTCCCCTGTTACAAATATTACCAAGAATTCAGCGCCTTTTCCGTATCAAACGGAATACAACCTTCTTCAGGATTAATGTTTTGAAAAATACCACAAAAATGTCAACTTAATTATTGTGTCATATGCAGGGAAAAGAGAATACAAATATGTTATCCTTAATCTTGCTTTAACCTCCATATGTTAATCAAAATATTTGCATTACCAAAATAACTGAGAGGCCCAGCTGGTGGCAGGCATTGCGTAACCGAATTAAGTTCATTATGCCAACAACGTGGTAAAAACAACAGCAGCTACATAAAACATACCAAACACGCACACACGCACACACACACACACACAGAAAAACACACTCATACAAACACAAGGAGAAAATCGCGCTAATTTCGCACAGCTTAAAGTCTTCATTATTTACAATGCCGGCAAAAGAGAAGCAGAATGAGAAGCAAAAAAAAGCTGAGCCGCTGCCAGTTGCAAGGCCGCAAAAACATTACTCAAGCTTAAAGGCGGACCGAGCAACGAGAGGAACAAAAAATTATGATTCTCCTGTGGCGCACCTTGACACAGCTTGGAAGCTGCAACAGCAGCAACAAGAACAATAATAACAACAACAACAACAGAAACATTGAGAATGACAATGCTAACAATAAATAAACTAAACAAGCGCCAAAGCAGCCGCAGAATCTACACAAAAATCTGCAAACAAATGACAAACAAGTGGAGCCAGACAACAAAACGGCAAAACAACAAACCAAAAACCACGGTACGACAACAAAGGACTGAGCACACGTGGTGTTCTTCCAACTCCTGCACACAGTTGGCAATTTGGCCAAAACGCTGCCATAACATTGGCGCTGATTCGCCCTTACCAACCACCTACAAAACCTGGCCAACTTTACGGGCTATGCTAATGTTCCCGGAACTCTTAACAGCCAAATATCGTCAATTTGTCGCTAAAGAAAATAAAGGAAATATATATTTAACATTATGTTTAGCATAACATATAAATAATAGAAATATGCACCCATATTTAATGAATACAAATTGTTTAAATATTCCTCGTTTTAAAACATTAGGCTTTTTGAATAACAATAAACCTAAATAAAACTCCAAAGGGATTGGCGAAATATCATTGAAATTGTTAATGCGAATGCAACCAATTAGCTTGATGTTTTGGCGCCCCCAATAATATTCATGCAAATCGGCTTGCGTGGGTGTGGCAGTCCAAATTTATGCAACGCACACCACCCACCGCCCACCACCCACCCATCCAGAGCCATGAGATGCCTGTAATTGCCCCATGCTGAGTCTGCCATTTGTGTTGCATTTGCGTTTAAGAGAGAGAGATAGAGAGGTGGGAAATGGGAGCTCTGTGTGTTTGTTAGTAAGCGTTTAGCAAATATAACAAACTACAGTGTGTCTATATATGCACTATATACGTATATATATTATGCTCTTGAGACTTGCTGTCTACACCAAAACACAAACCCCATTCCAAAATATGCGACTTGAGCATGCAAATAGAACAACGCAATTGCTTAGATTACTGACGAGTTGTATTAAATGTTATTGTTGTGCCCCTTTGCGTGGTTGTTGCCGTTAGGGATTAACCGTTGCAAATTTTGGCCAGTCAACAATTATTGGTATATACACATATTTGTTTCATATCGGCTTATTCAAGATATGCATAATTCAGTTAGTTAACACTATTTTTGATACCAAAAGCCAATATTAAACTATTGGGTTTTGTTTAATGCAACTTCAGCTTAATGCATTTTTCATGAGTCGCAAATTTACAGAGTCACTTTAGTGTTTAATTAAGAATACTGTTTGGCTGTTTGGAAAACATTTAATTGTTTTTTCCCTATACAGAAAAAAGCAGCTATAAATGGAAAATTTATGTATGAAGCTTTTGATACCACCTTTTTATGCTAAAATAACTCTCAGATTGTTTGTCTGTGTATTGAACTTTATTGATCAGGTTTATTTGAAATGTATTTAATTGAACACAATCTTTTTAAAAAAGAACATTTTCATACAGGGTAACACAAAGTGCAGAAAACTTCTCCCACATCCTTCTTAATTATTTTGCCTGCCAATAATTGAGGAAAATTTCAGTGCACGATTTTCAGGGCTTTTTGTGCGGCAAAGGCAAAACTTTTGGCTTTTGGCTTTTTGGCTCAAATTGTTTTTCAGCCCGACGCCCAGAGAACATGCAAAATTAATTACAAATGTCGGAAGTTCATGTTTCAAGCACTTAATGATGTGTGTCGTACGATTACAATTAACAATCACTGTGTGGTGATTTCACTGCCGTGCAAAAGGTAAGTGCCTACAGCAAATGTGAAGGGATTGATTTATTAGCATGTGGTGATGGACAATTTATAACTAATAGGTTGGTAAACCCATATACATGATAGGTGTAAACTGAAGAGACAGGTTTATAATATGAGTTGCTTACGCACAATTGTGGCTGAACGTAAAGTGATAATTGTAAGTTGAAGACTTTTGCCAAGTAAAGTTCTAATTTTAATTAAAATAGGAATATACGAAAGGAAACAAGGTAAGGAAAATGATCTTAGTTAAAATGCATTCATAAAAGCATACTTTACTTATATGCTTAACTTGCCGTTAACTACATTGTCAACTAAAACAAATAGCTGATAACCGAATGCATTACATTTTTTGGTTTATTATTTACTTAATAAGGAATTGGGGATTAGGCTTAACATTGCTTACACCTTTACTTAGCATTTTACTATTTCAAAATCACAGAATTTTATAATCCAATTAACATTTGCCTGCCCCAGCTGTTAATAATTCGTAGAGGGGAATAAGATTTAACATGCCTCTAACAGAAGGGGCAATGTCAGAAGCAACAACTGGGGCAGTGTTAACAGCTCTTAAATGTTAACGCTACACAATCCACAAGCGTTCCACACATAGGAGGAACACATCTTCCTCACATTCAGTTCGGTAACTACGCGCCCAAACTGCCCGAAACGTTAATGTCTCTCGGCGGTGACATGTTAATTTCGTAGGAACTTATTACAAGCCGGTTGCCTGCAGAGGAAGACAGGAAATCACGGGTCGAGAAGGGACTGTTGACTGCTAACTGGATGCTGGCTGTTGGCTGGTGCGGATATCGGGGTGTGTCGCTTTGATTTCTGCAGAGAAATGCGCTTTAATTTCAAGCAGGAGGCTAATTTTTGTGAAATTGGTTTTCCAAGTGAAGCAGCAACAGCAGCAACTACTACAAAGACTGCCGCAATATTTGCGAACTGAGCTAGAAACTGAGACCAACCGAAATTGTCGACGTATTGGGCCAAAATGAAAAGCAACGAGAGCTCTGCTTGCTTAAAGACTTTAAACGGTTGCAGCCATTTTCAATCAATTTAAGTTGATCACAAGCCATAAAACAGTCTAAAGCTCAGAAAGTTGAATTGAATGGGAGAGCATTTTAATAAGTTAGCGAAGTTTAAAATACTCTGTTGACACTTAAGCATGTAGCTTATTTAAAGATTGGTTTGAAGTGCATAAAATACTTTAAGTCTAAACTTTAATTATTAAAACCTCTATTTTAAATTATTTCATGGAGAATTTATTAATATTCAAAAACTCCAATTTCTTAAAATCTATCTGAAAGCATTTGCTTAAATAGAATTTTCTAAGTCTCACATATAAAACAAACATAGGAATACCTCATCCAGTTAGAGCATAACAAATGTAGGTAACTCAACGCAAGGTGCACAAAATCATTTTTACCATAAAATTTATTGCTTTTGGGTTTTTCAAATATTTGCCACACACAAACACACACACTCGGGGCTAAAAGACTGGGGTCCAGACTCAACTGCAGACTGAAAGCACACGGGCTCAAAAGTGTTTTATAAACCTTCAATTGCTGTCAATTTATTGACAACATGTCGCAACGGCGTCTCCGCAGACGCTTCAGGCGACAAACAGACAAAAAAAACATTCTGCCAAAATACAGAAAAGAAAAGAAAAAAAAAATAAAGAACGGGGCGAGAAGACAAAAAGGCAACGTCTGAAATTTGTTTGTCAGGAGCCTTTGGGCCCAAACAGTGTAGATGCTGCAGGCCGCACACACACAGACACAGACACAGTCAAACATACAAGTGGTTTGCGTATTTTTTCATATATATATATATATATATATTCGCTTTTTTTTTTGTTAACTGTGCTTGTGAGAAATGCGCACAATTTACTATAGAAATTGCTGCGTGTGCATTTGGATAACTCGGCGTATACGCAATCAGCGCGCAATTGCTAAAAGCATGACGATGACGACAACAACAACAACAGCGAGTGCTGCGCGCAGGTGACACAGTACAACAAAAAACAACACAAAACGAATGTTATATTTTACATTTCAATTGTTTTTTATGATTGCGCTCAAAGTGCACACGTACAGAGAGAGGCTGTCGAAAAAAAAGAAACTGCTGTTGCTGTCTTCCGGCTGTCAATTTGAAGCTGTGCGTGTAAATTGCACAACAGCTGCTCGATTGACAGGCACAACTTACATGCGTGTGCGTGTGTGTGTGTGTGTGTGCGTGTATTGCCATCAGCATTCGGCTTGATTTTATGGCACGCCGCCGCCGCCGCCATTGAAATTGAAAGTGAAAAATGCTTTTCTCAGGTGCTTAAGTGATGAAGTGCCAATTGCTGCTTCTGTTTCCCGCTTACAACTTGCCTTTGATTGCGACCCATTCTGATTACAGAGGAGTGTGTGTGTGAGTTGTATCCTTGCGTATCGATTTCTCTACTCGCTTCCCCCAAAAAGTAGGCAACAAAATTTTATGCGCTCGCGTGTGTGTGAATTACAAGACGCCTTCCATGTAAATGGAAATCTATGAGACGAATTCTTTTTTAGCATGCATGCCACACACGTTAGGTGCTTAAGGCCTCAAATAATGGCGGAAGCGCCGTTATTAGATGGGTGGGCGCCTATTGTGAATGGCAAAATCGGAATTACACGCGAAAGTATATGCAAAACAATAATCTATAAAATCAAAGATATAAGCGTGTGAAATGCTCATAATTTTGTTTCCTTTAGGCGCATATAAAAATGATGGCACTATAGAAAAAAAAATGAAACCAGCAGAGATGTTTATATAATAACAAATCAGTGAAATGCCTAAGCTAGTGTATTTAATAGTGTTTCCAAAGGTACACATCTATTTATATGATTATATATATGCACCAATAATAATGTTAAGTTAAGAATCAATATAGTAAAATAAAATTTTACTTCATTTGAAAATAGATTGAGTTTCGAACAAGCTATGCCAAAAAGTGATCATTACTACATGAAAATTGCTGTATACAATTTTAATATAAATTTCGACAAAGAATGGCTTGGTTAAAAATAAATGCAAAATCAATTAAGTGAGAAAAACACGAGCACCAAACTTATATGCATAATTTTGGCAAATGAGAATTGAATATAAATACATATTGTAAATATAAATAAATCTATGCAACCATATCATATAAAATGTTATGGCCCTTAAAGTCAAGACTCTCCTCTAAATGATCAATTGACTAATTTTAATCAATAACTTTAAGAGTTTCCAAGGACTTGCCTTTTACTTCTTTTACACATTAATATAGACCTCCATATATTAAACCATTTTCGGTATTCGTTTGCCACGTCATCAGAAATATAACTCACTTATGTTTTACACTAAAGCAGCGTCATCGGCATAAAAATGCAAATTATGCTCAAAAGGTTAGGCAAAAAAATATATATATTAAAAGAGTGGCATCACTCAACAGTAACTGCAACAATAACAACAACAAAAACAACAACAGTAGCGGCTATGTGGCCAACTCCCAGAAGTACAGTTACTTGGCAGCAACTGGGCCACTTCAGCGCAAACTACTAAATTAAGGCGCCTGGTAATAAAACAAGCCGAGAAGAGATGATGCCCAAGTAGCTGCAACAACAACAACAACGACAACAACAACAACGACAAGAGGCAACAAACAATTTTACAACTTGAGGCGCGCGCTAACATAAAAATAAATTTCTTATTTACATAAAGAAACTTTTAGGCAGGCATACAAAAAAAATATATATGTATATGTATAAAAAATGAAATCAAAATAAAAACCGCAAACGGAAAAATCTTAAGTGGCAGCGAAGTTGTGGGCGGCAAGAGAATGGAGTGGGGGCGTGGCAGGCAAAACATTAACAGCAACAACTACATTTGCATATTTATTTATTTACTTTTCTTTTGCTTGCTCTATAATTTCCCTGCAGCACGCAGACACACAACAGATTAACACACGCAAACACACGCACACACACACATACACAAATACACACAAACACAACAGGCGTGGAGAGTCGCGGGACTGTCGAAAAGTATGCAACAGCTAAGTGACTTTTGTTGTTCGACGGCTTAGTCAAAAAATATTTGTGAATGGATAAGTTTTAAGCATGCAATCAAATAAACAGCAAGCACTAGAAATAGAGGCTGCAACGACTAAGAAATGCCCTATACAAAGCAACGCATATATTTCCAATGGATTCTTAACTTTTTGTCAAATGAAATATTTCACCAATTCAACACAGAAAAATTATTAAAAAGTGATATGCATCTTCTTCTTTTTTTAAGTCACCTCTTTTACTAAAATAAAAATAGTATATATTAATAAAATACACTAACTTTTATATAAAATGCTTTCTAGAACAAAAACAACTTTACAAAATCTAAAAATTTGATTTAAAAATATATATATAATCAGTAATCAAAATAATCATTTATTCAAAGCACCCTCAAAAAGTGTAATATACCCCTTGGAGGGTATAAAATGATAACAAATAGATTGGACGTATATGTTGATATGGCGGCAACATGCTGACACAAATACGCCAAAAAGTGAATAAAGCTGAGGATCTGCCTTGAAACTGGGCCAACTTTTCTAGGTAACGGGGCATTAAAAGCAACGATGCGTGTGTAATTTGAAGTGGGTGTGTTTTGTCTCTATGTATGTATGTGTGTGTGTGTGTGTTGGGTGCTTTTCCGGCCTATAGCAATTCCCAGCGCAGCATTTGGCTTTTGCTCTGTTTGCAGTTGTTGGTTGTTGATTTGCTTACATTGCCAGACGCAGCTGCACATTTAGAGGGGGTCGTGGGGGAGGGGGGCGTGGCCAGGGACTGGCACGGTGTAAAGCAAACGTTTCCCGTTAGCTGTTTTTATTTGTTGTTGTTGCTGCTGTTGTTTTTTTTCACAGTCATTTGGGCGCATAACAATCTCTTATTTTCTATTCTTTTTTTGTATTTGTTTTTTGTGCTTCGTAGTGCCCATAAATATTCAGTCATTGTTTTGCTTTATTATTTTTATGGTTATTGTTTCGGTGAAATGCGCCACCCTACGGCAAATGCTCCCTCCCCCCGGCAATCCCACACTGCTGCCCCATACAATTTATGTTGATTATTTTTATGGCGCGGTCACTTGGTGGCCAATCGAGAATCACAAACAGGATCCATTTAAATACGGCCCCGGCAATATGTCAATATGCAGTTTGTTGTTGTATTCAGCGCTTAACATGACAAATTGCCACGCCCATGCGGATCAGCAGGCTGTCAATGAACGTGAATTTATGCATTTGCACCATGTGAAGAACCAAAAAAAAAATACTAAATGGCTTTGGACATTGAATGAATGCGGTCAAAATGAAGAGAAGATTGTAGCATGATAATTATAGTTAGCATATATTTTCCTGGTCACTCACAAGTTAACTTGTTGGCTATACTTCCTAATTCCCTAAAATTGGCTAAGACAAAAATTCTTAAGCATTTAATGCGCTCTTTGCCGAAATGAGAGACGTGAAAATGAGGTATCAAAAGCAGAGAAATGTGGCTTGTAAATAATTACCTGCCCAGCGCAGACTTTAAGACCAACAAACAAACCGCAGATTCCGTCAGCTTAAGCAACGCCTTAGCACAAACACCATTGACATATATAGCGGAACCACTTGTGTGACACATGTACACAATTTTGAGGTGAAGATTAACTTGCACAGATATCAGCAAACACACACACACACACACACACACTGACTGTCTGTCTGTCTGTCTGCCTGTGGCACAGCTTAGTCAACTCCCCAACCGATTTTCTGGAGCTTTTAACCTTTTCTCCCAACACCCCGTTGGATTTGTTGTTTGCATTCTGTTTTCTTTTGCCTTTTTTTTTGTTTTTGCTATTTTAGTATCTGGCTATTAATATTTCTTCGTATTCTGTTTTTGTTTGCCTAGCTGGCAGCCGCCCTGACGCCCTTTCTTGTTATTATTGCTGCTGCTGTTGTTGTTGTTGTGGTTGTTGTTGCCCCAGGAGACGTGTGACGGCATCTCGTCCTTGTGCTCGTTCTCGTCCTGGTTGAGCCTCCGCTTCTGGTTTCTGGTTGTCTCTGCCATTAATACGCTTAACATGGGTAACATGATAAGCTAACAAGTGTGTTTGTCTAGGCTTTGACTTGATTTTGACATGGTCTACTTGGCTTGGCGCTGTGTCCCCGTTTTTATGAGTGCCTGTGTCCTTGACTTGAAGGCGCTGCTTGCCCTAATTTATATCCAAATATTTGCATTTCCATTTCCATTTAAAATACACGAGCGCGCACTTCGACGCTTAGTTAATTTCTAATGTCCATTTGATAAACATGAAATTAATTGCAGCTCATTAAAAAAAAGAAATTACAAACTTTTAAGCGCACATGGAAAATCAATTAAAACTGGCGACCGATAACAAAACATTTCCAGCTAACCGCAAATCGCAGCCGCAAAAACCAAACAGCAGCAGCATTTTCAAACAACAACAATAACAACAACGAGCTTTTGAGCATAAAACCTCCCAAACCAATGGCTGATCCTGTCAATATTAGAATTTTATACATGGCGCATTAAATATTTGTATGTAGTTATATTTACAAGCTTTATTCATGTCGCAAAACACCCCCCAAAAGGGGTGAGGCAACAATTTGTTCATTTGTTTGCTAGTGTATATATAAATAGGTACACTTGACGAAAGATAGACTATTTGTTATGAAGAATTTGTTATACAGAATGCCAGCCACAATGAGTTAATAAACTTTTCCTATTTTAATAACACTTGTGTTCCCATTCCAAAGAGTTCTTTCTTGCAACATTTACTTTAGCCATAAGCAAAGTTGTTTTCTCTCAGTGTACATATGTATATAAGCAGGTACACACGCACACACACACTCACACACGTGTGCACGTGATATAGGAAGCGCACTTATCCGCAGACCAGACAACCAAACAAACAAAATGCACAACGCGAAGCACACAAAGCAAAACAAATAGAAAAACAAAAACAAAAACATGCACGACTTATCTACATACCCTATAAAACAAGCTTCAAGATTGGCATTACTTTAAACACAAAACACCAACTCTCTTTAAATAGAACTTAGCCAAATATCTAATTAAATGAGACCCACATTAACCCACAACTTTAAGCTACAGGGTATTTTCAGTCGCTGAAATTTGCATGTGGTGCGCATTTTCTTTGCTGGCTTTGGGTGAGTGGGTGAAAAAATGAAAAGCCAACGCAAACTGTAAGCCAAATAAACTCCTTATGTGCATAAAATACGAGTGCACGACGTGTATCTGTGGAGCATGAAAATTGCATTTGTTTGCGCAACTGGACAACTGCTGGGGTATGCTGGAAAATGCATCTGTGTAAGCGCAAAGACAACAAGCTGCAACTTGTTAAATTACGCTGGCTTATTTATAGGCCACGAGTCGCTTTAAGCCTCTTTCGAATGAAAATTATTGGCTAAAGTCCGAAATAATATTCAATTTAATTTGAAAAAAAAAAATATGTAAACTCTTTGTATAGGGTATCCCTGCTCGAACAACTGCCTGGCCTGACAGGCTCAACAATTTATATAAATACTCTGGCAAAATAAATATATATATATATTTATCATATTTTACATTTAGTCATAAATGTTACACTCGGCTAAATAAATAGCCAATAAATATTATATATATATACTAACATTAAAACAAATATCAAACTATAATCAAAAAAAAAGTTAAACCGATTATTTATAATTGGAATCAGGCTAAAAATAACACCACATTGGCCTACTTAAGCGTATTACAAATCCACAAAAGCAATTTGTATTATGTAAATACAAAATCGCACGACAAAAATCATCAACTGTTTATTAAGTGTGTCTGTGTTTTTTTTATCTCTTTAAAGTTTGTAAAGAGAAAAAAATTCTTTTCCTTTTCATTAATTTTTCATGTTTTTCATAATTACGAAAATTGTTTTCCAATTGATGGAGCACACATTTGCAATGAAATGCAATTCAATCATGAACTCAATACCAAATTATCTTACCAAGTGAAAGAGAGAGAGAGAGAAATACGCTCTCTCTTTCTCTGTCGCACGAACTGGCTCATTTAGCGTAAATAAATTAAACGGACTATGTTCAATTCGCTTACCACTATATCAATATATTTATGGTAATTTGCGCTGAACTGCAATGCAATTGGCTTGTTCAGGCAGCGCGAAATTGAAATCTGCCCCTCCCCCCTTTTTGGGGGCGGGCAGGCGACTATTTATGGAATGACGAGATTATAAATAAAATGCACAATGAAGCGTAAAATCAATGCAAATATTTTGTAGCACAAAAATGTGTGCTAAGAATTTAATTTGCTCAAGAGCTCCAATTAAAACCCCATTCTGTCTGTCAGTCTTTCTGTTCGCATTAATTGTTTGCGTTTTAAATGTTGCAGAATTGCTTTTGGTTTTCAGCTCACTGAAGATGCAACCGACTGCAGCTAAAGATGTGGCAATGACAGCTTCACACGGCAATTAACAGCTGCAAATGTGCAACAAGCGCAAAACCAGAAACGGCTTACAAACCTGTCAGCCGCATAGACCATAGACCATTTAGCAGCAATATCTTCACACTAAACGGATTAAGGATTAAATATCCACGACTTAACGCAGGCAATGAAGGTAAGCAAATGGAATACATGGAATAGCTTTAAAGTAAGCATGCCAGTCAAATGATATAGTTAGTTTATGTTTATTGGATTTTTTAAGAGAATTGCGATTTAAAATCGATTAATTAATATATATCCTTATAGAGACACAAACTTTATTCATAACTAAAGAAATACTTATATTAAAAAGTAGTTAATTGTTAAATCCAAGAAATCAATTTAACAATTTCTGTTTGCTTTCAAATATTATATTCTGTGTTGGTTTTAACAGAATATTTATTTAAATATTTTAACAAGTTTTCGTTTCTTTCATTTCAAGCCCAGACACAAGCTCAAATTGAATTTAATTTCAACACTAATTATGCTACTTAATGAAAATTGTAAACATCAAAATTGTTTTCAAGTAAAACACATTTTCATTTGAAATTATTTTGCAAAATTTTTTGATTGAATTTGTATGCTTTTTAAGGCACAGTCTGCGCTTAGCCTTCAAATCTTTACCCCATTTCGAAGTGTATATATACATATATATATATTTTGTGCGGCAGCCAAACTTTTGACGAGAAACTGTTGCCCAAATATGGGCAGAGATAGAGAAGGGTCGGAAACTGAGCGTCAGTCGAAAGGGAGGCGTTGACGTCGCCAGCCTGGCCGCATAAATATTTTAGATTTTGGGGCTGAGGCAGGGAGTCGAAGGGAGGGGAAGGCACAAATAGCGGTGGCAACAGAAGCAGCAGCAGCTGCATATTTTGCCAGCCTAACCGGCAAGCTGTTCATCCGGCTGATGCTTGTTGTTATGGCTCTGCTGCCTTTCCCTCAGCTAGTTGGCCAACTTGGCATGCGGCAACTGCAATGTTGACGCTGCTGTTGCGCAGGCAGGACGAGACAGGACGAGGCGAAGACACAGCGAACTGCAAAAATATATGCAAGCTGCGGGTAGCTGCTTTTGGCCGTGTCCTTAACTTGGTTTTATGAACACGGAAAATCGGGTGGAGGCCTTCAGTTTTGGCTATTAATTTGTTGTATGCGCCAAAAGTGCTTAATAAATATTTTAATTAAGAGACATGGGTCAGGTTGCGACAGGATTAAAGGTGCCAAAAAACGGGGCCAACACGAGAATGTGCTAATACGTGTGTGTGTGTGTGTGTGTGTGTTTATGAAAGGATGCAGGCAGCTGCATGTGAAAATCTTACAAAGATTTTTAGTTACTTGCTGGCTGAACTTTATGCTGAGACTCTGTCAACTTTGGCAGTGTCAAAAACTTGTGGCCCTTTGGCTAAAAATGGCACATAAACTCATTTGAAAAAGCACACACACACAGACACACACACAGATACAGACACTTTTTGTGCCACACGCGTTTTGCTAGCCTTGAGGCGACATTTAGCACTTGCCAAGCCCCACAGACACAGAAGCGAGGCCCGACTCCTAGCCCAGATTCAGAATCAGATTCAGATCCCGACCCTGACCCGGACCCCAACCCAGACCCCGATCCTGTCGCAGTCGCAGTCGCAGCTTAGCTCTGACACATTTTACACATAATTTTCAACACCTAAATCCGCAAGTTAGTGCAGCCATCAGATTTTGCACACGTTAACGCAAACATAAAGCGTTGGATTTGTGGCATGTGGCAGCGCCACTGGGCGGAGCAACTACAACAATTACAACAACTACAGCAACTACACTAACTGCCAGCTGGCCATTTCTCTCTCTCTCTCTTTACCTCTCTCTCTCTCTCTCTCTGATACTTTTGTCGGGTTTTTGTGCATTTGTAACGAGCCTCGAGGCATGAGCGAGACAGCTTTTGGCTCCAAAGAGAATGAGATGCATTGCTTTCTGCATGCGAAATCAAAAGCCAAGGGACTTTTCAAAAAAATGTTGCCCCACCCCCCAGCAGATCGTGTGTGCAGCTTTAGCTTGATTAAAAGCTTATGCTAACGTTAACATAATATTGAACGTGCTTTACTTAACTTAATTTAACATTTTTGCTAGTATGTTATGGGCGTTTATTTAATTTACTAAAACATATGCTTAGAGTTATCATTACTGGGCTAAGAAATATATTTACATATATGGGCTAAGCACTTTAACATTAAAATAAACACTTAACATTAACATTTATTTATTAAATGCTTTTAATAATTTATAATTTAATGAAAAACATGACATGAGTTGAGTGCTTAGATTTAATTACTCCAGTATATCTTTGGATAGTATATTTTTCAATATAGATATATGATCTGTTTATGCATTATCATATATACAATTAGTTATAATTTTAATATAATTTTTATTACAAAGCTAAGCAGAAGTGTATTTGGAAAAAATCAATGATTAATATAAAATAGAAGAAAATGACAATTAATAATTATTAATTTAAAACTATGTATGTATCTGCTTAAATCTTTTTAATCCTTAGTCTTAGCCGCAATCTGTTTTTTAGTTTTACAATTTTGGGTGAGGTGTAAAAAAATACACACTTGACGTTTGCTCCTATTTTTTTTGTAGCCCTTTACCTCAATTATATTTTTTCAACTGACCACGCACATACACACATGTGCGAATGTGTGTGTGTGTGTGTGCCCAGAGCTGTATAATGTTATATGCATATGTTCAAGTAATTTACATATAAACCCATTTATTGTTGCTACTGTTGTTGTTGTTGTTGTTGTTGTTGTTACCCTTGTAATTGTTGACCGTCCATCATACGACGTCGCATGTTTGTTTTAAACAAAAGTTTACATAGCACGCAGACACTCAGTCCGAGCTTGGGGCGAGTAAAAGGGGGCGGGGTTAGCAACAGCGGGAGCCAAATAAGCCAGAGACGTTACCAACTTGAAGCGGAAATTAATAAAAATGTTGGCAGGCAGCCGAGAGACAGAGAAAAAAGACGAACAAACAAACAACAAACGAACCGAAAAAAAACTTACATAAAAATTAATATGCAACATTTTGCTGTGAGTGTTGCCGGGAGACACGTGTCCGTGCCGCATGTGTTGCACATATGCAAATGCGATGGACGCAGCAGCTGGACGAGAAGAAGAAGAGTGAACAAATGGACGCTCCACGCTTTCGGGTTGTATATTATAATATTCTGTGGCCAGAGCCCCAGGGCTGTGTTTCTTCAGTGCGTAATCAATTACATTTATATGGTGGCAGCTGCCATCAGCTGGCAGCGCAACATTTGTATAAATTAAGTTTGTGCCACGAATGCGGCAAATCTTCAGCGATTTTCTACATCCACTATTTTTTCCACAATACACACACCTAAACGAGTCTGCGTGTGTGAGTGTGTGTGTGTGTGTGAGTTTGAGTTGTGTCTTGGCATTTATTTATCATGTTTGCTGCCAATGACAATCGAGAGCAGCCACCCATAGCAGGCACCACTTGAGCCGCCTCTCGCTGCCTGCCACAATATTTTGCCAATCAATGTGGCAGCAGCAACAACAACAACCAGATAGACGCGAGCTTGTGCTTCGTATGCTCGACTTGGAGCTACCCTGTAGGCAACTTCGTGTGGAAAAATATAGATGCATAAATAATCATCCTCAAAGTTTTGCCAGAAAACTCTTTGTGGTTTGAATTTTTTTATCTATAAGACTTTTAAGACTTTTACGTCTTCTTATCGATAGAAAAAAAATAGCCTGAGTTTAAAAAGCAAGTCAAAGTCTTAAAGTCTTCATGATCAAAGCGTAAATACCTCAAGATAGATAGAATTAGCGTTATATGCTTAACTTAAAAAAAGATCAGTATCCGAATTATGAGCTCAACTCAACGATAAACCTTAATTATTGCATATACTTCCTTTTTCAACTCACTTTCTCTTCTATTGCCATATACCTCGATTCGAGAGCTCTACAAATATAGGGTAGATCAGCAGCAGGGGCAGAGCCGATGCCCAGTCACGGGCGCCCAACTACAAGCTGTAAACAAATAAAGGAAACCCGACCCCAAGACCGAATGCCGATACGGTCACGAAGCCCGCCGCGTAACCCGCAGTCGCGTTGTTGCCACAGATACTGTGCAACGGCCTTTTGGCAGCGTTGGGGCACGCTGGGCGGCAAGCAGCAGGGAGGCGGCACAAAGGTTGCGCCTTGTCTGAAGGCAGGCAGGCAGGCAGCGTGGAGATAAAATGCCCAAAGGAATCGCAACAGTTGGTAAAAAGTTTTCAATAAGCTTTTCCTTGGTTCGACAGCGCAACGGAAATGCATAAACATTTATAAGTATTTTCACGAACATGTTTAACATAATTTGATGGCATCCCATCGCCATCATCCTTTTGAGCGCGTCCAGCCAAACTGAATTTAATCAAAACTACTTTGTGCCACTATTCGATAAAAATCCATTTGAATGCACAAAAGCGAAAAGTTTCTTGTTGCTGTTTTGATTTTCGAATATTGTTGAAAATTTTACAAGATATATATTCTATGGAAACAAGCAAGTTAATAAAAGTTTGGCTACTTTTCACAGTTTAAGGAATATATGCAAAATAATTATTTTTATATAAAGTAAATATAATTTGATTATATTTATATTTTAATTTAAAATAAATAAATGCCGACAGCTTCATTTAAATGTATGTTTAACTGAATTTATCAAATAACAATTCAACTAACACAGATAGAAGGAACTGGCAGCTAACACAGACAATGACAGAGTTTAACAAACGCCCAAACATTTGTTAGCCCCCGATGAACATATGTACGCACACAAATATATATATATATATACATATCTTGCCCAAGATCCTAGATCCGATGCCTAATGCTGCCATAACTCAATGTGAACCTATTGAATCACAGCAAATTAACATGCATACGAGTTTATCTCAGGCCAGCTTTATATATATGTGAATGTGTGTCTGTATGGGCGTGTGTGTGTGTGTGTCCACAGGGGCACATGTCGCCTGTTAACGTTACGCCCACTCGACGACTGCCCTTGGCTTAGGCCGAACCGAAAACGTTCTGGCTGGCATACAAAATAAGCAGAAACAAATTCGATAACAAATGGTTCGGAATTGAAACAACAATAACAAATACAACATAATATATTTATACGTTGATCTAAAATACCAAAAAAAAGAAACCATAGAGCGACAGAGAAGAGCAAAAAAATGAACAAAAGGACAAGCAGCGCCGAATGTGGAACAAATGACATATTGTCATTGGCAAACAAAGTCGGAGACTGGCAAAAACAGACCAAAAGCCAAGCACACAAGCAAAAAAGACACTCACACACATTTATATGGTATATATATATATATATATGTATATGTTTAGTCTGGATTGTTTGGTATTTCCTCAACGTAAATATAAAATTTATTATCAAACGAAGCGCATAAATTAGCCAACAAATCAGCAACAGAGTCGCTCGCCAGAGAGATCCTGATGATTACAAATGAAAGCGAATGTGTCCATAACATATATGAACAGCTCAGGGGCTGGGTGGGGATGAGGGCGGGGCTCGTGCCGAACTAGGGTGAACGCTAAGTGACCACTAATCAGAATGCTGCCTTACTCTGGCATGGCTTATGAAATCTGATTAAGTTGTCAAGCAGTACTTAAATAGCTTTTATAATTTTATACAGTTGAAAGTGTATTTAAAATGAAAATGAGTTAATTTAAAAGACGTAAGCTAAGGTAAGCTATCAGAAGGGATTATCATTTATTTTCTTTTGTATCTTTGTCATTTGTCACAGAAATCTTTATAGGTGCATTTATAAATATTTTATTAAATATACTAATATTTTAGAATTCATGATTAAGCTTTAGTAAGCACACATCACCATCTAAAAGCTACTACAATCTAAACACACAGCCAACTCAACTTTAGACTTAGCTCAGGATTACCAGCATTCCAAACAGATGCCATTAAATGTATCTCTTCACTTCAGGTGTGTCTAACAACTTCATCGATGCACTCAGCGAAAGTAACCATTAGGCAAGTCCGTCTAAAAGCAGCAACAACTCTCCAAAGCCTAAGCCAACTTCTCTCACTATTTTTTTTTATTTCTTACTACATCCTCGTGTTAAGAATGCAAACACAGCAAAAATAAAAAAATAAAGAAGCTGTAAAAAACAAAGAGCGCAGAAGGAATTCAGATAAAGCGCGTCGCATTTCGCGCGGCAATTTTGCAGCTTTGCCAGGATTTTTTTTGCAGTAGCAGCTGCGGCAGCTGCAGGCCTGTTGACAGCGTTTCCGTTTCCGCTTGCCGGCTGCCTAGCGCCACCTGGCGGCCGCCAGCTGCGGCACGTGATAAAGTTATGACGGAAGGGCGTCCAAAAGGGGGCGTGGCAACGGCTGAGGCTGAGGCTGAGTGTGTCTTACGCTGCAAATAAATTGCATTTGTTTTGGCAGCCGCATTTCAAATTTGTGTGCCGGCTGTCGATGCTTAACCCCACAGAGCCCCACGTTTTTATTATGCATAGCTCGCATTTAAGTTGCTGTTGTTGTCGCTGTTATCCCTGTTGTTGTTGTGGCTTCCTACTTCAGCCTCAGTTTTTTGTTTTTTATTTATTTGCGTGTAAACTCAGTCACGTCCTCTCAACCAGCGACCAGAGAGACTTGGGCCGCCTGCAATCAGCGTTTTATGCATTCCACTGACTCATCCCATGCCACGCCTCCCGCCCCTACCCACTACCCCTATCCCGCTTTTATCCTTGTTAACCCCAAACATTTGGCGGGTCGCGCTCATTTAACTTTTTCTTTTTTTCCCTACAACAAAGCCGCATAATTTTTAGCTAAAAATAAAATTTTTTTAAACATTTTATGCGCGAAAACGTTTCTGGGTTAATTTGCATTTTTCGCACAGTGTACTAGAGGTGGCAACGAAAATTGAATTAACAACTAAATGAATTGGAATTTATGTGCACGCGTGCAAAAAATATATTCGCTTTCATGATTTTCTATTCGCAATTTATGCAACCGCAAACGCTCAGTTTGTTAAATGTTGAATGTTGTTGCACGTTGCCCGGCAACAGGTGCAAATCAGAGGCAAACATTTTTCATTCATTGCCTTTAACATATATATAGATATATGTGCAACATATGTTTGCAGCTGTGCCAAAGAAATATTAATTTGAGCATTAGCGCGGATAAATTTATATAGATTTAGTTTTTGATTAGCTGGCTTTAAATTTAAATTGAGAAACTTTGGCTGTTAGTTGACTGATGCTGACTTTATTCTATATTAATGCATTTATTTATTTAGCTGAATTGCATGAGATTTGGTAGACGAAACAATATACTAGTATTTTATTTAGGTGATTTTATTTAAGGTAAACATAAGTCACTATTCAAAAAACTAAAAATCAACTTAATATTTTAACTTGGTCTTCTCTTTTTGTTCATAAATTTTTCTTAATATTTAACTACCTTAATTTTCCCCATATCGATTATTTGACTAAATCTGAAATAATACTAATATGTTTATCTA
Source organism: Drosophila lacertosa (assembly GCA_004143845.1). NCBI lineage: Eukaryota > Metazoa > Arthropoda > Insecta > Diptera > Drosophilidae > Drosophila > Drosophila lacertosa. Next base: position 35,671 of record SCDZ01000130.1, read on the forward strand.
ATAAAATAACAAAAATCTTTAGTATTAACAATACTATCAACTTTTTCAGCAGCTTTTATTAAGGCTAAGTCAAGCTTTGTTTGAATTTATGTATTTTAAATAACTCGCTGACCATTCAGTGGTAAATGTAATCTTAGTTTATTTAAATATTTTGCTATGTGACTAACTTTTTTGCTAGTGATAATTTCTTAATAAAACAAAATGCAAATTTATGCACATATCAAATCAAAGTAAATACTTAGGAGCAACTTTTTGGGTTGCGGATCGTCCCCCAAGCAAACCAAATGAATGCCACACAACAATTAGCCAGCAGTTATCTGTTCATTACACCGAACAGATCCGGACGGATTCCAAGCGCTGTCCACGTGCCCCGCCCACGCCCAACGCCCCCGCCCCCGGTCCGCCCTCGTTCACGCCCCGTTCTGGGCACCCGGTTGTATGCATATAAATTTTGGGGCTGCAGGCATTAAAACAAACTAGCACAAAACTCATTTGGTAAACAGGCAGGATATGCAGGATGGGTGTATGTGTGTGTCTGTCTCTCTTTCTCACTATCTCTCTCTCTGTCTTCCTCTATATTGCACTGTGTGTGTACAGCACTTTCAACACGCTTCAAGTGTTGCAGTTGTGAATCTTGAAAGTTTTCATGCGCTTTTACAAAAGTTTACGTTGCTGTTGTTGTTATTGTTGTTGTTGGTCATGTTGCCGGGGATTTTGTTGTTGTAGATTTTGCATGTGCCAACGGCAACACACAGATCCTCATACCATTCACAGAGTCCTTGACAGAGACTTGGCCAAAACTTTATGGTACAACACATCGAAAGCCACTTGCTGCAGGTTGTCAACGTTGTTGTTGTTGTTGCTGTTGTTATTGTTGTTGTTGTTGTTGTTGCTGCTGTTGCTTTTGGTGGTTTTCCAGCGCTAGCGTAAAATGCCCCGAAAATAAGTCAAGAGCTCAGCGTGAAAACTTTCAAAATGATTTCATTAACCAACCGCATGAGAAAATTAGCACCTGTGTTTACAATGCCAGCAAAAGGGGGGCGGAGCAAAAAGGGCGTAGAAGAATTCTCAGCTGCAAACTCAAGGTAAGTGCCACACTTGGGGGCATAATGATGTGATTAGTTAGTATTTTCATAACTGTTTGAATATTTATTGTGGATTGTTGTTGTTTATCTCTTTGATTTCTAGCCCGAAGGAAATTGAAAAGCAGCTGTTCAAATGGAAAAGTTTCATGGCTGCAGTTGGGGAAAAATATTCATGTCCATCATTATTAGAAATGTTAGAAACTTTTAATTGATTGAGCATTAAGTGTAGCTTCAATGGGAAAAAGAACGCTTCAAGCTTAACTTGATGTAGTTAATTTGACAAAGTTTATGAAAAACTAAATTGGGTTTAATTAAATGTCAAAGTGACTGGTAAAGGTTACCGTTAAGATGAGAATACACTTGAGTAAAGAAGCGACAAAGGAAAGTAAATAAACTAAGTAAAGTTTAGCAACAGTTTAAAGTGATTGTTAACTGTGACATTATTATGACAATTAGCAAAGAAGAAGAGAAGCTTTGACTGCAGTCTCAGAGTAGATCTTTTTCCAATTGAAAGAAACTAAAAAAGACTAAAAGCAAGTTCAAGTTTAAATGCTGATTGTTGTAAAGAGTCTGCAGAAAAATAATTGTTGATTAAACAATTCAGAGCTAAGTCGGCTAATTTGATAGCCCTGCTAATGATTTTTTTATCAGCCATATTCAAATTCCATTTTAACTAAAAGAGTCTTGAATATTTTATAAATATTTGAACTCTTTGAAAAAAAGCCATGTCATTTTATCATTTTTATATTTTCCTAATTATTTGTATTACTATATTTTATTATTATTATGTCATAATCTCAGAGTAGATCTTTTTTCGATTGAAAATAACTAAAAGAAACTATAATCAATTATAATAAATATTCTTGAAACATATTTAATATTCGGTTTTAAGCTTTTAACACATGATAGGAAACTTATCTTAGCCTCAACCTCGTGTCACATAAATATTACCGTCATAACCAAGGAACAGTTAGTTTGCTTAGCCCTCGGCACACTCAATTGGCCAATTAATGAAGCACAGCCCGCACAAAAGCCAAACAATTGAATTGTATTTGGGTCCGTTGAGGTGGAAAAGCCCGCACAGCAGCCGCTGATTAATCACATTTGGCAGGGCTTACAATTATGGCAGGACCTTGCGAGCATAGACAAGCGTGTCCCACACACATACACACACACACCATACACATGCAAATGTCACATACGCTTTATACTTTAATTAATTTGTAATCCTTGACATTGAAGCTGAGGCGTTTGCAATTAGAGGAGGTTGCTGTTCAATGTTTAGTGCTCGGCCCAAGGATTACAGCCATGTCCATTTGTCGCCATGCATTTATCAAATGTTGACACACACACACACACACACAGCCAATCACAACTGCCACGCCCATCAAATTCCAATTAGACAACTGAAATTTAATCATCAAAGTTGACTTCAACCAATTGTCAAAGTTCTGACTTGCGGGTTTGTGGCACAAAGTGAGCGATGGGATTTTAGGTGAATGCCCAATTGGACACATAGAATAGGGTATAGGATTATTCTGTGTGTCCCCATATTTGGGATTAGACAGAATTTAGGCGTATAAAACTATTAAGCTATCGAACACAGTTTTCAGTTAAGTTGAAATAAACTTTTTAGTTAAGTAGGTATTTGACTGATATTTACTTTGTTTTAATTATTAAAATATAATAAAATAAATATAAGTTATTTATTTTTGATCTTTAAGTAAAATTAATTTTTATTATTATTTTGCCACAATTCATTCTAACATTCTATAAGGCAATCTTAATTATATATAGTTTATATCGTTCCAAATTTAGAAGGTATTTATCGCATTTGCCATTCTCAGCAGACATTTAAAAGCCCATTTAAATATTTTGGGGCACAAACTCATAAATGCTAAACTGTTTAATGTTTGTGTGTGTGTGTGTATGTGTGTAAGGGGGTGTGTTTAGGTTTTGGCCAACATTAGCTTTCGTCATAATCTGTAAATTTTCAACTAATTGCAGCCACAAAATGTCTCAGACAACAACAACAACAACAACAGCAACAACAATTGAAGTGTCTCATAAATGTTTTGGGGCACAGTTTTACATGCTGTTCGTACATTTGGTTGCAAGTAGTTGCCAAGATGTTTTCCAACGGTGATTTCACAGTTTCGCAGGCCCCGCCCCCAAAAACCCAACTTGGAAAGTTGCTTAAGTTTAATTAAGTGGCATTATGTTCAATTAGGCAAAGTTTCGAATATGCAAATTAACACAATTTGTGAGCAAAGTGCTCAAAAGGGGGCGTGGCAAGGGGCAGGGATGGCAAAGAATTGTACAGCCAGGACAGACGTTTGCTTCTGTGGCAGACAAATTGCTTTGGCGTACATTAGAAAAACACAAATCAAAGCTGCAGCAATGACAACAACAGGCCCCCGGAAAATAAATTTTCTAACAATGTGGGCGTGGCCGCAAATGTAAATAATTCGCAGGGCTTTTAGTTTTGCCCCATTGCGATGAGCCATAAATAAATTATATAATGCGCACAAGGCAACCGGAAATTATAGCTGTTCCAACCAAGGGCAAAGACACAAAGCCGGGGGCCGAAGCGAATTTTGCCAAATAATTCACTTTCAAAATTTCATCGAGCAATGCGAATGAGTATTAAATGTTTGCGGAGATTGTTTGGATATGCGCAAATTATTGTTTAACTTAGGCGATTATTGTTGAGGGTCTAGAGATTACAAGTTGTTCAATATGTTTAAGTTGAAGCTTGATAATTGTTTAGGGACTCTTCTTGAGCTTGCGAATAATTCTTCAAAAATATACGTCATTTAAATTGCTTTTGAATTGCTTCATTTGTTAAATGTTGATTGTTGTAAAGAGTCCGCAGACAAAAAATATTTGATTAAAGAATTTACAGCTAAGTCGGCTAATTTGATAGCTCTGCTAATCATTTTTGTATAAGCTATACTTAAATTATATTTTAATTAAAATATTCTTGACTATTTTTAGTTTAACAAATTTAAAAATATTTGAATTTCTTGAAAAAAAAAACATATGATAAAGCCATGTAATATTATTATTTTTATATTTTCCTTATTATTTTAACATTATTATTATTTCATATTTTACGATAAATAAAGTATAATATAATATACATATATATTTACTTTGATCGACTCAACTTAAAATTCACTCCATGTTTCTTTTTCTTTGCAAAACAAAGAAGGCCACATTTTGTATTTAAAATATTTTTTAATGATTTTCATTTCACACTCTTCGCTTTTTCTTTGTCACATCACATTCAAAATTTGCAGTTTTGAAAATGGGTTTTCCAGCCATATTTCTCATATTATATTTCTATAGCGGCACCTGCATTTTCCTTTATGTGCTTGAATCAAGTTTTTGGGATGAGTTTCGAACGGAATTTTAAAAATCGCTGACAATTAACGCTGTGCCTGCTAGAAGAACCTGTTCGGCAGTGGCGCCACCCAGATCCACTTCCAAATGACAGATCAGCCTGTCCCTGCTGGCTCTGCTGTACAGGGGAAGGGTAATTGGCTCGTCGGTCAGCTGCCGGTTGGCATATTTATCGATTTGCTTGAATTTATCAGCATTTGCTGGCTTTTCATTATCATCCTTGATTTTGTAAGTGATATGAAATGCATTTGATTCGCTCGTATTTGGTATTTGTGTATCTCCATCGAGCTGCATCCATTTAAAAAAAAATTATATATGAAATTCGTATAAATTAAGATTTTTCAATATTGAGTGTAGACAGCAACCTTGAGGCTGTTAGTTTGTGCAGGCACCAGATGCTGTGAAGTTTGTGTACAAATTGTGCAACACTTAACGAATGTGCTTACTAAACGAAAATGTGCTCACTTAACGTGGTGTAAACTCGACACCTGCTAAATACTGCTCCACACTGTTATGTACATAAAGAAACATTTGTGTGGAGCAAAAATGTTAAACAAGACATATGTACATCAATGAAAAATATACTATATGTTCAAAAGATCAACTTAACATTTTGATCAATATATAAATAATTATAAAAAAATCTAATTTTAAATAAACAAAGTGCTTACTTATAAAAAAACACCATGTAAAATGTAGTGCTACGACAACAGACTACTAAAAAATACCCGTGATACATAACAGTCAGCATATGTGCTATGCAGCCCTGGTGCTGCGTTAACAGAGCGCCGGAATGTCAATCAAATAAACAAAAAGAAGCGGCGTGAAAAAAAGCGAAAAACTGCAGCGAAATCAAGTTCTGCAGCAAATGCAAACTAAATGTTGTAAATAAAAACCTAATTTAATTTTAAACAAGTGCAAGTCGCTAAGAGCGACAACAAATAATCCTCAACCTGGAGACGCATTTTATGGCCAAGATGGGGAAGGTAAGCAAACAGAAAAGGAAAAAAAAACGAGTAAAACGAAAAAAGGAAAAAGACAAAAGCGCCCACAGCCAAAGCAATGAAAGAGACAGCGTTGAGTGACAGGCAGACAGACGCGACGAGACGGACGGGCAGACAGACGCACGGGCGGACAGGCGCACGCACTAAATCAAAACGCGACGCGAGGGCGCCGCAGCTAAAGCAATGACAGCAACGATACACACTCACACTCACACACACACACACACACACACACACAAGGGCTAAGGGCGAATTACCTTAAGCGGCGCCAGCTTCAGCACCAGAACGTTGGGCTCCTCGCCGCGTCCTCTGGCGTCCAGGCACTGCAGCTGCAGTCTTCGCGTGGACACGCCAAAGTTCCGCGCCTGCTGCAGCTTGAGGCAGGCGAGCAAATTCTCGCAGTTGAACACATGCACAAGATTCACGTCCTGGCCAAATTCCAGCGGCTTCTGCTGCTGCTGCCTGAAACGCTGCTCCGCCCCCTCCGCGCGCACAATCAGGCCGCGCAGATAGTCCACAGCGCTGCTGCTGCTCGGGCCTGGCCACAGCTTCTGCCAGCTGTGCGGCACCTGCGTGAAGAAGAAGAAGCAGATGTGATAACAGACCGAAAATTAAATACCCTGTATGTTTGTTTGCATACAGAATCTTAGTTATGTGTAGATTATTTATGTGGCAGCTATAAGAAAGAGGGCTCTAAAATTGCTGGAAACATGGAGATGATCATTGTTGGTATATCATCTAAAACTAAAATGATTACTAAGTCTTCTATCCATTGTTGCTTTGTCAACTTGAATTATCTATTACTTTTACAAAGTTGTGTATATTCCATACCGATAATTCCAATAAGACTAAAACCAGATTAATTTCTTATATTGAAAACATAGTTAACCTTTCAACTGCCAACGCTAACTAACTTAATTGTTCACAGGTCGATAAGGTTTGCATAAGTAAAGAACAGACAAATTAAACATAGTTTTATGGACTGGACTGTTTATATTAAATTTGTGTATATTTTTATGATCTTAAATTTGTGCCTAGATTTAATTTTAAGCTTGAACTGTTTCCCTTTTGCAAAGCTAGAAATTACAAATACTGAACTCGAATTTGTAAAGAGAGTATATTAGTATCACAGGAGTAGACTTTACTGTACCCTGCCCAACCATCTATATCTGCCGTACTCACCTGCTGCTCGGCCAGCGCCTGCATTGTGCCAGCATCCACATCCGATGGCTGTTTGGTCGTCGTCGTCTCCTCCTTGAGCCAGTTGTGCAGCTGTGAAAGCAGCTGATGCACCGCCCGGAACAGCTGTGCGCCCAGCTGAAGCTCCGCCAGCACAAACATGGTCCAGGGCGTTGGCGTTGGCGTGGGCGTGGCTGTGACAGACGCCTCCTTGGCCGCCTGGTTGATATTGCAGGCAGCGGCCAATTTGCGCCACAAGCTCAGCAACGGTTTTATTTGCTGCTCCAGTCGCTGTCTGGCATTGGGAGCATTCACCTCGCCGCCAGCTGCGCCTGCAAACTGCAGCGTACGCAGATCCCTGATCACCAGACGCGCCTGTTCCATTTCGCGCTGCTGCTGCGCCTGGCTGGCCAGGCCGTAAAGGCGCGGCTCGTCCACGTCGGGCAGCCGCTCCACGGCCGTCTGGTACTCCTGCAGCTGGGCGCTGGTGGGCAGGGCAGTGCCCAGGCCGAGCGGCTGCCAGCGATTGCTGAGCACATCGGCACAGCAGAATTGGGAAAGGTAGCTTCTGAGTATGTCCACGTCGCGTGCGTTGTTTAGGCGCCCGCCGTAGGCCACCGCCTCGCACAGGCGCTGCAGCAGCGTCCAGTCGCAGCGTCCGTTGGCCAGCTGTGCGTCCAGCCAGCCGAGCACGCCCAGCGCCGCCTTCAGATCGGATTCGCCGAACTCGTAGTACTTGGACCAGCCCTGTGGTATGTACTGGCGACGCTGCTGGAGCACCGCCTGCAGCAGGAAGAGCACCAGGCGCATCTTCAGGCACTTGGCGGGCTGCTTGCTGGCCAGCTCCGGCTCCAGGCCCGCATAGTTCTGCAGCATGCGCTGCACCTGCTGCTTGAGCCCGCGCGGCTGTTCGTAGCGCACCTTGAGGCACTTGTAGACGGCCGCCTCGCTGAAGCCTGCGGCGGACTCGCACAGCAGCCACAGCCGAAAGTCGGGCGATTTCTTCAGCTCGCCCAGTTCACGTTCCATTTGGCCTAACCACTTCGGCACCAGGTGCACATTTTTCACGCACAGCCACTGACCCTGGCCGGCTGCTTGACGCATCGCCGTCAGGGCGCGCTGCTCGCTGCCTCGGCCAATGGCCAGCTCGACATACTTTTGTGGGCCCCACTTCTTGAGCGCCAGGCCCCTCAACTCGGTGGCCGGATCCAGCTCAGGCTGACTGATCATCAGGATGGGCCGGTCGCAGCTGCTCTGCTCCAGCAGCTGCTGCACCGTCGGCTGCGTGGCCGCCTCCGGCGACAGGCCCAGCAAGTGGCCGCTGGCCAGGCGCAGTTGGCCTAGCAGCAAATCGGGTCGAAAGATTTGGGCCAAAAGCACGCGCTGAAAGGGTGACTTAATGTTGGCTGCATGCAAACCAAAATATATTTTATACAGGGTAGACAAATAACTAAAACGTATTTACTCACGCAGCACATCGTCCGTTTGCCGTTCGATGAAGCCGCGCCACACGTAATCCTTGTCCAGCTGCAGCTGGCCGCGCAGCTCGGGCAGCTGTTGCAGCAGCTGCCCCAACTTCAGCTGCGCCTCGCGGCTCATGCAGTCGGGCATCCCGCCGGCCAGCTGGCTGCTGCCATCGGCGCTGCCCATGAAATTGCTAACGAACAGCTCCCACTCCTTGGCGCCAACAGCGCCGCCAAACGCCTGCCGACAGACCCACAGCGCCAGCGTCAGTTGATTCTCGCGGGGCGTGGCACGCGCCAAATGCAAATAGACGCTGCGCACGAGGCGCTCGTAGAGCTGCTGCTGCGAATCCTGAGCGCGCAACGCGCCTAGAAAGAGCTCGATGTAGACCAGGGCTGACAGCTCGTAGCCCTGGGTGAGGCCCGCATAAAAGCCAGCTGCCTGGACGCAGAGTTCACGCAGTGTGCCAAATTGTGCCAGCAGCGTCTGTTTCACCTGGCCGCTCTGCTCCAGAGCAGCGTCGATTTCCGCGCTGCTGCGCTTCACCTCGTTCAGGCTGGCGAGCAGCGGCTCATTGCGCAGTATGTCGCCCTCGGCCTTGGACAGCTGCTCCAGCAATTTGTCCTGCAGCGCCATGCGCTGCTTGAGCAGCTCACCCTCGCGCTGCAGCAACTCAATGCGCTGCTGCTCCAGTGCGGGATTCTTCAGTACAATCGCCTTGGACATCAGCTGATCCGCCAGACCCGTTGCTGTCACGGTGAAGCGCAGCAGATTCACCTGACCGCGCTGCTCCATCGGCAGCAGTTGCTGCACGCGATGCGATTTACTGATGAGCACCAGTTGGAAATCGTCGTGCAGATCCACCAGCTTGCTGCCCACAGCCAGTTGGCGTTTGTTGAAGCGCACGTAGACGTGTCCCTGCAGCAGCGATAGCAACGGCGGACGCAGCTGCTCGCAGTCCATCACCAGCAGCGTCTTGCCAAAGCGCACTGCCAGCTCCAGCTGATAGCCCAAGCGATCGCTGCCCTGTGTCGTCAGCTCGCTGGCTCGTCCGGCGGCGCGCAAATGCGCGTTCAGCCACTCACCCGCTGTCTGGGTGGGATCGAGCAGCAGGGGCACGGCACAGCTGCCGTAGGGCAGTGAGAGCATTTCCCTGAGCAGCGCGGCACTTTCAATGATCTGCGCATCGCGCGCTAATCCCTGACTCTCCCATATAATTTGTTGCTGCTCCGTGACGAGCGTGCGACGCAGATCGAAGTCCGTTCCGGGCAGCTGAAATTCCACACTGAGGCGTTTTACCAAAGTGCTGTAAAGGGGAAATTAAAGGATTTGGTTTAAAATGAATGACATTTTATATTGCTGCTCACCCGCGCTGTTCCACGCCCCAGCTCGCATAGTAATTGATGGCCAAGGCCAGCAGCAGCGTCTTGCCGTCGAGCGTTTTGTGGGCGCGCTTTAGCTCCGCCAGCTGTTCACTCCAGGTGGCATACTCGGCGCTCAGCTTGCCCACCAACAACTCGGCCGCCTGCAGCGTGGAGCCTGCTTCCTGCAGCTTCAGCTCCAGGACGGCCGCCTCCTGCGTGTAGGTTTGCAGCTTTGCCGACAATTGCTGCACCCGCTTGTCCACATCGTCCAAGCCGCTGGCCAGTTGCTGCATCTCGTCCTCGGCCGTATTTAGATTATGCTGCAGCTCGTTCTGTTCGCGCTCCAGCGGCTTAATGCTCTGGATGACGCGCGCATAACGCACGCTGGCCTGCACCCAGGCGGCAAGCGGTGCGGCCGCTGCCGAGGCACGCTTCGCATTCTTCGACTCGTACGAGTCGCCCTTAACGGCGAGCAGGCGCTCCACAGCGTGACAGTTCTCTGGACTGATGTGCGCGGGGTCCAGCGAGCGTATGTCCTCCTTGACGCCACGCTTGGCCAGAAAGGTCTTCATGCTGTTCCACGAGGTGTCGCGTATGCCCATCAGCCGCAGCACGCCCTCGAGTATATCGCGCACCGCTTCGGGTGGTGCGCGCAGCGAACGTATTTCGGAGAGCGCCTCCGATTTGATTTGACCCACCGCATTGCTGGCCTCGGCCAGTATGGGCTCCACCTCGGCCAGCTCCTGTTGTATCTCACGCTGTCGCAGCTTCAACTGCTCGCTGCTCTGTTGCGTCTGCTGCTTTAGCTCCAGCATGCTCGACTTTTGCTCGTTCGCATTGTGCATCGTGGCGGAGATCATTTGCAGCGCATCGTTTGCCAGCTGTCGCTTCTCGCCCAGCGCTTGCTCCTGTGCCGACGCATTCGATTTCAAGGTGTCGACGAGCGCATGGGCAGCGGCCAGTTTGTCCACGCCCAGCTGCAGCTTGCCCAGCCGCTGATCGATGTCGGCGGCAGCATTGCTGTACATGTGAAAGTAGCTGCTGATCAGCTGGTAGTAGCGATGTGCAGGCTGCTCCGGCGGCAGCTCCTCGGCCACGTCCGCAAAGTGACTGCAAACAGGCACTTTGCCACGCCCCACCGTCGAGCCCGTCGCCTCGTTTAGCAGCTCAATATAATGTTTGGGCAGCATGGCCAGCGTTTCACGCGACTCGCGCCGCACATAAAGCATGTCCATTTGGCGATGCAGCGCTGGGCAGCTATTGAAATACTCCGCCAGCTGTGGACTGCTCGGATCAAGTACTAGCACCAAGTGTAAATGTTCCCTAGCGCCTGTTGAAGATGGCAAATTAGCATAAATTGTTTTTATTTTATTTTGTATTTTGCACTCACGCTTCATAAAGTACGCGCCCAGCGACTCCTGATAGCCTTCCAGCTGCGCCGCCTGCTTTAGCGTGCTGGCCACCGTCTCTAAGTCATCACCGAAGAGCTCTAAAATTTCACTGCCCTCCAGCAGCGCCTCGATGGGCTTGAGTATGTCCGGCACATAGCTGAGCCAGCAGTGTTCAATGAGCAGATAGCTCACCTGCTGCTCCAGCGCAGCCGTCTGCATGGCCAGCTTCAGATCGTTGTAGAAATCGGGGAGCGCATAGCTGGCGCCGCCCTGCAAAGTCAACACCTTCGCCTGCTGCAGCGTGGCAGCTGCGTAAATGGCATCCAAGTGGCGATCACGTGCCTCTGCCAGGATCAGCAGATGTGCATCGTTTCTGGAGAGGATGCGCGCCACTTTAGCCGTGTGCTGCAGCAGCTCCTCCGTAATGGGTGATGCAATATTATAGGTTTCGGCATCTGTTGAAATGAAATGGAATAGATTTTTTATTCATTAACGATTCGCTTATTTTATAAATTAAATATTTAATACAGTAAACAATAATTTCTTTTCTATATTTTAAAATATTTTTAACCCTTAGTTTGGGTCATTTGTTTACATTATTCTTTAACAACATTTAAATAGATAAATAAATATTAAATAAGATATTTGCGCGCATCGTTCTTGAAGTTGGCTTTTTAAAGGTAAATTTGCCCTAACTTTGCATTCAACACAAAATTCATCTTTTACTTGCTTCGCTGCTAAATTGAATGTTATCTGAAACGTAAATTTTCTGTTATTTTTCTACCCGTTCTCTATGTACTTGCAGTGGATGACCCCCGAAGAGGAGGCACGCCAAAAGTTCATCATGCGGGAACGGGATCGGGAACGAAAGCGCATTAAACGCATGAATCCCGAGTATCGGCAAATGGAACGGGAACGGGATCGATTTCGCAAACAGACGCCAAGGCCCAGTGTAGTTATCCCGATTCATAACTGTGTTCATGTGTTTTCCCTTTTTATTCTCAACTTTCTCAACTGCTCATATCTTGAAACAGCCAAGGGCCTAACCTAATTAAGAGTTCTGGAACAATGTACAACTTCAACTTCGATGCGTGTGTTAACTTAGAGAGATTCGACTTTTGCAGAATAAAGTTAGGCTAGTTTTTTTATCCTTCTTTACTCACTGCATATTGTAATTTGCCTTTGCACCTCGTCCAGCCACTCATCGTGAGCCAATCCATGCAGTTGTCCCTTTGACTTGGGCGACTTCGGCACAAAGTAGATTTTCTGTCAAGAATCAAGAATCAAAACAATTACCAACATGTAAAATAAGAGAACAAGTCAAGTAAAATCAACACTCACCTCCTTGCCCAAGTATTTGCGCATAGTTTGCTTTAAAATTGCCTCAAATTGCTGCACATGCTCCTCGCTGGCCAATCGATCCCTGAACAAGCCCAACAGCTCGCTATACAAAGCCTGCAAAAGGAGAGTAAAAAAAAAGTTGGCCCTGCAATTCAATTAGTCCGAACTAAGCCACTTACCTCATTGAAGTCGCTCGACGGGTAGTAAACGAGACCCGCCAATAGCTTCATAATGCACTTGGGGCTAAATTGATAATGTAAGTGTTGCTGCTGCTGCTGTTGATGGGCGGAGGCTGTAAAAGCGGCCTGCAACTGCACAGGAAAAAGGAGATAAACTAATTAGCAAAGAGCAAAGGCCAAACACACAATCCACAATTTCCTTTTACCTTCTCGAAGCACTCCATTAGACACTCGCTGACGTGCTGCAAATTGGGGCTGGAACTGCCACCCGTTGGTCGGAAATGCAGGTGGAGCAGCGGCTCGAGGCGACACTGCACGATGGCCAGCATATCGGATGCGCTGGGTCGAGCGACGCGCACATATTGATTGATTGCCACGTAGCGGGGTGAAATTTTTAATAGATTGCCGCTGATGGAGGCACATATCTGCAGTCCACTGACACTAATCCATTCCAGATTGTCAGCATAGAAGCCACCGCGCTGCACCAGCTGCAGCAGCAGCTCGACAATCTCACAGGCACCCCACACGTCCAGCTGGCACAGATCCAGATTCTTCATGAACAGCACCAGCCGCGATTGCTTCGGCCTATACTCGCGTCCCCGCACCCCGCTCACCGTGACGCAGTGCGTGCGCAGCGTGTGCAGCACATAGGCCGCCGTCAGCTGTGTGGAGCAATTGATGCTGGCCAGCTGATAGCCAGAGTGCTCCAGCAGCGCCTGTTCCAGCAGCAACGTCTTGCCCGCTCCACTCGGCCCGACGAGCATAAACGGCATCGCCCGACCCGCGGGCAGCTCCAGCAGCGAATTGATTATGCCCAAATACGACTTGACATAGGCTGTCACAATCAGCTGACTATCGCGCTCGGGCGGCTCGATGATGCCCACTGCATACTGCTCCAGTGTGCGACGCTGCGCATCGTAATAGCTTAGCTCGGCATGATTGGGCTGCGCCACGTACAGATTCGCACGCTGCAGCACCAGCTGTGCAAACTCGCGTTGCCGCTCGCCGGGCACGTAACCCAGCAGGGCACGCAACGTGGCCGCGCCATATTCCTCGGGGGTCTGGCTGTTGTGCAGCTGCAGCAGCAGCGAACGCATCAAACTGACGCGACTAATGCCAGGCATTTGACTGTGGAGCAAAGAAAATAGGAATTGGTTAAAGTCTTAAAGTTTACTTTAGTTTTTATACCTCAACAAATGTTCACTTTCCAACCAATCAACAGCTATTCCGAAATTACCATCAATATAGCTTTGTAGAAGATCACCATAAGGTTCCTTTTCCAGCTCATGCTTTAGCATTTCTTTCAAAGGGTAATAGTCATAGCTAAAAGAAATACTCTATATATTAACTATAAGTTCTATTTAGGATACCCTTTAACTAACCTCATGTTAACAATGCCCATGCGTGATATTGTTGCCGGGGAGGCGTGACGCACATCGTCCGTTTCGAATATGAAGTTGACATTGTTGCCAAACTGTATGCGCCAGCCTGAGGGCAGTGTTAGAAGTCTGCAAAAAGTTTCAAGATATGAAATGTTAAACAAAAACACACTAATTATAAGTAGCAATAGTTTATAATACCCTGCTTTTGACATGTATGTGTCTAATGGCTGTGAAAAGGGCGCAAAAATGAATTTAAATAACTTATTAAAGTACACACTGTCTTGACTGTTTAGCCTCAGACAAATACATGCTCAGCTGCAAATATACCCTTTAATCATTTTTCTTAAACTGCTTTTGACATGCATATGCATATGTCTAAGGCCTCATAATTAGAACGATTCAATTCAGAATGTCGAATCGTCTGTAAACTGAACTGCAATATAAAATCGAATTTGAATTTGAATTTCTAAATTAATCACCCTTTATTTAATGAGTACTTAGTCTTAGACATATGCTCAGCTGCACAAATTCTACATACATCCCTAAATTTTCTGTTCTATCGAACTACACTTAGTGCTCCCTAGAGCTGTACTTTAGTTGTGGTATTTTAAAAGTACAAAAATAAAAAACACTCTGCACACCGACTGGCCCTCTGTCTCTATACAAAACCAAAACGCTTCTGATCTCTATCTTGCAGCTGATGACACCCGAGGAGGAGGCGCGCCACAAGTTCATCATGCGCGAGCGAGATCGAGAGCGAAAGCGCATCAAGCGCCTGAATCCCGAATATCGGCGAATGGAGCGCGAGCGCGATAGATTTCGCAAGAAGGCACGACGTGCTAACGTAGCATTTTTCCAATATTTCTTAATATATATATATATATATAAAACACAAGCACACACATATACACACCCAACACTCACATACTCACACACACTAAAAAAACCCACCCACACACACACACACGCACAGAGACATAGACAGCAAGCACTAGCTAGTTTTAAGTAGCTGGCAACTTTGGACCTGGGTTGGGGTTTTTACGTTAGATTTTGTTTTGTATGAAACACACGACTGCCGACCTTTTAAACAGAATACAAGCATAGCCCCCAACTGTTTGTGCCAGCCACATTGTGCTTTAATAAGTTTTCCCACGCTTCTATCAATTTTCAGTTGACGCCTGAGGAGGAACTGCGCCTGAAAATTATACAGCGCGAACGAGATCGAGAGCGAAAGCGGATCAAACGCCTGAATCCCGAATATCGTCGGCTGGAACAGGAACGCGATCGGGATCGAAAGAAGGCGCGACGCGCCAACGAGGCGTTTCGGCAGCTGGAGAAACTACGTGATAAGATACGCAAGGAGCGCAAAAAGGGTCTCCTGGTGACTGATCCCTTGCAATTGCCGCACGAATTTGCGACCAATTTACCGCCAGTGCCTGTTAAGCCTGAGGTGATTATATCGATGCCGCCGACACAGCAACAACAACAGCAGCAACAACAACAGCAGCAGCAGCAGCAGCAGCAGCATCAGCCACAACAACAACAACAGCCAGCGTCGCACCATCAACAACAACAGCAGCAGCTACAGCAGCATCAGCTAGCAGCAGCAGCAGCCGCTGCGGCAGCGGCGCATCAGCAGCAGCAGCAACGTCGCCGCAACATGTCCCACGTCCCAACGGCGACGTCCAGTCTGAACAGCGCCACATTGACGCAGCTGACGGCGGCAGCGGCGGCGGGCAATGCGGCCATGCATACGCCCTCTGGCCATGCCACGCCCACGCATCTGCAGCAGTTAAACAAGCTGCAGCAATTGTATCCGCCGCCCAGTTTTGCGCATCCCGCCCTGCCAATCGCTGGCGTCACGCTGATGCCCCAGCTCTGCCATCCCATGCTGCACCAGAATCTGGGCACACTGTATCCAGCGCCACCGAACGGCATCAAGCAGGAGTACGGCCAGGACGTGAGCAGCTTAAGCGCAGCGGCGGCGGCTGCCGCTGCGGCCAGCAGCTCGGCGGTAGCTGCCGCCCAGGCTTCGGTTGCTGCGCAGGCGGCGCTGGCCTCTCTGCGCGGCGGACCACAGCAGCAGCAAACGGATGAGCCGGATATGGCGCTTAATCTGGAGCCGGAGATTATATTGCAAACGCCACCCGATGTGAATCCCGCGCAGCAGCAGCAACAGCACCACTTCAATGCGCACCAGCAGCAACAGCAGCAGCAGCAGCATCATCTGCAACAGCAACAGCAGCAACAGCACTGCAACATGTTCCAGCACATGGCGCCACAGGCGCACATGCAGCACATGCGACCAGCGCCGCTGCCACCGCCGCCAATGATGCCGCTGCCGCCACCGACGCCGCCGGCGACACATCAGCAACAGCAGCAACAACAACAGCCGCCACCACCGCCGCCGCAGCAGCAGCAACAGTTGCAGTCGCAGCAGCAACTAGCGCCGCAGTGAGAGAGAGAGAGATTAACGCACTCGCCTTTAGTTCTTAAGCTCAACTAGCCACATACGCATTTCAAAGTTCAAGTTCATTATTTGTTTTAAGAGAGAGAGGGAGAAATTGAGAGAGTGTTGGGGGAAAGTGTTGTTGTGTGCGAACTAGTTCATTGAATCACTTTTTGTTCGTTGCTAGCTTTATGCGAGAATTCTTGGGCTGATTTGTAAAGTGTGCTTAATATTACTTTTTATTTAGATTTAACTTTTGTTTTAAACTACATTTTTTCTATTCAAAATCATGCTCAAGAATTCTGGTATAGATATAGTTAACAGTCAAAAGTAAACTGATTTTAAATGAACGAACATTAATTAACTTTAATTCGGTGACGTTTTTGTTAAACACTGCTAACATAGGTCAATTCTAAGTTTATCAAATTGTGGACTGGCAAAAGCTTTAAGGGATCACTTCATTATAATATATTATTGTATACGCATTTAGTTAAAATCAACTTCTGTAAAAACTAGATTTTACAATAGTTTTTATATTTGGCAGCTATAACGGATTCAACTAATATTCAAATATTCTCGATATCTTTTAAACGTGCTTTCTTAAAGAAATCATAAAACCTATAGTTAAAAGACTTCTTCAAAAAATCAGAAGAATTAAAGACAATAAAACCACATATTTAGTTTCGGTTAAATCAGTTCATAAGTTTACCAGATTGGCAGCTAATTAAAAGAACCAATTCATTAGATTCAACAATAAGTTCAGCACAACTCCGAACAACATTCTCCCGCATAAACTTTCACACACACACACGCACTCATATTCGATGTAAGAAGAAAGAGACTCTTTGACGTCATTTGTAAAATGCCGTTACGTTGTGCATTACGTTTTGTACGTTACGTTACGTTACGTTATTGTTTTAGTGGGCTTCCCTCATTTTATGTCTGTATGTATGTATGTTTTAAGTCCTTTTGTTTTTCGGTAGCTAAGTGATAGGGAATGCATTTGCCCATCCGTACAATACAATACTTGCAACATTAAGATACGATACGATATATGATATATATGATAAATGATATGTACGTTTAAAAAAAAAAAGCAAACATGGTATATCCCCATACGATATATATACACACACACACATACACATACACATATATATATTATGATAAACATATATATATGGCAAGCCGCAAATAAATATTACGAATTTATGCGCAAGTATGAGCAAAATATATTAGCAAAAGCTGTTGCTAAATAATTGAAAAGAAATTCAAGTCACTTTGTTTTATTGTAAAGGGAAGAAATTAAAATTAGAAGCATTTTTAGCAGTTGCAATTGGTTAAACTAAATTATGGCAATAGGCAAGATAACCGATGACAACTTTAATACAGAAAATCAGTTCAAAAATAGATCGAAAATAGTATAACTATAAAATAAAATGTTCTAAATAATTTACAATAAAATGAAATAGGCAATTAAACGATTAGAATTGAGAGTTGAGTAAACTATTTTGTTTTGATAAAATTAATAAAAGCGAAGGTATAAATATATATGAATAGAGCAAGTAAATATAATCCGCACTCACTTGTTATCATCCAGTACCGAGTTTAATGCCTCAATCCACTCCGGATCGATGCTGCCGTCGCAGACAATCCACGAGTGCACATGCAACGGCTCCTGATTGACGACGACGGCCGTGTGAGTGAGGACGCCGTCTAGCCACTGTCGCGTGTCCGTGTCCAGACGACCCAGCAGCTGCACGCGACCCATCGACTTGGGACTGATGGTGTGGACGCGCAGCTGTGCGCCGTTCGTTGCGGTCAGTGCCTGGCGCAGCAGGGCCAGAACGCTCGACTTTCCACAGCCAGGCGGACCCACCAGCACCACGCCCATGCGTTTCTGGAGCTGCTCGTGTAATTGCAGAGCCTTCTCGATTTGCCTGTCGTTGGCACAGAGGCCCAGTGGGCCAAAAGCGGCAGACAAGGCCTGTTGCAGCGGCGTTGACGGTGCCTCCGAGGCGCCAATTTCCGGAAACACATTTAGCAGCAGCATTTCAAAGCGTTCCACGTCCTGTTGCGCCAGCTTGGACATGGTTGATGAGCGCAGACAATGGACAACAATGCGCATTTCATCATTTCCAATTGCCGGCGGACCGACGCTGGCCTGTTCATTAACGGGCGTGGCTGCTAATTGCGCGCGCAGTCCCTCGCCGCAAACGAGCAGCACTGTCTTCAGTTCCCGCAATCCCCAATCGTAGTGCCGCTGGGCGGACAGCATTTTACCGCACAGATCGAACAGTTCCACGATGCGCCCTGAAATATCCGCGGCGGCCTCAAAGCCCTCAACGAACAGCATGACGCGTGCTATCTCGCCGGGCTCCGGCTGCTGCATGACAATCGGCCGGAAGAGGGCCTGTATATTGCCGGGCAGCTTCTGTCTGCCGCCGTATTCGCCGCCCGCCGGATTGAGGGTCACAAATATGCCGCAGTGCTGATTAAGTTGAACCTGTTGCGGGATTGAAATTTAATTACTAAAGTTCGATTATAATTTCATAAATGTAAGCACAGAGAACATATAAATTTAATCAGTCAGTTGCTTGCAACCTAATCTAAATTCAAATGAACCATCGGCTCATTCATCATTTCTCACCTTACGCTCGCCAATTTGCACAGTGTCCGCCTTGTCCTTCAGCGCACTCTGTATGGGCTGTATTAGCATGGAGATGGATGATAGAGTCGCCTCCTGCAGTCGATTGAACTCATCAAAGCAACCCCAGGCGCCGCAGCGCGCCAAACCAGTTAGGATTAGGCTCATCGATTCCGTGTCCACATTCTGCAAACAAACGTTGACAGCAAAATGTGGCAATGTGGCAATTTGACAAATCTCACAAGGCGTGGCACTCACCTCATCACAATTGAAAACCAGAACGAGCCGTCCCAACATGCCGCCCAGTGCCTTAACGCATTCCGTTTTGCCCGTGCCCGCCGGACCAAAGGGATTACCGCCGAGGCCCATGTGCATGGCCTGTGTGAGTATAAGATAACACTTGTGCGTCAGACGCGTGTGGACCAGCTTGTTGGCATGGCCGAGAAACTCGTAGGCGTATTCAAATTCAGCATACACCATGCGCACCCACACCTGGCGTGCATCGTGTCCGCCCTTCGTGCCACCAGCGCCCCCAGCGCCCAGATAATATCGCAGTTGACTCAGCCAATGCCAGTCGCTGTTGTGCATTACATTATGCTGCTGCAGCTGCTCCACAACACTGGCATAATGCACCAGATCGAGCAGCAGAGCGCTCAGCTTCAGCCACGTTAAACTGCCGCCCGTCGCCCGCTGTTTCATTGCCGCCAAATGAGCTATTTCAGCTTTTAGCTGCTGCTGCAACTTGGCCAGCGACATGCCGCCAATTGCCTTTTCCGTCTGCCGCGTAAAGTGCAACGCCCGCGCCGTGGCCAACACTTGGCTGGCGTATTGATTCAGCAGCTGCTCGCTGAGATTGTCGCTGGCGCCGCTTGTGTTGTTAAAGCACTCGTAGATCTGGCCACGCAGCGTCTCCTGCACGGCGGCAACCAGTTCGTTGAGCCAGCGCTGCAAATGAGTTCAATTAATAATCTTAAGCTTTGTCAGTCAACTTTCCACTCAAGCACTCACCTCAATGTCGCCTGTCATTTCGACGGCTTGGCTTAGTCGCAGCTCATCGCCCTCGACGCTGTGCACGGCAAGAATTCGGTAATGGGCGCCATTGGCCGCCTGCTCTATGGCCAGACTGTGGCAGCCGGGAAAGAGTTTGCGTATGTGCCGCTTTATAATGTCGGCATCCTTGGCAGCCTGGCCCAGTAGCTCCAGCAGATCGTCGTCGCCCAGAAAATAGAAACGCGGAAACGAATTGCGTTTGTCCTGCGAAAGATTTAAATCAGAGTCCCTTTGCTATCTCAGTTCTCCTGCCCCCCACTTACCGTTATATAGCTCATCAGATTCTGCTGACAACGCGCCAGCTGCGTTTCCAGTGCATTAACAATAGTATTGATATTGTTGATCTTGAGCAGAGAGGTGACCCGTGAATCCATTTGTATTTCACGCATCACATAGCGAAAGTCCTTGTCGATGCGTTTGAACAGAGCATGCTCCTGCTGCAGAGTCCCAGCGCCAAAGACAGGCTCCAAGTATACCCAACTGCAAGAATGAATTTGATGAGTATTCATAAAACTGCCATTCATTTGAATACTCACCGTCGCTGTGAATGATTCAAACTGCTGAGGAGAACATCGAGCGTATTGAGGCGACTCTCCCAGAGACCCGCCTGATCCGAGAAGCTGTCGAAGGCGGCCGAGTTTTTGGCCGACTGCAGCAGTGATTGATTGTCGCCAATTTTGTTGAGCACCTCCTGATAGTCCTTGATGAGGCACACCGGCTGCCCGCTGGCATCGGTGCGCTCAATCAATTTTAGTTGTGCTGTCACCGACCACTGATCGAGTTCCACCAGCGCCTGTCGCACAATCTGTTCCGATGCCGCCTGTCGCACAATGTTCCCAATCTCTGGAGCAGCCGCCTGTAGCGCGTCCATATCCTCAAGTAAATCCTGCAGCTGTATGGAGTGTAGGGGCTTCGATTGTGTCCTGTGCAGCAGCTGGAATATGATCGCCCAGTGGCGTTCACTGAGCGCATCCGACTGCAGCTGCTGGAGAATGGGCAGCGTGGCCTGCAGACGCTCAACCTGCTGGCGAATGCGCTTCGAGGGCAGATCAATGGAGGCGTGCACTGAGCCCTCCCAGCGTGCAATGAACTCGTTGAGCACATAGGGACGCCGCCTGTAGATGGCCCACTCCTCCAGCAGTATGGGCTGCAGCTCGCCGAGAAATGTGTCGTAGACTTGCCACTGCTGCGACTGCTGCTCCAGCTGAGCGTCGATGGCGGCAAAGGGCGCCAACGCATCTTCGGGAAACTCCATGTTGAACTTGTGGCATTCGTCCAGCAGCTGCTGCTTCTTCAGCTGCAACTGCTGCCAGTGGGCGCGACGTTCCTTGAACAGCTCCAGGCTGGCCAGCTCGTTGGCCTCCAGCTCGGCTATGGTGGACTCCCAGCGCAGCAGAAGCTTGTCCGCCTCGTTGCGCAGATTCTGCAGCTGGGTGTGCGCCTGCGTCTTGATCATGTCCACCTGGCGCTGCAGTATGACCGCATGGTTCTCCAGCAGCGGCTGCAGTTGCTCCCACTGCAGCATAATGGCTGCCAATGCGGTCACGCGCTCCTTGCACCAGCCCGCCAGACAAACATCTTTATCCCGCACTAGCTCCAGAGTGCTACTTATCTGCGGCAGCTCGCTCATGATCTTCTCGTACTTCATGCCCGACTGGCTGATGCTGCCCTCGTCCATGGGCACGTTCTGCAGGAACTGCAGAGCGCTCTGCAGAAACTCCTGCACGGCGCCCACATCGTTGAGTATGGAAGTGCGTAGGCTGTTGGCCAATGCCTCCCAGTAGCGTCGACTGAGGTACTCAATGTCCGTGCGCAGCGGCAGCACGTTGATCACAATGCAATCGATGGACTCTTCCGACTGCTGCAGCTTGGCCAGCTGCTGGCTGAACTGTTTGCACGCCCGAAAGTTGCGATCCCAGTCGGCGGCCTCGTTCAGATGAATGCCACACAGCTGCTCCACGTCCACGCAGCCCAGCGCTATCCACGGCAGCCAAATGCGCTTGAAATCCTCCAGCTTATCAAAGAGCTGGGCAGCTCGTGTGTAAAGCGGTCCGAAATGATGTCGATTCAGTGTCACCATCGACTGAAACAGCGCCGAGCTGTGCTCGGACAATCCACGAAAGTTGCACGGTCGCTCAATAAATCGTCGCAGCTGCGCAAAATACAAATCGCGTATTTCCTCCTCCGGCGGACTGTAGCAAAGTTCGCGCTGTCGCAGCACCAGCTTAATGTGTATGTCCGGCAGCTTGTTGTTCATGTCGAGCAGACCGAGTATATATTGGTACTCCAACACCTTGTACAGTTGGTGGTCCCAGTGCAGCTTGAAGGCGTCCAGATTGGTGTAGCCCTGGCGCTCGAGTGTGGCCACCAGTTCGCGCAAGTGGCGCAGTTCGTCCTTCCACACCTGGTTTTGTGTTAGCAGATCGGTGCCCATGAGTTTCATGACCTAGAAGAACAGAATTTTATTTATATTAAATATTCTATATCTATATTTATATCTAATCACCGTGCGCTTGGCCTGTTCGTGATAGCCCACAAGCAGCGTATTATCCGCCGATAGCTTGGACACCGCCTCCTGCAAGGTGCTGACATAACGCTGCACCGACGCCTCATCCTGCCAGGCAACCGTTTCGCTCTGGACCAGCCGCTGCAGCTCCAGCGCATTCTTCAGCATAATTGGACGCTGGCAGGGTATCATGCGATCACCGATGGTGTTGTGGAACGTTGCGATCTGCTGCAGCCGCCGGGCGTAGCACATGTATTTGGCTGCGTGGGTGGCCGCCGAGCGCAGTTCGAGGGGAACCGTGTAGCCCAGATTCTCAAATTCACGCACATCCTGGCAAAAGGTGACCAGCTTGGGATTGAAGGTGACGCGCATTAGCTGACGACCTTCCTTCTCGAACTTGACCACCTCTTGGTCATCGCGCAGTCTGCGTAGGTTGGGTATATATACTATATTTATCTATATAAAGATATATTTAATACTCACCTTAGCTCGCCACTTTTGACAGCTGTGGAGCACTGACCCGACCATATCTCAAAATTGGTGCGCAGCAGAGACTCGGTCTCCTCCTTGATCTCCTGCACCGCCTTGTGGATCTTGTCGAAGCCCTCGCGGCCACTTATCAAATGGCTGACCTTCTCAATCTCCTGTATTTGATACTGCACCACCTTCAGCCAACGGCACTCATTGCAAATGACCGACAGGTGACCCGTGTCGGGTTCCATATTCGTGTCCGTCATCGCCTTGCGCAGATCCTGCAGCAGCAGATGTAAGGATTGGAGAAACTGCTCGCGCTCGATGTTGAGCAGCTCAAGGACCGCGGGTCGCTGTATGAGCATCTCGTACTTGGTGAATATGAAGATGACCTGGCGCGGATTGCTCAGATGATGATGCAGCTGTGACTTTAGGGCGGCCGCAATGCGCTCGTCAATGGGCTGCAGCACCTGCTCGAAATGCTGCAGTGCCTTGTGCCACTTGGCCTGACCCGGCGGCGATGTGTCGAATATATTGAAATCTAAAGAGATAACGAGACTTGCTTATATGGATTCAGTTTTCAGATGTTGCGACATTTACCGCCAAAGTCCGCCTGCTCCTGGAACATCTCCTGCAGCTCGGCATCGTTGAGCAGCGTGGCAATCTGCTTGTAGAGCTGCTTGATGTTGCGTATCTCGCCGAGGCGCTCCTTGAACTGCAGCCCCCGTCGGGGCACGTGCGCCTCGCCCAGCCACGGATGCTTCACATAGTTGGGCCAAAAGAGACGCGTCAGCGAATCGCACAGCTGCATCCAGGCGTCCACAGTGTCCATGCACTGGGCCATCAGGTTGTTCACATGATACGAGTTGAGGCTCCAAATGTCCTCGGCCAGCAGCTGCACCAGGCACGCCTCCAGCAGCCGATTGCCCATGATGTCCAACAGGTCGGCCATGCGCTGCTGCGGATAGTTGTAGGGCAGCCGCCACAGCTCGTCCAGGTTGTTGTGCGCATGGTCGAGGAACTCCTCGATGCGACTGCTCGAATTGCCGCCACTGTCAATTGTGCTGCAAATTTCTCTAAATTAGTTTCAAATCATTTAATGCACATTTTTAAAGTACTCACCTAATTTTCTGTTCAATGTTTTCCAGCACGCCAATAAATACTTGCGCCGTCTCACGATCGAGACGCGAACTTGACTTTTGGGCCAGCTTTTGTTTCCAATATTTTATTTCATCTTTAATGCTGATTATTCCTGAAATTATATTTTCGTTTGGTGAGTGGTAAGTTTAGAGAATGATATAATTAAACTCACCGCTCTGTGGCAAGCCCAAAGTGGAGCCCAGCGAGACATGCAGGTTCTCTAGAAGACCGCTCAGTTCGGGACTGTATTCGTGCCGCTTAATAAAAATAAATAAATATTAAGTTATGGGAAAGACCAGGCGATGGCTGACTACTAAATACCCTATTGCTTACGCATACATATGTTGGCAAATAAAAGTGAAAGTCTATTGTCTATCTATTAAGTGATCAAGATTTGAGTTTAAGGGGTGGAAGATGCATTATTCTAACAGTTGCAAACACCTGCACATAGTCAATATACCACTTCTTATGCACATTTTTAATGGGTTCAGGGTATAAAAATATTAAGGAAACGAATTGCATTCGTTGGGAAGCAAATATAATTGACGAAATGAAATTGCAAAAAGAATTGAATTATGTTGCAAATGCGATTAAAATGCAGCTGGCGAAGGCGCAGCGAGAAGGAGCAGGAGCTGAGCAAACAGTAAAATAATTTAAGCCCAGTCGGAATTAACGTATAAGCCATATACTATACGAATACGACAAGGATTGCGAATACGAATCGGATATATGTGTGTGTATAGTTGTACTTACTTGGGCCGTGTTGGCGTGGGGCGAAAAGACACGTGAAACGGAATTGTAAATGGATTTAACCAGGCCACCCTCCAGTGTTAATATGCCCAACGGTGGTTCAACTTTGCCACCACCACCTACACCACCACCTGCAGCACCACCTTGGCCCGCCACCTGCGGCACCTTGTAGAAAAGTAAACAGACTTCGTCGTTGGGTATGCGATGCTGAAATTTGATTTTGCCATCGGATTTATTATGCACGGCCGAGATAACCGTGTGCTCCTCCTGCTCTAGAAACTCCAATATAGTTGCTGTTTGCTCATCCAATTCCGTGCTCGGAATGCGCGCTGCAAAATACTCAACTGGAAAAAAAAATAAAAAAATACAAATAGAAAGCAAATGAAAATTTTATGGTTTTATGTTGTTGCACAAAATGCATATAGTGCAAATGTTTGTCTTCAACTTGTGCTGGTTTAATATACAAATATATATGCACAAATTTTACCCGATGTATTTATAATGAATTTCGTGCGCTGACTCATCGTTTAGATTAATTAAATATATATTTATATGTATTTTCTTAAAGTTTCGTTCTTCACTTGCTGCACTTTCAGTTTTTACTGCTGCTTTTCACTTTTCGTTCGACACAAAATTAATTTGTTGTTCCTGGCGGGTTGTCCAGGGCAACGCAATTGTCGTTGCCAAGGACTTAAAAGTTATGGGTTTCTATTTCCTTGCATGTTTTTTCTTTACTGTTTTTGTTTTCTTTTTGCAAATGCTTTTGCACCTGTTGTTGTTTTTTTTTTGTTCGACACGTGTTCAACGTTAGTTGGCCGGCAGGGGTGCGGGGGAAGGGAGGGTTAGGGGATAGGAGTTAAATGTTTGCTGACATTACCTCAATCCTGTTACAGTGCCTGCTAATGAAACTGAGCGGTTGCCTCTCCAAAACGGCAGCACTAAAAATGCCCCAGCAGGTTTATATCATTTGAATGTCCATTAATTGAATTGCAGAAGCGTGCTCAGGTTGTCCACCGTTGTCCTGGACCAAGAACAGGACAGCGGCCAAGTCACGATAGCAACAAACTTTACGGCCCTGTCAGAGCCGTAAAGACCAGCTGCAATGGCTCAATATTGACAGGCACTGTAACAGCAGACAAGGCCGACACAGAGTTGGTTACTGGTTGGCAGGCACATGCACAGTTCAAGGACCTATCTGTAAGAAAAATTGCCATATATCCTTGGGTGGAAAAAGTTTATTTTCTACACGCCTTCACTTTAATTTCTCAAATTTGCCTTTGGCATTTGTTGTAAAGCGTAAAAGAGATAAGAAATGTTTTTATTATTTAAATATATTTCTTAAAAACTTACCTATTATCTAATTACTTATTCTATTTTCAAATAATATAAAGTTATTGAATTTCCTGCATATCATATTTAACATAATAATGGTTAGTTTTTACATTTTTAGCTAATCATAGAGTATACCGTAGCCAAGCAGTCCCTATTAAAACAAGCTTACAGTATTAATCAATTAGTGCACATACTCAATGAAATTAAGCTCTGGATTTTAGATTAAAAGTCAAAACAAAAAGTAAACATCAGAAATAAATCTCTTTAACAAACTTTAATTTGAATTTAGTTTGTTTGTAATAAACCTTAAAATACACACACACACCCACACACATATATATACATACATTCGAATATAAGCAGATACTTATTCATATTTGGCATTCATGAGCAAATAAATTGCATGCACACCTCGCACAGTTGATTATAATCAAATTTTGGGTTTGGGGACTTGCGTAGGGCCCAAAAGTTTCAATTGTATGCTGTGCGAATGCGTGGGTGTATATTTGAGTGTGTGTGTTTGAGTGTGTCTGCAAACTTAGTTACGCCAACTAACTTCTAATTCTATAGAATACGCACAGGCTGAGCCCCAAAAGGCAGCTAAAACCGTAACGCAAAAGCGAATTTAATAGCATATGAAAGAGAGGAAAATTCCAACTGCTCTCCCCTTCCCACCCCCTTTCTCTCCCCTTCGCTTTTAGCCAGTTCCAAACGGCACACGCTAAGCCCATCATCCATCTGACGCTTATCCCGTTTGCACACATCTGTTTGATGCAAATACCGTCAAAAATTGTTCGCTAGCTTCTGCTGCTGAGTTCTCCATTTCCGCTGATGCAACGTCTTTTTTTATTGACAAACAAATGGCTGGCAGCTAACTTCTTCTTTTCCTTTTTGTTTAGCATTTTA
Organism: Drosophila lacertosa; assembly: GCA_004143845.1. Taxonomy (NCBI): domain Eukaryota; kingdom Metazoa; phylum Arthropoda; class Insecta; order Diptera; family Drosophilidae; genus Drosophila; species Drosophila lacertosa. Next base: position 62,716 of record SCDZ01000130.1, read on the forward strand.
GTATTTTGGCCAACTATTTAAATAGTTGTGCTACCGTTGGCCATTTAACCAAATTAACTGCATTGTCGGCTAGTACTTTTTTGCCAGCCGTCAATAGCCTTGGTCAATGAAATGGCATTATTTTTATAGCATATGCTGTCTGAAAAAAGTGGGAAAAGACCGACCAAATTTGCGTTCATCTACAAAGCAGTCAAATCCTTGCATAGCTATGCGCGGTTTTTTTATATTGCCAAACAGTGTCGGCAAAAAAATGACAAACAGCAACTGATGGGCACGTTCTCAGATTTAAAATCAACTTCAATTCATTTCTATGAAAATAGAACAAACAAATAAATTTGTTCGCATCGCATATATAATATTTTTCGATTGCTTCTAATTATGTGGATGTATTTGAATACAGAAAAAAACAAATGAAAAGTATTACCGAAACTTATAAACAAAAAACAAAATTTAAGATTATATTCGTAGTAAAAGATCATATACACATGAAGTTTCAAGTCCGGGAGGAGGACTTTATATGGATTTAGGAACTTTACATGTCATGGGGACATTTTTTTTGTCGGAAAAAGTCGAAAAAAAATAAAACTATTAAAATGAGGAAACTTTAAATGTAAAATCAAGAATTAGGTCAAATCATGATCAAACATAAAAATCGGTTTAGTTTTGGCAAAGTTATTGGAGTTTGAAGTTCGGGAGGAGTATTTTATATGGATGTTGGAAGTTTACAAGTTTATTTTTGTATTCGTTTTTCATATGATTTTCGACCGCCTCAAAAATTCTTTTAAAATGGATTTTAATACTTATTTTTGTTCCATTAATGAATTGAAAACAAAATCGGACGATTCTAAGTTTTTGAATTTCACAATAATTTGTGTAGTTTTAAAAAGCGACTATTTGCTGTAAGACCCAGTTCCCAGAACATCTTTCATATAAACAGCCAAATGCCATTGGGGCTTTCAAATGTTCCGAAAAAACGAAAAGACCAAAAAAGTGAAATGCAACTCACAATAACAAAAAAAAAAAAGAAAAAACGGGAAAAACACACACACAGTCGAAATGCCACCATGGGAACTTTGAAACTTTGAAATTGACACATTCTGGTGGATGCTTTGTGGCCTTGGTAGCGAGTGTTGCCAGCGCGAAGCTTTTTGTGCCGCACTTTGTGCTTTGTGTGCGCTCAAATTTAATAACATTAGGGAATGGGGGCGTGGCAGTGGGCGGTGGATGGGGCTGGTAATTCATCGTTGGCGGCTCATTTAAGCCTTGATTTAAATCTAGTTGGGCATAAATATAGCAATTCAGCGCCTAATGCCATATGTAAACGGTACGCATGATAAACGCCCCCCCAAAAACAGTATATATGTTTATACTAAATATACATATATGCATACTATATATATTTTTTTTTTTTTGTGGCAACTTTTTGTGCGGCATGTCTTGGCTTGTAGTTTCACTAATAGACCATTGTTACATATGACGATTTATTTGTTTATGTGCTTTTTATGTGCGACTGGCCAGGGTTGCCACGCTGACATAAGAATATGACGATTTCGATAATATTTTATGTGGTCTTCTTCGACTGCCGCCGCTGGTGCTGCTGGCTGCCTACTTGGCTTGTTTTTATTGCCAGGCGATTACGAGAGTCAGTTTTGCCTAAAGCAAATATATCCACAGGCAAAAACAATGGCCCAAAGCTTAGGCACCGTTAGGCTGCTCTCTATATCACTGGGCGCAATTTTAGTGTTTTTGGCTTTGGCCAAGAATTTATGGTTTATGGCATTTTGTTGGTTTTGTCAAATTACATGTTTCTTCTTGTTATTGTTGCAGCTCGTCTCTCTTGTTGTTGTTGTTCTTGTTCTTGTTCTTGTGGGCCACAACCTTTTGTCTAAGTGTGTATTCAAGCGTATAAATTGTCAACACATATTACGAGCAATGCTCATCCCTGTATGTGTTTGTTTGTGTGTGTGCTTGTCTCCTCTCTTGTTACATTTTACATTGAAATTGCTCTTTGATGGCTGGTCTTCTTTGTTTATTTGTTTACATTTTTGCACTCGTAAAAACATATCAATGTGTAAATTTTTATCCTGACGCTGCAACAATAACAGCAGCAGCCATTACAATCGGCTATAAAGTAGAAATTATATCAAAGATTATGATGGCCCATTCGATCACAAATTGAGCCAACAGAACATTCATTTATAAATATAAATTGAAAATAATATTCTAACACACAAATAGAAGGAATGTATTTGATTTTGGTACAATACAAATTGACGTTATGTGCTTGAAGACAACATCAATTTAGGTTATTTAGCTTATTTTCACAGCTGTGCCTTTGGGCTATCAAATGCGTAATCTTGTTATCTTTTATGAAAGTTCGAATTTGAAATATTTGTGACAATTTTACTAGCATACAAATTCATATTCAATGCTTTGACTTTATTAGTTTAAGAATGAAAATAGGGATGAATACTATGTCATTTATTTTAGCTTAAGCAGTGAAAAACATCTTTTCAGTCTCATTCTTTTGCCATAAGAACTTTAGTCTTTAGACCAACTTTTTATGTGCAACTGGTAAATTATTATGATTTTAATTATCTAGCTTTCTATGATGATAAGCTGATATTTTCGCATAGACATAACTGAATAATATATCGCACATCAGATTGTTTTTTAAGGTTTTAATTAGTCTATTATTATTTTCAAAAACTTAGACTCGATTAGATTAAATTTATATGATATCTTTCAATTCAACTATAAGCACAAATATTGCTAAAATTTTTGATTCAACATTGTTTTGAGGTAGCTGATGGCTTAAAGATATTGCAACAGTTGAGAGATATTTTACTCGCCAGACACGTGCCATAAAATATGCATGCGAATATTAATGGGCATTGCAACAATTCATCGTTAAGGCGAGGCCTTTAATCAACAACGCACACAAACATAAATATATACATATATGTGTGTGATATATATACATACATAAATACAGACAGATACTTGTGCTCATGTGAAAATATGCTGTGCATCCTTGTGCTCCTGATTCACCCCTTCCCCTTTTTGGGCGCCCAACGTAATAATCATATGCATTTCCGATGCATACTTCCAGGCGCCCTTCGCTGTTTGCCTTGACGCATTTGGGCGATTTGCAAGCAATAAATTTAGACTTTCAATGCAGTCGCAACGCGGAATTTGACATTTACTAATTGCTGCACAATGCACCAGGCAGAAAGAGACAGAGAGTGAGAGAGACAATAAGTTACTTAATATTTTATATAGAGCTCTATGTGGAAAATAGAACTCGCTACGATTCTAATCAATTTGTATGCTAAGGGCAAACGTTGATCTTGTCATCGGCAATAATTAATCAACGCTGTCAGCTCGTCAGTTTTGAGTGCTGTCGCTTGTTGTTATTTTTTAATATTTCTCTGATTTGTAATGACACCCTGTGAATATTGAAAGAGACTAAAAATCGAGGGATTTTATGTGTGGAAGATACCTAAAAGGATTTGTTGTATTTATATAGATTATCTTTATCGCATATCCAGTTTGTTTTAACTTCAGTCAAATTATATTTAAGTGATTTATCTCTCTGCCTTAACCGATGATTTACATACATATTTATTCACCTGACTTGATTAAAGAACCTTTAAACTTTTGATATAATATTATATATATTACAATAAGCAAATATTTCGTTGTGAATAAATATACTAAGTATGCAATTTAGCTGTTTACAGGGTATATATAAATTGCGTACATGCAAACTTATATTTTGCTTTGTTATCGAACGTCGTATCACTTTCGTAAATTGAAGTTTTTCCCATTTTTCCCCTTTTTTTTTGTGTTTTGGTGCATTGGTTTATGCAGCACAAGTTGCATTGTTGTTGTTGTTGTTATTGTTGTTGTTCCTGCGACTGGCGTGCTTCATTGGAAAGTCATGCATATTCATTGTTTACTTAGACAAACCAACGGCACACAACGAGCACAACGAGCTCTACAACAACAACAGCTACAACTATAACAACAGCAGCAGTAATAAAGACAACAAGAATTTTACCTGATTTCTTTCCAAACCGCATGTACCTCAGACACACACAAGCACACACTTCCTGTCTCTATCTCGCTCTCTTGTCGTCCTGCCTTGTTGCTCACTCGTGCAAGGACATCTTACTTGTACATGCAGCTAGCATTGTGGTCTATTTAGCTTTGTTGTCTATTTGTGCCCAGTCGTCATACACACGCTGCCATTTACCGTTATTGGTTTCAATTAACCAACAGACAGAAAAGCCCATTCCCTAAAAATTAATCAAGAAATTTTTTGGATTTGCCTTCATATGAAAAGGTTTACATTTCATAGCTACCACAGAACCCAAAAATTGAGTAAAAATGTTGAGCAGTTACTGCCAAATTGCGCCTAAAGCAACTATTTTCATTTGTGGCTTAATCTGCTCCAAATTGTAATCATGCAACATCTGCTCCAAATGGCAAACAATGATAGATTTTAAGATATGGCTTAACATTCCGTTTTAGCTTCTTGCAGATTATCGACAATTGCACTGTGGCAATGAAAGGGCCAAATTACATTTTCTGTTTCGTTTCGAGTTCTGGCTAATTTATTTCTGTTTATACTGAAGTTACGCCTTTTAATTTCCAGAACGTTTTGCTAAATTTACTTATCTTCAGGCTTAATGGCATTCTGATTGGTAGCTTATAAACTACTTATGTGAATAGAAAACATAAACTATATTATGTATATACTTTAGTCTGCTTTTTAATCGATATTCTATATACAATATTCTATATTCCATATAAAAATCATTCAATTCCTTAAGATTAGGCAAATTTTTTTGTAATTATCCCATTATCTCAACTCTGAAGTCCTGCCCAGGCATCTGTCATTATTGATTTTCAGGTATTCGGCACGCCTGAGAGAAACATTCGGTTGATTTGGTTGCCGCATGCAAATGACTAATTAAACATAATTAGCAACTATTAACAAGTCAGCCCCGCAGCGTTTTGGTGCCCAGCTGCAAAGTGTAACTACGACACACACTTGGTCAGTTTTGGACAGAGCTCTGGCCCCTGAAGGGACGACAAAATCAAAGCAAATCAACAAGCGCGGACAGAGGACAACTTACACACACACTGACACACACTGACACACACACAATGGCCACTTGGACCCTAATAAGTCAACTGCAATGCATAAATTTAGGACATTGTGCGTGGGCTCTCCATAGGATGGTACTGGGGGTTGGAAGTTTAGGGGTGAGGGGTGTCCAGCACGTGCTGGTCAAGTGTTTACGCTTGTGACTTTGGCAAATAGACGGCAAGAGTTTTGGACCAAGGCATTTCTTGATTGACAATGTGGTCGACAGTGGACAGCGGACTTTTGTCCCTCGCCCCTCCATGCCACCACTCATTTGGCGCAAATTTGGCAATACAAGAAACGCTTTAACCTTTGGCAGGCCGCACACATTTCAATTGTTGTAGCAGCAGTTAAATATTAATGGGTGTGTATGAGGCAGTAATTATACCCTGTAGGCAAGATAAGGTATCATAAAATCTGTGTAACAAGATAAAATGCGATATGCGTTACATATATATATATATTTATAAATATAAATATATATATCATAAATATCAATTCAAATTCAAGTAGAGATTTTTAACAGTTTCACCTCTTCAATCTACACATGTATATTTTTTATATATATTTAATATAGTTTAGAATAGGAAAGGGAAAAGGAAATAAAATAATATAATTATAAGATAAATACACTCTGTCGTGATATTTTATATAATATTATAAAAATTATCTTATGCTCTTTATAGGATATCTCTTAGTCCACCACTCGTAGTTATATCACTCTTGTTAAATATGTATGTGCGTATCAATGAGTGCTTGGGGTTTCGAGCCACATTAAAATTGATTGCCTGCAAGCATTTTTGGGCTGTGGGTTTTCACCCAGCCTGAGCCATTTAATAAATTGTGGCTCTGGGTTTAAATGTCTTGTGTTCTACGCAGCTGTCGGGGTCATCATTTGCTGATGTTTTGATTTTCACACTTTGTTGTCATCGTTTAGCCATGAATTGGGCTGGTCGACTGAATTTTAAGCTATTCCACGCCATTTCTTGGCAAATGAAGCTCAATTAATACAAATGACTAAATATGTTGCATTATATATTTGTAGGCTTGCCAAATATAATAATTTCCTGTTTTGTTTAGGCGCTTATCAATTACTAATCTTATGCATTCGTGTAATCCCTTTAAATGGCAAACGGATATTAATATCATAAACAATTTACACATTAAATTGCTCAACAAACACACACTCACATTAATACTCGTTTAGTCCTTAATTTAAAATTCAATTTAAGATTGTCCTGCGAGGCAGCTAATAAAATGGCAGCCGCAAGAAAAAGTCATAAAATATATTCTCATATGTTAACAAATTTTTCGTATGGTTGCCATCGCTTTTCGGATGTATTCAGGTGTAAATATGAGTTTATGACTTGAGCCCATAAAATAGCATTTCATTTTATTGTTCACGCCGTGAGCAATTCATATATAAAGAGTTTGAGTCAGTAAACAAAATTTAAGCAAATTTTGGGGATTTTCAATAAAGCTTTAGTTTCTTATGGGTCAACGGATGAAACTATTAAAAGCCGCAATAAAATTCCCATTGTGTAGAATAACTTAGTTGAGCAAAGCCCTTGTTAAAGGCTAAACTGCTTAATTGGGTTAGAGCGAAATGTCAGTTGTATGAAAATGTTTGCAAGTTGCCGCAAATTGGAAAAACCATTAAATTAAATATTTGAAAAATTTAAAGTTAGCTGCTAATATTAAAGAATTTTATAGCATAGAATTCATTCGATGTTTTCTATCATCTAATAAGATAATATATCGACAAACCAAACAATTGCCAACCTAATTACATTCCCTTTTCTCTGTTTGGACTCCCGCCCCCAAATCTTTTGGACATATTAAGACACAATCTAAGAGTCGTTGCAAATGTAACCGAAGGAACAACTCAAATGGCTCGCACTCAATGCAAGTTGGGTAATGATTTGGTGCTTAATTAACTGTTTAAATGAAACGAATGTTTTTCTTTTAAATGCTGACTTGTCTTGGGAGCAGAAAGCGTAAAAACAGGCAAATTGCCTGCTTTTAGGTGCTGGCACAACAATTAACTTGGCATTTAAGTCGACTAAGGGACGGAGAAAGAAAAAAGTTGAGCAACGCTGGGCACAGGGGTTAAGGGTTACCACCGAAAAGTCTGTGCATATATAAATCAATGGCAACAACATTATTGTAAATGCAAAGGAAGAAGGCACATGAAAGGGCCGTGTACAAAAAGGTCAAACGCTTAATTTTCCTTGGGGTCGAGCACTGCAATAATAAACAAGAAAGTGTGAAATAAAGCGAAATGAACATAAAAATTTGTATGGCCAGCGACAGAGAAAGGAGAAAAAATAAATAAAAAACAGCAAAAAAAAAAAAACTGCAGACACAGCAATAAAAACGGCAAATGCTTTTAATTTGAAATGCTGCGCCTCGGACAGCTTCAGGTCCCGAGCCAGGTTCAGGATGTGGCTCAGCCTTACTCTTTTTTATTTTTTATTAAAGTGGATGCTGAGGAAAAGCAGCATTTATAACGCTTGTGTGGATTATAAATCCCACTGGCACAATAAACTGCTTTATTTGCAAAAGTTTTGTGCATGAAAACACACAAAAGAGGCAGACAGAACCACTTGAATATAATATCGAATTAAAAAATATATAGTATTTATTTGCTGGTTAACAATTAAAATCAACTTGCAATGAATAGCTGAAATGAACATTTTCTTAAAGGTGCAAATACAGAGATAGAAAAAATTAATTACCTATAAGGATATTTATATTTCTTATTTATAAACGTATATAATCAAACTGTCATTAATAAGAAGAAAATTGGGGCTCGCTTCCTTGGCCCATTTATATTTTATTCTCGCTTTAAACAAGCAATAAATGTCAACGATTCCGTTTCCCCTACCCATAAACTAAAAGTGTGAGTGATATTTTATTTAACACTTGCAACAGCAGCAATTGAGAGGGAGCTGTGTGTGTGTGTTTTTATATATATATATATATATATATGTGTGTGTGTGTGTTTGCCTGTGCATGTAAAATTGATGGGAATTGCATTGAATTGAACTGTGCCCCAAGTTGAGCCTGCCCAGGATATTCAACAACAATTACTCTTGCATATGCAAAAGAAGGATAAAACAAAATCATTGGAAAATACTTTTCATCAAATATTTTGTATTCAAATATAATTGGCAAGCGGTTAAAATTATGTAAAAATTGGGATGCTTAATTAACATTTAAGTCTTCACACAAATGACTTCAAATAAATTTTTATACACCATCCATATCAATCGGCTTACAAAGAAAGAGCATACAAAATATTGCCTAAACAATCGGCAACATCCTTGTTTTCTATTTCTCTATCCATCCATTTATTGCTTCTAATGGCATTTTTCTTTCCTGTTTGCTTACAATGTTGCGAATGCCGCTCTTAAATCTATGCAGGCCGTCAACACTAAGCCATTAGACCAGCTCAATCACCCAGCAGACTGACGAACTGACTAACGGACTAACTGACTCAATGACGGGCTGTGTGCTCAGTGCTCTGAGCCTGCATAAAGCCCTGGCTCAACACCCGCCTGTGGCAAAAAGCATAAAAAGAAAGAACAGGTAACTATGAAAAGTCGACTATGGAATACACTGGCAGGACTACAAAATGTATGTGTGTTTTCAAATATTTATTTATATTTATTTTAAGAGCTTTAAAGTTAAATGAAAGAGACTCTTTATTCTGTTCCTAAGTATTTAACTTTATTTAAGTAAAGCTTCATGCCAATATCATGATTAAATCTAAGGAACTGATAGATACAGCTAAACAGCCAACAATCTAAATCAATCCCCCACACATTCCATATTAGATTTAGTATAACCTTGGTTAGGGTATAAAAATATTATGTCAATAGATAAAAGTCAAAGTGAAAACGACAACGAGGACAAACAGCGCGACCAAATGTCGCGAGTTCAATTGTGCAGCCGCTGCTTACCAGCATCCTAAACATCCATTTATCCAGCCAGCAAACCAACCAAACCAGCCATTCATCCATCCATCCAACCAACCAGCATTGACAGTGTTTATTTTATTGATGTCGCTGGTTTCTGCAACTGGAAGCTGCCGCAACAAAGTCATCATTGCGACGTGGCCAAGGCAAGGCAAATTGTGACTTACCATTGTTGTTGTTGTTGTTCTTGTTGCTTTACGAGCTAGCGAAGCGACTATAATTGTGCATTCACATTCACATTCACATTCACATTTGGAATGACAGTCGCAGTTACAAGCCCATAATATAGGATCCTGCGCCGCCTTGCGGCTGTGAAGCTCCTCCTCCTCGCCTCCGCAGGCAGCGTCATTTGCAAGTGATTTATGGGGCTTTATGGGAAGAGAGTTGGGAGGGAGGAAAAGGCGGGTTTATGGTTTACCCAGGGCAAAAGTTCCATTTGGTGTGCACTGTTCAAACACTTGATTAGCAGCAATGATTGAACGGTTATTGCTAAATTGAAAGTAATGTGCGCTTACATTTGTCAATATATATATTTTGAAATTGAGTTGTACGAAATGAAGGAACTATAAAAAGATAAAATACTGGGTTAATAGAATAGGAATTTATTTTATGTGGATTTATTAGAATATTTTAAACAAAATTTACGTATAATCTATATCAATTGTCTGAAATTATAATTATATTTAAATTTTTTAAAACAATATTTGAATATCTGATTAAATTAAGCAATATAAAATGACACAAAAGTTAAATAGTTTACTTTAGATAATTCCTTTATTGCTATGTTGTTCGAGTCTTTCAACTGTTGTCAGCTGCAATCTATTATAATCTAACTGCAGCTGCCAGCCACAGACGGTGCTGCCACTCACAAAACACTCCGCAAACATCATTTGTGTAAGCCCACAAAACGAGTGCACACCCAGTTGCACACACACTCCCTCACACACACACACACCCAACACAAATGACAGCCACAAAAAATATTATGGATATAAATATTTGCAAAAACTAACACATGCAATCTTCTGCAATTTTCACACTGCAGCGGGTGCCAAACAAAAAGGGAGGCAGAGGGACAATACCAAACATAACCGAAGCCGAACTTCAACCTCATATTCCCCGTAACCCAAACACAAGCCCCAACCCAGGCCAAAGCAGCTGTCAGAACAAACAGTTGCAGACAGACATAAAGATTATACGTAGGGGTTTTATATGTATACCCTGTAGACAAAAAATATGGGCCAAGTGAGTGTTTTTCACACAGGTCTAAACATCAGCATTGTAAACTTGTAAATGAAGAAATATCAAGGAGTAAAACTTTGCATTTTTAAACAATTACAGATTTGTTTTGTCACCAAAACCAAAGCTCATAAGTACCCATCAACAATTTAGTTTACATTCTTATATTCACTTTTAATAATTCTATTTTATTTTAATTTAATTTTTATTATTAACAAATGAATTACTATTTTTATATATCACTTTGTATATCTTTTATTTAAATTTCTTATATTATTTAAACAATCAAACCAGCATCATTTATTTAATGAGACTGTTATTAAATTTGGTCCCGATTACATGGTGTCTGCTAGTCGAGCTCACATAATGGTAATTTTTTTTGCCTTGTGTTTTTTTTAACAGCTCCCTAAATTGTATATACACATAGCATACATTTTTGTTAGTAACTATAAACGTATATCTTTTATATAATCCAGTTTTTGTTTACAAACATTGTAATTTCGTTGTTGCTGTTGAGAACTAAAAACATTTAAGTTCTTAGTCGAGTTGACGATGTTTTACACAAATTCTTTTGTGGGTGTTTGCAGTTGAAAATTGTTGCCAAAATTTATTGAGCTGAATGTGTTTGCCCAAAAGGGAAAATGGCAGTTGTTTTTGCAAACGTTTCACTTCTGACAATTGTAATTTGTATTTAAAAGCCATTTATATTGTAATAAATCTAGTTTACTATGGGCTGGCAATTTGTATTACCCAGTTGATCTATTGCATTTGGCGACTCGCATAACAAAGAGAAAATGAGCTTAGAAAACCATATTGATTTTATTTGATTTCAGGTGCTGATTTGATTTTTCGCAACTGATAAATTGAGTTAAACACGTTTGTATTTGGTTTATTTCGTAGTCGATTTCATTGTTTGTCTTTCAATTAGAAACGCGTAAATCAAATTCAATACAGCTAAAAGGCGTTCAAAGTCACTTAATCACAGCGCATAAATCTTAATATTGTGTTTTTCTTCTCTTAATTTAACGTCGCGTTACCAAAAGGTCTTAAAGTGTCGACTTTGTCAAGCCAACGGGCAGTAAACAGTAGACGAGCAAAAATAAACTTTAGCATATTTTCAGGAGCGACGGTCTTCGTCTCATGCCTGACAACACCCTGCAGGTTTCATGAAAAGGGGTATGCTGTTGCTGATTTTAAATATAACTAATCTTAAACAATGCTTAATGTATTTTTTTAATATTTACACCTTTATATTGAAATACTTATCATTCTTTTATACTTTAATTTATATATGGTATAAACTTAATAAATTTGCATGTAGTACAATTATTTAAAAATTAATTATATTTTCAATTAATTGTTGTCATAAAACTTACCTTTGTGTCATTTATTTTAAATTTCCACAACATAATAGGATATCTTTGAGGTTAAATATTTGTTTTACAAAAATTTCTGACGTTCTTATATTTTGTTTTTTTCATCTTGTTGCTTTTGTTTTGTGTTTGTTGGTTTTCTAGCAGTTTTATTTGTTTTTCTTGAATATTTTTTTTATTTTTTTTTATGTGCCCTCGCTAAACTGCTGGGAAATAGCAAATTTATGTTAATTTTGTTCGTTTGGCATTATTGTAAATGATGAGCACAAAAAGGAAATTAAATGCCATAAAAAGTGAAAGTTGACAAAAGAAATGTCGAGACGGTGCAAATGATATGCATGAAAAAAAACCCAAAAAAAAAAATGTTTAAGGCTCATGAGAAATACAGCTAAATACATCTTTCAATTTTGTAGCTCAAGCCAACTGCTTAAACACTTTTTCTTTGCCACTGAAATACTCCCAAGTAATTCAATTTTCTGCAAATCTGTCTTGGGTCAGTAAAGCCAAAGACTTTTATACAAATCTACTTAACGAAGTGATTTACAAGTGACCCAAAGACGCAAACACATACACAAGCAAACACACATACACACAGCACATCTAAACATATAACGTAATAAGATTTTTACCAGATTTTTGTTGGTGCTCTGTTTGACTCAAGTATTGGTAGCCCACATATCATTTCTCATGCAGTTGGCCAGCAGTCGCAGTTACCGTTTTATATTATTGTGGCACACACACACAGACACATTTGGCCTTTACTTAAAAATCAACACAGAATTTGATAGATGTTCCAACTGTGAAAATGCGACGCATTTACATTTCTCCATTTTATTTTTTTAAAGCATTTTTATGGTTGGGGCAGGTCTCAAAAAGTTTGTTTGTTTGTTTATTTATACTTATTTTTACTATCTGCTCTCTCGCTGTCTGTTCGACTGTCTGTCGGTCTATTTATTTTATATAAATGGTGCCCCAACTCACTTTTCTGTCTTCTGCCGCTGAACTCTTCAAATTGAATTGAATAAAACGCAACGCAGCTTCCCGCTGATAAGTGGGCATGGGGCAGAGGGGGCGTGTTCGGGGGAATTGCATAAAGAAATTGCATATAAATGGCAAATATTTGTGTACCGTTTTTTATTTTATTTTATTTTATTTTATTTCATGTTGAAAGCCAATCATTAAATGCAATGTGGGGCCAGGAGCAATCAAATATTAATAAATGACTGGTTGGTTATTGCACTGAGGCTTAAGTGACCATAAACGAGAACGATTAATCAGATCATGGCCCATCATTATCTGTCATATAAGTAATCGGCCACATAGGTCATTTGCAGTTTTGCAGTTAATTGTGCAGCTTTGTTTTGCAATCTGTTTTGTCCTTTTGAAAGGCAGTAAAGTTTGTAAAGTAAGTTTTTCCTGTCGTATCTATTGATTGGAAATATAAACGATGCCGATCTAAATGTCAAAAAATAAACGAAAAAACATGTTTGACTATATAAATATAGCAATTAAATTTAATAATTAAATTTATTATATTGTTTTTTGTTTAATCAGGTATTTATTCTTTTAATCCAAAACTTTTCTGTTCATATAATTTTTTTAAATATGCTTTACAAGTATTTGTTATGTTGATTATTGTCTATCGAACTAATCTATTCTGAGTACTACAAAAAGCGTATAGAATCTTCGGCTAATCGCGAACAGGATGCTTTTAATTTAATGGCTTATTAATCGATTTTTCCTTTGACAAATAGCTTGACATGTTATTTTTTAGACTGTAATAAATTTGTAAATGTGATATTTTACATTATGTATCCTCTTATCTTTAATGTTAAAGTTAACTGAAAACTCAAATAAATAAACTAGCGAATCTGCTTTCAGTTGCAACCTTTGCTTTACACGCCGTTTAATAAGTGCTTTGGTCAACCTTAAAATTGATTTAACTCTGGGCACACTTATGTTCTCAATGTGTTTGCTCATTTCCGTTTGGCCATTTTTTTTTTTTGCTCCACAATTTCTCGCCCTGACTTCCTGTTCCACGTTGGTAAACACACAATTACCTGAACGTGGCCGTGTCATGATTTGCATTGCACTTGAATTATTTCCGTTTGCGCTGCTTTCAACTGCCAAAGTGAGCAAAAAGAAAGAAAAGCGGTGGAAAAGGAAGAGGAAATGAGGAAAATGGTTGCAACTGCACACATGCATAATTTCATGTTTAGCTCTACGTGGCGCTCATTTTGTTTGCCTTAAATGCAGTTAGTTCTTTTTCACCCGCTATTATGGCCATATCTGCAAAACGTGCGCCAGCAACTAAAAGAAGTAGTTGGGCGAGGGGAGAGGGTGGGGGGAGGATGGGTTTTGTATGCAGATTACCTGTACCCTAACTCAGCAGCCTCTAATGAGACGCGCAGCATCTTCGCTGGCAACGAGGCGCCCACATATTCCACACAGCGCACGATTGACTGCACATATTGTAGTGGCTAAGGGTGGTAGCTAAGGGTAAGAAAGGGGGGAGAGGAACGAATTGTGCCTCGCACACAAAAGCGCATAAAACTGGGTGGCAACGCCATGGCAGCATATCATGCGTATTGTATATGCTAAATTTATGCGCAATGAAGAGTAAAAAGCAATAAGCTCTGTTAAGTTGTGCATAAAAGGGAAATTGGCATTGACATGGGGCAATGGGGCTGACAACTGGGCTTGTTTTCTTTTCAAAGGGGTTGGGGGGCGGCAGAAGTGGCACAATAAGTTTATTGAATTGACGGCGGACATGATTGTAAGTCAAAGTATTAAACTGTTTTAAGAGCCAATAAAAGGGAAAGCAAACCTTACTGAAACGTTTAACTAAAGTTAAAGTGAAAGTTTCCTTAGAGCTGTCAAAGTTCTTGTCGGTAAACTAAGAAGTTTAGTATAAATTAAAGTCATCATGAACTTAAAGAGCCCGTTAGATTTGAACAAGTTGAAATTAAAGTCAGCCCAACAAAAGCAAGTTTTGAACAAGTGGATAAGTTAATAACTTTAAGCGCAACTTAAAGATAATTTTGATATTATATTTTGATATAATCCATTAAAAGTTAAATACGACCTGGATTTCAGATGTTGATTTTGTGGCGATTGCGTTTTGTGGAACTCGCCCGATTAACGCACAATGCAACCACACGCTAATTGGGGGCCTGTTAAATAAACAGTTGCATAGATGCAACGTGTTTGCCTACTTTCTACACACGGGCATAATTGCAACCGATGCCCCTTCTGCTTTTTCCACATCCATTTTTGGCAGAGGTCTCTTTTGGGCTTTAATTAGTTTTGAGCTGCGCCGCGGGCAATCAGTTCGAAAGTCTCAAACGCCGTTTGCATTGCAATGAGCCGTCGATTGAAGCGTGACCGTTAGCTGCCATTTGATTGCGGTTCCTTTTGACACTTCTCTCATTAGCTTGGTTGCAAAATATCTAATTGCACGCTGACCAGAGCCTTAATTAAAATTATTAAAACAAATAAGCATAGTTATTTTGTTCTTCCCTTTGTTTGTCGAAGAAGTTCTGGTCGCTTAATTAAATTCGAACCGTACGAAGTATGTGACAAAGATGTCCGAAAGTATGCAGCGAAATTCGTTTGGACTATGCATTGTACTCTCGAGCCAATATGAAGGAATGTGCCAAAAGGCGCGTGTGTGTGTTAGCCAACAATAAATAATAATAGCTGAGTGCTCGGCCATAAAGCGCACTGAAGCACGAAACAAACAATTTTTAATAAATATGTTATTTCTCTCTATTTTTGGAGCCAGTCCCAGCTGATATGTCGTGTGGGCTCCAAGTATAGGCGAGTGGGCATGTTTCAAAGCATTTTACATAGTTTCATTTCGCTTAATTTTTTTGTTTTGTTTTTGGCAAGCTTCAGTTGCAGTCCTTTTCCTCTTTTTTAGTCAGACAATACTCTGCTTTAGGCCCAGTGCTCCGTTTGTCTGGCAACAGCCTTGACCCAAAAACTGCGGCTGCAGACTTAGCCTTGCGGCCATAAACAGCACAACCAGAACCAGAGCCCCGGCCATAAATAGCAGCCGTTGATTAGTGCCAGCAAACGAAATTTAATTGACTTTAAAAAATAAATGGACTGCAGGCTTTGTGAGTGGCTTAGACGTATTTAAAAAAAGAACGAAATTGGATGGATGCCTTTTCATTTGCAGTATGAGGAAAGTTGAGAATGCAGTCAGACAAAGGTAAATGTGGGTATAGTTAGAAATATGTATGTAATATACAGCTGGACTCACCACTGACGTTAACATAAATAATACTAAGATTTGAACGAGTGTTTTTTGTCTATATATACTTTTTAATCGATGCTGCAATAAAATCTAAAATCTCAAGCAAAATTTATAGTTTATAAATTTAAGGAAGCTTTTATCAGTTCTTTAAACTCCTTAGCTTAACTTTCCTTCATAAATTCGCAGATTTTCGAAGAAAAAATGCTTGAAATAAAATCAGTAAGTAGATCTGAACGTTGTGCGTGTTCCTGCAATTAAAACGAGTGTCTGTTGAATATTTATTTGCGCACTCATTGACCAGCTCCGACAGTCGGTCGGTCAGTCAGTCAGGCCGCCCCGAGATGTCCAATGAAAACAATTACCTTGTAGCAGTCACATCTGTGCGTACGGCTTGTCTGTGTGTGTGTGTAAGTGTGTGTTTTCTGGTGTGGCAATTATAAGTTGTTCGTGTCTGTTAATTAAATGTGTCAAGTGAAGGCATTTAATAAGCTTCAGTTATTTACAAAGAAACGACATGGCGTATACGCAACGTGGCTCCAAACTGAACAGCAGGCATATCGGTGCATAATCTGAGTTGGATACGTTAAATCACTTAATTTTTGTATCCTTAACATAAAAGACTTAAGAAAAAGAGTTCGTGGATTGTTGATTTTTCTTTCATAATAATTATATATTTAAAAGTACAGGATATAATCTAGTCAAAAGTGTTTAAGCTGTGTTCGTATTTCTTTTAATAAGCTCATTTGGAGTTCGTCCTTGCCGGGCTTCCCGTTTGGCTGCTCACATAAATGCCTTCAGAAAATATTTCACTTTGGTCGCTTCAAGTAGTAATTAATTGGATCATGTGCTTACACGGACAGTGTATACACACTTTTCGACCCCTTTGTTATTTATCCAAGTGCGAAGTTTCGCGCCATTTAAAAGTGCAATATTTGTCGAAACGAGCTGTGTGAGTGTGAAGTGCCCTTGAAACCTGAGAAACAAACAATGCTAATTAGAAGGCAACTTCGAGCGGATAATGTGTGTTAATCAGCTCAGCAAAATTGGGTGAGCAAAATCAAGGCGTTAAGTGGCCAAATGTCTTACCACCCGTCCGCCACCCAGGCACCTGCATAAGTTGATGAGCTCGAAGTAGTTTTGAATCTGTGGGTTCATTTGACGGTTAAACAAGCGGCATTAATTTGTAAAGTTGTCTACACCTGACTCGCGGTTTCATGGTTTCGTGGCCTGAGGTGTTTTGTTTTGGATAGGTGTGCAAAATGGGGCAGATAAGAAGCAACAACAACAAACAACAAACTCATATATGTACATACAAACTACATGCGTGCAGCTAAAAACTAAAGTACTTCTTAACAGTCTTTGCTCTACTGTTGCCTATTTATATGCTTGCTTTTTGAGCGAGGGCTGCGACAAGAATTTTGTGATAAGTAGAAACAAAGAAAACTAAGAGGTGCAGTTCATATAAGAAAACTTTATTTAATGCTGAACTTTGGCCTCAAATTAATCACTTTCTATTAAGTATAATAATAAGAAGATATTTTAAGATTTATAAAAGCCTTAATAACAGCTTAATATATAAAAAATTACACTTCATTCTATATATAATCATTAATCTTGTTTCTTGCATATTTTTATATTTATATTTATTGGAAAGGATTATATTTTACAGTTATTATATACTAAAACTTAAATTTAACTTATAAGCTAACTTTTAAATTTAACGTAGTCCAATTTTACTGTACGTACATTCCCAGCGGAATTTTATATTAACTACTTAAGTGGCCCTCGCACTTATGCAGCTGTTGCATTCTAAATATTTGCAAACATGTTGCAAAATTAGTTAAATAAGCATTTACCGTTGTTTTAATGTAAGTGCTTGTGCTGTTGTTGTTTGTGTTGTTGTCGTTGTTCCGTTTCGTTTAGGCAACATTTGTATTACTTTTAATGTTTGCTAACTCCGCCCACGCGTCCGCAACTATTAACAAAAAGGTAATTTTACCAGCAAATTGACATAGAAGACAACAAGGTAAAAGTTTTCTACTAGGTTTGCGACTCACACACACATACACACACACATATACACACGCACACATATGCGCGAATTTATGTAAATGGAAATTGCATTGCATAAGCTGAGCCCCCGTCGAGTTGCCGTCGCGTCGTCGTTGACAACGTTACGTATACGCAATGTGAATGTGCAGCACCAGCAAAGCGGCGTCTGCCCAAAAACCATTTTGCACGTAGTATTAGCGCGTTTCTTTCATTATTTGCGCCATCTTTTAGGCAGCGCCATTACGCCAGCTGGCAGCCATATTGTGCCGCCTAGGCTCAACTTCAGCCCCAAAATTGTCGCTGGGCGGGTGGTGCGTCGGTGGCTCCCCTTGGTTAGTGGTGTCGCGGCACTTTGCCTTTAGTTTTTGGCATTTTCTTTATAGGTTTTCTGTGCTTTAGCGCCATTGCAAGTCGAAAATGTTCAAGATACTTGGCCCCAAATGGGCTTCTATGCCCCCATTATGTGTGTGTTCACCGGGGGCGTTAATTGGAAGGGTTTTGTCATGCCAAAGTAATTGCTGTAAGCACATTCGAGAGTTCATAAGCACTAAGCACTTTAAATATTATAAAACGAACATGCTTAAAATCTTAAATTTTCATATTTAACATGTGTGAATGTGAGTTGCGTAAAGAAAGTGCTTCAAAAAAATAAGAAAACCAAATTAAATCGATAGACAAAAAAATGTCCCCAATGTAGAGAAAATTCGCAACTCTTTCATTTGCAGCTGGAGCAGCAAAAAAATAAAAACCAATTATGAAAGTAATTCATAAAATGCGCCCAGATATGCACTGCTAATTATTAACTCAGGCAGACGAGGAGGCAGGGGCCAGTTGGCAAAGGCAGAGGCAGAGGCAGAAGCACTTAATAAGCTGTCGGCTGGTCTGGTGACCAGTTGCAGTTGCTGTTGCAGTTGCAGCTTCGGTTCCCAGCCAAGCGTCGTGTGTAGTATGACAACTGTCCATGGACGGGCCGTATCAAATATACAAGTAAATTGCTTCATTTTCGAATTTCTGTCATAGTCGACGTGCTTTGTGTCTCCGTCTCCGTTTCTGTCTCGCTGAACGTCCTTATTTCTGTTTCCTCTCTTGCTCATATATGTTTGGAAATCTATTCGTGCCACGAATTTCATTTTCAACTTGGCAGCTGTAATGTTTGCTTTTGTTGTTGCTGCGACGTGCAACGGCTGCCAGGCAACTTATTAAAAATGTCTGCAGCAGCAAGCACTGGAAAAAAAAAATATGAAATGGACAAAAAAAAAGCAGTCAAGAAGCAGAAGAAAATTATTTGCCGCAAAACTTGCAACGAGCGAGTTGACAATGAGTTGACAACGAGCAGTTTATACTTTGGCAGCAGCAGGAAGAGTGCAATCGCAAGCGAAACAGAGACAGAGACATAGAGAGAAAGAGAGGGAGAGGGAGAGACGAAGCGAGCGTGAAAGTACTAAGTAAAATTGCTTTGATTTTCCGACATTAAATTTTGCAACACCAACCAATTTAATTGTCTTGCAACATCATCATCATTATCATTATCATTATCGTCATTGCGCCACTTGCCACCTGAGCGTGTTCGCTTTGCTGCTGCTCTGCAATTATTTGCAATGGCTTTTGGCCTTCCTTGCTGTGGCTTAAAGTGCACTCAAAGAAGTTCGCTTCGTCATCGAATGCATCGTTGCGCCGTAATTCGATGTTGTGTTGAGTCCTTTAATTTATTTACAACCGCCACCTGATGGAAATCGCATATGCGTCTTCCAATTCAATTTACAATTTTCGGTTATCCTTGTGGGAAGTATTTTCAACTTGTTGCGAAGAGGTATATATTTTTAAGAAAAGATTTTATTACTATTATTATTGGTATAAATACATCTTTAAATATTCTTTAATATTTTTATTAATCAGTTGCCTAATCAGACCATTAAATACAGCTGCCATAAACACAATTGGGTTAAAATGGATTAAATTTCATTTTTATTTTCAGATATATTTAGAAAATGTTCTTGTATAAACTATATCTAAGTTTATCTTATACTATTTTAGATTGTTATTAGGAGCTACTCGAATCTTTTAATGCTTCTTATTAAAAGGAAAGTTTCTATCAAGATCTGATCAAAAGTTTTGCTAGGGTATTTCATTTTCGGCACTTCACTAAATAGCAACAATTGCTCCTTATTCTTTTTGGTGTCTTGGAGTTGATTGTTCAAGCCAATGTATCGCGCATATGTGCGTGCTTTTTGCGCTATCGCCAGCTTGCATCCATCTCTTTCCTTGTCTATCTTTCCCTGTCGCACGTATTACTTTGCAGCACTTATCCTCGTTATGCATTGTTGCCATCAATTGTCCATGTCGAGGGCTCTTTGCAGCGTCGGCGATGAGCCAGCGATAGGGCAGGCAGCCAAGTGGCCCAAACGAGGAGGTTTTTTTTAATGTGGCTACTTGAGCAGGTAGCGGCTAACGGCCGGTTTCAATGTCAGGGTTGCCCGACCCACCTTAAAAGGTGGCGCAACTTAATGAATGAACATTATAGGACTCCTCGTTCTTCGTAGTATCGCAGATTCACGCGTAACGACATTGGAACAGGTTATTTATTGACTTTACGTGCAACTCGCTGCTGCTGCTGCTTTTGCTGCTGCCACTTCCAACGCACTCAAATGTATAATTAAAGCATCAAATTCAGACACAGCCGGCAAACTTATCTGACATATCATATTGCAATGCAAATATGAAACTTATGTGGAAACAAGTTGTCATTATTTTAATTGAACCAGGGCAATCATTAAATACGCTATTTATGATGATGAGTCAAGCTTTGAATTTGCTGTTTCTTCGTGTGGTTTATGTCTTTATTCGTATTTCAGTTCATATCTTTAATTAAATAAAGGTTTTCTGTTAATAGTTTCTTTAGTGAAAGTTTAATTCAAAATGGAACTTCCCTTTAAGTCCGCCTGCATTGTTTAAGTTTAATCTAACTAACAGCAAACACAAGTAAAATATATTGGAGTAAATATCGTAAATTCTTGAATACACCGCAGTGTAAAACTTGCTGCTGGCTGTGCGACAATTACTGATGAACTGACAAACCGTTTTGTTGTCTAGCAACTTGTTTAAAACTCACATGCCGCACAACAAAACACATGTAGCGTATTAACAATGGCAAGAGCCTGCCGCATGCCGCAAGCTGCCTGCCACAAAGATAGAGCACATACGCGTCGTCAAAGTTGGGGCAAGCTGTCCAAGCGACAGACAGAAGGGAAAGATCTCTCAACAAGCGAGCAGGTGTTCCAACTTATTCATTAAAAACAAAAGGAAGTAGACGTCCAGACGGACGGATGGACAAGCAGAACCAGTAAGCGCATAAGATGAAGGGAGGGGCAAGGTAACAACCGAAGACGTTGCCAGTGGCAAGCAGTCAGTTAGAACTTTTGGTGCCGCCTCTGCCTGGTGCTGCTTCTGGTTTCAGATTGTGGTCGACACGCAATTGCGGCAATTTCAAGTTGAACGCGTCTTCTCCACAGTTCTGGCAGCCGAGCACTGGCACTGGTACAGGAGTTGCAACAAGGCGCTTAGAGGCTGCCACAGCCGCAGTATCCCCTTAGCGCCTCAATGCCTCAACGCCCCAGCGCTGACATCCGCCGCAGTCCATCCTGAGGCAACGACTTGGCATGGAGAGTGCGCCAATTGAAACCGAATCCGGTTTTTCGGCGGGTGGGTAAGGGGGAAAGGGGACGGGGAAAGGAGGTTCGCTGTGCGTTAACTTTCCATGCCCGGTAGCGCTGATTGCCAAGACAACGGCAACACCGATTCCATTCGCTGCCAGCTGCATCTGCTGAATGAATGAAAATGCAGCATTCAAGTTCTTAAGCTTGCACCTCCTCAGCAACCACTTGCCACATTGTTTTTTGCATACGATTTTGAGTGGCCTCTGCGGGCGATTTTAGTTCGATTTATCATGACCAAAGTTATGATCGCTTAAGTGCCGGCATTTAGTGCTTCCAGTTTGACGGCCGGCTCCAATTGGTCGCAATAAATTTTTCCCATGACAACTCTAATTATGGTCCAGTTTTAAATAGTTTGGTTGCCGCCTCGGCTGCTGCTTCATTTAAGATAAATCGTAATCGTTTCGCATTTATAAACTAAGATTTCACTTACTAATAGCACAGGTTTTTTTAATAGTCTATTTAGATTTTTAGTGGACAGTATTCAGTAAAACGAAGAAAGAATAATTAAAACAAAATGGCTGTTATTAAAAATTATTATTAAAGAATTTTAGTTAGCAGCTGGATTTTCATTAAGGGAGTGGAAAATATTCTGTTATACTACGAAATAAGTTTTCTAAACATGGCACCTCAACATATTCTTAACCATTACTATTATAATACCCAACAAAAAAGAATTTTATCGTTTGCAGAAGATTGATTAACTCAACTCGCCCATAAATTTGGTTGATTTCATAATAGCACCTCAGATTGTATCTCTACGCACTGTACATAATAAATGTTTTCAATTCTTTATTGGCAACACATAATTGCCGGCAAATTATCATAATTTTTATAAAGATTGAACCATCGAACGCGTGACCAAAAGCGTCGCAAACCATAAATATTTATTGTTTGTTTTTTTTTTTAAATACCCCATACGACAAGACCAAAAATTTTCTATTTTCGTATGTCGCATACGCAGAAACCAAAAATAAAACCACAAAATTATGAACGCACAGAACGGAAGTTTGGCCCCAGCAGCAGATTGTATGGAACTCTTCGAAACGTAGTTAGAGTTCAAAAAGAGGCCATAAATATTGTTCATTTGTAAATAAATGGCTAAAAAATACAACAAGAAAAAAAAAAAACAAATTGAAAAGCAACACAAATAGAAAACGCACAGCGTACAGCATATAAAACATTGTCCATGTTGCCCATGTTCATTTCCCAGTATGGTTTGTCCATTGTACTGGCGCGTCTGGCATTTCCTAGGCAAACATGAGCACGAGTTCACTGTGTGTATGTGTAAGTGTGTGTGTGTGTGTTTGTGTTTGTTTTATTACAGTATCATCTTCCGGTCACTTTGTCATTTCTCCACAACATATTTCAAACAGTTACGACGAGACAAGTGGCCGCTGCCGAGGCACCCAGGAACTAAACTACAGCCGGGCAACACTATAACAAGAACTCGAATCAAAAGAATACGAAAAAAAAATAAGAAAGAAACTCGCTTCGTGGAGACCTATAAACGGATGTGGCATAGACAAAGTCGATTGGTTTTTGCTTCTTTTATTAATAATTTATGCTATATATATATATATACATATTTTTTTGTTATTGTCGCTTTACTTCAAGTGTACTTAAAGAACTTTTGAAAGAAGTGCTTAGAAATAATTACAGTTTAATAGCTTTGGCGTAAGCATATAAATATATGTTTATATATTTGAATATATAAGTATTTAAGAGTTAAAATAAATAAGAACTACGCAACTCTCATAAAAAGAATACAGCTTTAAGATAAAAGTAGGAATAACAAAGAATATGCAACATTTTTCAGATGCTGATTTTAACATCAAAAAATACATTACTAAAATTTATTATGTGAGTTTATTGAAACTCAATCAATACTTATACATTAAGTAAGCGATTAAGTTAACTTAAATAATATTTTCAATAAAAGTTTATAAATATATTTTATATATTTACATATTGACATATGTTTTTCATAAAGTTAAAGTTCTTAAACTTATAGTTAGATATATTTGACTAAATATTGATATATTTATATTAATAAAATTGTCTAAATTATTGTTTACATTATTCGACGGTTTATTTACCTTTCAAATTAGTTTACAATACTAGCAAGTTTACTTTAGGCGACTCGTCTTTACTTGTGATTTCTCCCAGTGCACATTATTATATAGATTTGCAAAGACAAAGCGCCATAGCAGATCAAAATTGCCAAGCCACGCTTTACACACACAAGCACAGTATATATATATATATATATATATATATATATATATATATATATATATATGCATATTGACAAAGAAAGCTGCACCCCACAACGTGCAAACGTGCAACGCAATGGGGCACACGCTGACCAGTGGCCGCCACTTAAAAGCAGTGCGCGCGGTTGCACACACACAGTGGGGAGCTGGGGGCACAGCTCAACGCCTACGCCAGCGCTAAGCCTGGTCCCGCTCCACGCCCTCCGCCTCCCGCTCCACTCCCCGGTCAGTCGCCTAAGCTATGGCAACCGCAGCGCGCTGTGTCGCGACGCGCTTTGAATATGAATTACACAGGGAGGAACGCACACGACTTTGACGCCGATTGGATGGGAACGGGGGAGGGGAGGGAGGGGGAGGGGGAGGGTCTTGTCATCGTTTGAAGTTGCGGTGCTGCGGGGGCTTGTCGTGGACATCGATGATTTTGATGTTGTCGCTGTTGCTGTTGTTGTTGCTCGCCGACTCAAAGCAAATTCTGAACTTTAGCGAGTGATCAAAAATGATGACATTAACATGCATCAAGGTGCACTTTGCTGCCCGAAGTTCGGACAAGTTGTTGTTTCCGCAACCCATTTACTGGATCTCGTCATTATGATTGCGTTCGTTATTGGCATTGTCGGCTTTTGGTGCTTGAGGGGGGGCCGTTGATTGATTGATTAATTGACAAAAGCGAAAAGCCGTTATATACCAATTATGTTAGGAAAGTATACGAATTTGCATATCTAATGCCAGCACAAGCATAGATGAGTGCATTCATTCAGACCAAGCGCATTCATTCAATGTAGTTCATTGCTGTCAGTTATGCAAATGTTGCATTTCCGTTCAAACAGTGGGTCGGACAGAGGTCCCAAATGCAGCTTTATTATTCATTAATTTTAACTTAAAATTTACAGTGTGCGTGTTTGTTGCCATTTCGATGCTCTCTAATAATTGAGTGCTGATAGTGGGGTATACTCGGTTGATAGAGATTGTACTATACAAATAATGAAGTTGCGACTTATCCATTATTGCTTATTTATTCAGGAAGAGTGTTAACAGATTCTTTGTCAAAAACTTATATTAATTATTATTAATCATTAAATACATAAAGGCAATGGGATTTTAAAAACTAATTCGAATCGAAACTTTGATCAAAAACATGGTAGGCTGTACATTAGGGTCATCTCTATTTACCATTGGAACTTATGTATATAGGGTATTTTCTAGTTGAATTATTCTTTGCCATTTATTGGCTAGTCAGAGAGATTCCCGCCGGGGCGTGGCTGTGCACATCTGCAGGCTTTTGTCACCATAAATGAAGTGTTGCCCGATTATGAAATAATTATACGCATTGTGTGTGTCTGCAGGGGGGCCAATTGTGATTGGGTCAATGTGTCTGCAGTGTGGTTGTTTTAATAGCAGACAGGCTTTTAAGTTGCTTTCATTAAAGCAGCCTTTCGGCCATGTGACAGCTCAGTAAATCTATTTAGTTTACATTTACAACCAACACACATAACACACACAACACACACAGAAACAACATCAACACCTGCCATAGAACCAACCAGGCTTAATTAATCTTTTGCCGGGTGAGTGTTTGCAATTCATGAATATTTATCTTTCTATTGGAGTTGTTACTTTATAGATTGCATCACAAAAGTGACACCGCACGATGGTTATCATGTTTAATCCTGGCTATATTGGACCTAAGCCGCCTTGCTGTGACACGGAATGCAAGGATGAAAGCCAGTGTCCGAATGCCGAATGCGGACCATGTCCAGGATCTCAACCACCTTGTGGCGGATGTTCGCCAGCTGCCGAAAAAGAGAAGCAACCTGAAAAAAAGATTCTTAAGCTTGCTGCAATAATCCAAGCCAACCAGCAACAAACTCAAACCCAATAGACAAATACACATGCACAATACATTAAATTCAATAAATATAAAATAAAATTTTAGAAATCAAGTTGTCTTTCTATTTCAATTTATGTTTAGAATTTTACACAAGAAAGATTCAACTCACATTCTTCAAAATTGTTTAAAATTGACTACACAGCTTTTCTTCAACCTTTATATGGCCATATTGTAAGTAAGAATCGCAGTTTCACAAAATTCGCATATCGTTTAATAACCAGCGAAATATAAGATAATTATGGGTGGTTCTCGCTGTAAATGTGAACGCATGAATCCTTATTACATTGGCCCCTATCCGGACAAGTCGTGCAGCTCGTGTCCTTATGGCATTTATTCGGGCTATGTTCCTTGTGGCTGGGCGGATCGCTGCAAGGGTGCCGCAGAGAGAAATAACTGTACTGGTTGCGTGAAATCTCCGAGCAAAATCTCTAAGAGTTCGAAATCGAGGAGTAAAACCAGCCATCATTCGAAACATGGCGAATCGAAGACTAAAAAAGCATAAAATGTCTAATAGAAAAATATATTGGTCAATTAATAATTAGGAAATTTGTTTGCTTTATAAATAATAAAAATATGCAATGAAATCTAAACATGGGTTCTTTTACTTGCACACATTTGAAAAATTATGGAATTTATACGATATTGAAGCAGGAAACATTCGAAATGATATTTTTTAGGAATCCCTTGAGGACTCCCTCAATAGATGAGTTGCTTCAGAATCTATATTTAAATCCTAGGCTTGTTTAAATGGTTTTTAATATTCATTATTGATATCAAAACTTGTACCTGTCGAAAGCAGTGTTGGCTTATACCTGATTTCAGTGTTAGATGAAGTTTTGTTCTTGAATGCACAAAACTTAATGTACAACATTTCAGAAACAAATTTTCTTTTTCTTGTCAAATCTTTAAATGCTTAGCCTACTTAATTGTATAGTAAAGAAAAAAAAATAACATTAAAAACTAAATTCTAAAAATGTAGTTATGTTTTGTGCTTTTCGCTTTTAATTCTTGTTGGACACAGTGTAACTTGAGGATTCATATATCTATGCCAGACCTTGGATAAGCCAACAGAAAGTCGGCACAATGGAGAAAATATTGAAGGCGGTGCGCAATGTAATCCTCGAGTTGCACGAGTCCTTTACACAACCGCGCCTTGACACAGGACCCACACTGGATGCGGCAACGATGGACGACGCTTTGATGAACGTTTACAAAAATGCACGAAATATCGTCGGCATAATTGTTAAGGTGATTGGATACCTGGGCAGCATATCAGGAGGGCTTTGATTTAATACTCAAAAAACAGTTGATGAGCAATTAGTTTGTACAGATTTCAAGTGATCGGCGATGATTAGCAGATAGCTCGCTGATAGATGCAGCGCAAATAGTCCACTGTAGTTCAGATCATAATTATATATATTGACATGGATACGGCGCACAAGACAATTGGTGTTTTGGCAGCGATGTCGTTGCTGTTCCTCATAACACAAAAAGCATCTCAAGTAGTGGTCAATGCCTCGAATTCGTTCTGCCGAACGGTAAAACGAAGCGCAAAAGCCCTGGGAAACGTCACGCCCGACGTGCTTGACAATAACAGTTTGCGTGCTCCCCGTGCCGCCTTGCGGCAAACTGGCCATAGAATCTTTAAATATGTGGAGATCTTTGCCAGCGCTCAAGCACAAAAGAAATATCACGGGGAAGTGTAATACCAGATGTGACCTTCAGATGTACTAACTGTACTTGCAACCGCCATGGATACATTGTGGCAAGATCGATGTGGATACCACCTGCACATATTAAGTTATCATCCTGCAGCAAAACAATGTGAAGAGTTTTCAAAGCAAAGCCAGTTTAACGATTTCCCTTTTTGTTTTTACGTTGACAATTTCTAAAAACATAGTAGACTCTGAAACTGAAACTGGTTTTGCTTTCGGAGCTGGGTCAATCGTTTTGTTATGGTGCTCATTCACTTCCAACATTTCGGCCTGTGAACACATCAGAGTTTGAATTTAAATAAAAACTAAGTGTAAATTCAAACTTTGCAAATAATAGCCGCATATATTTAAGGCCCAATAAAATTCGTCATGTATGTACAAATTGTAAGATAAACATTTTTTTTTTAATTAATCTTTTCTTTGCAGCTAACTCGAGTATTTGTCAAAAACTCTGTAATTGTGAATTCAAAGCACTAATATGTATATCGTATGCAAGTTCGATCCTTTCTATGTGGGTCCCTGCCCGCCCGGCTGCCTTGTGCCCGCCGGAGGCTGCGCCAGCTGTCGTCCTTGCGCTGGCTGCAATCCAGGCTGTTGCTGAGAATGTGAAATCTGTACGCACCATTTGAGCATATATTAAATGGCATCCTTCTAAAACGCCGCTTTCTCGATAGGTTTCTCAGATGGCGCTTGGACTCTGGCCGAAGATATATGTGGCTATACCTAACATCTGCCTCCATGTTCATATCTAAATTCTCAATTTAAAAAATAAATATATGAAAGTATATAAAAGAAACTGTGTTTGATATTCAAATGTAGCCTATACTGTACTATAGGGATAAAAAAAATGTTTAGAAAATTCTTATTTTCTGTTTGAGTCAGCATAGGATTTAGCTACCTCTACATAAATAAACGAAAATGAAAATATGAAAATAGTATAAAATATGATATTGGGTAATTTGTATTCTGTGGCGCATAAAGATGTGAATAAATAGATTTACTATTTCCGCTTTGAGTAAAAAACCAATCGTGCACAATTTACATATAATTTTGGATATAATATTACATATGTATTATCATTAAAAAAATTAATCAATCCGTTTTTAAAACTATATTTAGCACTACATAATTTTCCATCATTAAATGATTTTTTTTAAACCCAATCTACTTTATAAAATATAAAAACTTAGTATGCATTGACAAACCCAGTTTGCTCTCGTTGTTTTGCCTGTTTAAAAACTTCATAATTTTCCAAATTTGTTGTCTGTAAACACCCAAAAGTATGAAAAAATAAAGACCAATAATAAAATACGTCTAGAGGATATAATAATCACATATATCTTCGGCCTAAGTAAGTGTGCATATAATAATTAATATTCTGTTTTCGTTAGTTTTTCGCATTTATTAGTTTGACATATAGGATATAAATATGCTTATCGTTTGCAAATTTGATCCGTTCTACGTGGGACCCTGCCCACCTGGCTGCCTTGTGCCAGCGGGCAAAGGCTGTGGTCCTTGCTGTGGCCCCTCCTGTGGTCCTTGCTGTGGCCCCTCCTGTGGTCCTTGCTGTGGTCCCTGTGGCTCTGGCTGTGGTCCTTGCGGACCATGTGGCAGTCCCTGCTGCACCTCGTGCCCGTGCGGTTGGTAGGATCAAAAGGATCAAGAGATCAATATATGTGGTACGCTTGTTGACTCTCTTTCAACGATGTGGCTGAAGATATGTTTGGTTATTGCAATTCTCTAAGATATGCACAACAAATATAAGGTTAAATTCATGATGCATTGTTTATAGCCCAGCTGGGATGCTGCAAGGGTTTACTGTAGTTTTGTTGTCCTAGGTAAGGACTCGGTCTTAGAACAGCTGTTCGGTTCGAGCTGTCACTGCGCAGACGCCGCTCAAACCAGTTTCTGGTTGGGGACAAAGGGGCTGCCAACAAAAACATCGAATGTAGAGCATTGTGTCAGGTCAAAGGCTGTGGCATCCACCTGCCTGATGCCTGACGCCTGATGCTGTGTTCGTTGCGACTTGGGCAGCTATGTTTTGTTTTGGCTTAGCGCGATTTATGGCGCGCACACACACACACATACACATACACGCTGGTTGGCTATTCCTCTGTGTGTGTGGCTCTTTAAGTTAGTCCTGCTTGGCTGTGCAGGATATTTCACTCTCATTTTGGCATACGTACGCGGAATTTATTGCGGCAGGTCGGAATTTTCATTGCTTTGCGTGCTTCGTGTGTCAGCGGTGAACAGTTTGCTAACTTTTTGCAGTCACTGTCATATATTTGTGTTATCTATAGAGACTTTACACAAGCAACATTTAGATAAATTTCTATATTTAGTTAAGCGCTGACTCAGAAACTATATTTTAAGTTTAAATCTTTGATTAGCGGCAAAGGCAAAGTATTTTGTAGCTTACTATTTAAAGATTATTTAACAATATTTATTCTGTACTTAAACCTACTATTTAGATGGTAACATTGTCATATAATAAAAAACTTGCTTACATCATTTTTCCTAAATATATTTGCCAGCATTGTATTGTCAGCGTAACTTTAAAAATGTGTGTTTAAGCAATAAATAATTGTGCAGTCCAAGCCTAAAATTCATACAGTCTACACAAAAGTTCCGCAACCCGTTTTTTATAAATTGTCCGTCCAACGTAAGCGATCTTAATTGTCCCTAAATAGCCATGCAAATCTATAACTTTGGTTATGTGGGACTTGAAGATCCGTAGTAAATTAGTGTTATTTAATATTTAATATCATTATTTATTTAAACTTATTTTCCCCAAGCCGTATACCCTGTTTCATGTTTAATCCCGGCTACATTGGACCTGAACCGCCCTGCCTCAATACCTGCTAATAGTCAAAATTGGTCCACACTGTTGCCATTAAAACACATACAGATGGGGATAGTGTTCCGGTAAACTGTCATTAAATGTTTACAATAATACTACTAATAATATAAACATAGAACAACACGCGCATTTTTACTCACTCTGTTAGGGCAGCCAATGATCATAAGCCGATAAAGCCGAAGCACAAAAACATAGAATGCACGAACAACTCCTCGGTTCGACGCGACACGAGTGAGTTCGGCTCGACTCGGCTCGAAGTTGTGCCGACATGTGCGCTTGCAACTTGTTCGAGCTTGCGGCACAGTTCTTAACTTTCATTGCATCCAAGCTCCGATTCAGTGTTCGTCTTACATTCGTACAGTGCGGACGTCGTTCGATTTAGGCGCTGCTCTCGGCTCAGTTTAAAGTCACGTCTTCGCGGCATTTTGAAGCCTGACAATAATTTTCGGACACAAATGCAGTTCGTGCTAACAAAATAAAAACTGAACTCAAGTTCAAGTGCAACAAATTCGTGTAATTTCTAAATTTGCAACATTGAGCATAGTTTGCCAGTTGTTGTCTTTGTGGTTGTGGGGCGACCTGTGAACTTTGAGGAACACGCATATTTTTCATCTATTGGCAGCCCGCAACTCATTTGAATATTTTTGCAACACCCAGCTAGATTAGAGAGTGTGTGTGTGTGGTTGTGCGTGCGTGTGTGCCATGATTAACAGCAACCAGCCGCAGGAGGCGTGATGTAAATTGAGTTTTTTTGTAATTTTCGATTTACATGCCGTTGCACATTGGGTAAGCGTTAAATAACTAAGTATTTAAATCAAAAATTTGTTGGACATTTTTCTGAACAGGCTTTATTAAAATGCAGGCTCCCTTTTTAAAGATGAAAACCAGTTTTGTGTATACAAAAAGAATAATTTAAATATTTATTTTTGTTTAAATGTCAAATGAATAATTTTCTAATCATTAAAAATAAGAACAAGTTCCCTTAATTTTTCTGCACAAATATCAACATAAGTTGTCACTTTGAATCATTACTGCAACCTATTTAAATGAATAGAACTCATGGCAAAACCTTACGCGATAATCATTTGACACCTGCGCCAATGTCTCCACTAAACCGCAACATCAATGAACATATAAAACCTGCGGATATGCATATATAATATGTCAGCTCTTCCGTTTTTAGAGGGCTTCGATTCAAAAGAACTCGTTATAGAGAGTCGTCAATTACACTTAAAACCTCAAGGTAATTCAAGGCTGACAAATGAATCTGAAACTGTGTACATAAAATGAAAGCGACAAAACGATTTTGAATTCATTTCCTTAGCCACTCTAAAAGCGCAGCTCATAATTTGCCATCCACATCGATTTGGTTCATAAATTAGCTGGGTGGTAATTCAAAATTTATTTTTATGGGCTTTATTTTGGTCTAGCGCGTAAAATGTGAGCCATAAATTTGTTGACACTCCCCGTATAGAGGACATTATAAATTACTTACTTAAATTAGCCAACAGGTTGGCCATAATAAACATTAAAATTACTTTGGTTAAAGTTTTTGGGCTAAACTGCAGCTGGTACACCTTGAAATTTTTATTGAAATTGGCAAACTTGAGGAACTCATTCGTCATGCTCAACTGAACTGGGGTTAATATATGATGAAAGAGCCTGTTTCACTGCTTTTTCTTCCGCTACTGCATGGTCAGTTAAGCAGCTGAAATAAGCGCTAAAGGGGTTGGCAAAAAACCCAACCCTATTTGGGTCACTTTTGACCAAGTGTAATTAAAATATTTGGTTACTTTTTAGTTGTCGCTTGCGAAAAAGCCATATAAAAAAATATAAATGAGAATACACAAACGCAGTTATGCTTATCCTGGACTCATTTCCATTTGGTTTTGGTGTTATGCGGCGTCGTTACCATCAGCATAAACATTATCAGCAACAGCCCGTCTCATCAGCATTTTCATTGCCTCGCTTTTGCATAATTTTCAACATAAACTCACATTTTCGTGGCAGCATATAATCCGCAGCCTTGATGACAACTAAAATGGGGTAAAAATAGAAACACGCCCATTGAAAAACACAGCTGTAAAGTGAGAAAAGTTGTCGCCTCACACACACACACACACACACCAGTGTCTGTGTGTGTTAAATGTTTAAAAAATAAAGCGTCGAAAAGTTTGGCGCCTTATATTACGCATACGCCATGTTGCGCGGGGGATTATGTCTTGGGCACATATAGTTAATGACATGCAGCTGCTGTTTTACTTCAGGGTGGGTGTGTGTGTAAGTTTCTACTTGACAAACTTATGAATTTTAAGGTGATACTCATGTCGTTGGGTTAGGCTTAAGTTTATATCAAATGAAGAGTGTGGTTAAGCATACGTCACGTGGTCTGTCTGTTTGTGTGTATGTGTGTGTGTCAAAAGGGTTGTGCGCATCATAAATCAAATCAAAAGTTGACTACAACCCTGCCATCCAGCCAGCCATCCAGCCAGGGCTCGTAATCAAAATCATTTTGTGGTTTTCAACATTTGCTCGTTACGCTCCTCGAAAGTAATTAATCATTAAAAGTAATTGGTTTTATGTTTTGATTTGACAGTTGAAAAATTGCAGCTGTGACAATTCAATTCCATTTCTTCTTTTACTTTATTTATGTCCATTTTTCAGCTGCACACTCGCTGCAGATTTCCCTCTTCTTTTTATCCAATTTGTAATTTGCTAAATATTGCATTTCTGTTCATATTTTTATGCATATGGAAAATGGAATGAACATATTCCACTGTCAATAAAAAATGCACAAAATGCGAAAGCTTGACTCGGCAATGCTCTGTTAAAATTTATGCAATAAAACAAATGCTTTATAAAAATATATAAATATTATTTCAGAACTAGCTTAAATATTCCATCTTTTTTTTCTAAACATTTGTGTATCCCTTTGTTGTTGGCTTAACCCGTTTTTAGGACAACATTTATTCAATATTTAATCAGACCGTAAGCCCATTCGTTGAAGCTCTCCTGTACAATATGTATTTTATAGCCACTTTTAATGGCTGCAGGGCAGACGATATATTATCTTTTTTAAATATAAAGTCATAAAATGCACAAAAAATGCTTAAAATAATACAACCTAGCTGAATTTATATATGTAAATTGAATATAAATAAATGCGTGTAATCCTTGAAACAAAAAATTGCTAAATATTATTTTTACAAAATCAAATACAGTTGAACTGAGAACAATAAATATCTGACGGTTTTTTAGTGTTTATATTATTTCTTAGTGCTAGTGTATTTAACAGCATTTAACTAACAATGCCAATTTTTTTTATTAATTACTAATAAACTCGAATTAAAACCAAATTTAAAAATGTATGTAAAGATAAATGATAAAAAAGAATGATATTTCATAGCCGCATTATATTTCAATTTACAATTTTTTTATTGCTCGAATAAGAAGTCGTTGAGTGGGCGCATTTATAACTTTTGTTCAGGCTCGTCCAGACGCAGACTGAATTAAGAAATTAAAGTGAAGCTTTTGGGGCAACAGCAAACAAAGTTTAAATCCCAAGGACTTTGGCAAGAAAAATGTCATCGCTCGTCTGGCAAAACTTTACAAAATGTTGACAATAAAAAATTATTAAAAATGCGTTAAAGTCTTTACAGAAATTATGCCACAGAAGCAGTCATAAACTTGGCTCTCAGTATATATTTTGCTTACACAAAATGCGACGGCTGCGAAATGCCGCCGAAGACTCAGCGCGACTCTCAGTGCTACTTCAAAGAGAATAAAACGGTAGCTTACTCGAAAGCAAAAAAAAAAATAATAAATATAAAAAAATACCCGCAAACACACAAAAATAACAAACAAATCCCTTAGTCAGGCGAGTGAGAGCTTCTCAGCTTTTTTTTTTCTTTTTTCGTGGAGTCTGGAGCTGAGCCACTCGTTTGGATTGCGGCGCCCGCGTTTTGCTCAATAATAAAATTGATGTTATATTTTTGAAGTGGCCAACGCCGCCGCATGTGATTCTTTTTATCCCAAAGTTTTTTTTATTTGAGCGAAAATATATATATTTTTGTTTTTATTGGAGTATATTTTGGTAGCTAATTAAATGCCATTTTGGGCCGTCGAGTCTGTAATACATATTAAATATTTATGCGGCACTTAATCAGGGAAAACAAATAGACCCGTACTCGCACTCGCACTCACAATGGAAGTTATCGTCGCGTATCCAATTTTTGTTCATTTAAACATTAAATGAGCTTACATTTGATTAGCGTCGTGTGTTTATTTTCATATCAATGCTAGCTACGAAGCAACCATTAGCAGTAGCGGATTCTTGTCCTTTAAATTTCGCTTTCAATACCAGAAAAAATATATATATATACGTTTAGCTGTGGGAGTCTACTCGATATGGCGGTACTCTGTATATATATTCATGGGTGTGATAGATATCCACAGCGAATATAATTTTATTTATATTTTTTTTCCTGTTATAATTACAACACATAACATTAGGAAACCTTTATACCAGCATACCCACTTTAACACTCATTTACAGGGCAAACAAATAATGCGTTTGGGTCGCATTATATTTGCTTTTGGTTGAGTGCGCTCATTACAACTGTCGTTGTTGTTTTTTCTTTTTGTAGCCGCCTTTAACTGCCTTTTTCCTTTAATGCGGCCAGTTGAATTAAAATATATGTATACATTTATATATGTATGTAACAACAGGCCGCTAAAATCCATTTGAAAAAGGCAAAAAATAAAAGAAAATTGTGCCATTACCTTGTAATTAAATATGTAGGAACCTTTCACATAAATAAATTGATTCTTAATTAAATAGGCTGTTGAAAGCCAAGCGGTTTCAATGGGCTTAACATATTTTGAAACCTTTTTTCAGAGCAATGAGAGATAAATAAATGTATGTATTTTATCCCTTCTATAGACTTCTAACCAAACAAAAGTAAATTTTGATTAATTTTTAGCTTCTAATATTTCATATAAAAACTCTTCATTTCAATATATATTTTTTCCTTTATATGTTCTCCATATATATTCTAACTCAGCTTATTTCATTTAATGGCAAGAAATTTTGAATAAAATTGCAAAATTAAAGTGGTTGAAGTTCGTTCAACTTTTCATCAACAGAATCAAATTTCAATACCTTTCGGGCAGCCCCAAGCAAAGGTTGCCCTCGCATTTGAGTTGAGTTGAGTCGAAAGCCAAATGCATTACGGCCACCATTTACATGTTCGATAGTCGACAAATGGCCCGAAGGGTGACAATGCCGCCTGCTGACAACTGGCAGCAGCTTCAGCTTGTTGCCAACTGTCAGCTCGTTGTCCAAATGACAAATGGGCGCATTTGCCTTTTGTCAGGCGTAGCCATAGATATCGCCGAATCGCGCGACACTAAAAATAAAACTGGCAAATAAACTGTGCAAGGCAACGCCAACGAAAGCGAGAAGCAAAACAAAACCGCAAATGCGGGGCGAGTTTATGGCAGACACGTTCCCTGGCAAGTCAGAAGAAATCGCGGCATATATTTATTTATTTCTGCACGCCGCCAAAAATTTGTCAACATGGATCAATATCGTCGAATTGATACCGTGCCCAACTTTTGGGCTGCCAGATGGGTAATATCGTCATCGTCACCATCATCATTGAGGCCCTAAAAAAAAAACATATGAACGTATCATATTTCTGCACATAATCATAATATGTGCGCGGTGTTTGTTGTTTTTTATATTTTTTGCTGCGGTTGCCACTGAAAATTATATAAACAACAACAACAGTGGGCAGCAAAAGTCAGGCAACATAAAACTGTGCTTCCAGTTCATTTGGTTTATTCAACTGCTTTTGAAATTGCCTTGACTTGAACTTTGTGCCTGCCGCCGACAATAGGATTAGATGTGTGAGCTTAAATATCATAACAATTACAAAGTTCAATGGTTAAGGAAGCATTATCGCATGAATAATAATAATTGCTAATTAAATATATAATTATTAATATGGAATTTGACTTTAACACACTTTAAATCATGCTGTGAAGTCCTTCATGGAAACTGAGAAATTAATTCCTGAAAACAGTTTATTGAACTTTATTATCAAAGCTTTGTATTAGATATAAAGTAAACACTTTTTTTTAAACTTGGATTTGAAGATTAAATTTCTAATATTATTTACATTCGTTTTAGTCTTATAATCTTTTATTAACCTTAATAGGATAGGATATAACTATTGTCATATCTTATTTGAAAATCATAAAATATACATAATTCAGTTTATAGCTATGTAAATTTGAACTGTTTATGAATATAGTTATAGTTACAGTAAAAATAATAATATTAGGAACAATCACAAAAATCAAAGCTCCAATATTCAAACTCAAGAGCGAATGTTGAGCGACATCGAGCATTGACAATAAAGAATTGATTGTTTATTTTTTATTTGTTTTCGGATGCAGGCTCCATTCTCTACACCCATGTGTCTCCACTTGGCTCGTGTGTTTTATCAGCTGCTCTTTGGAACTGTGCAAGGATTTATGCGTTCTCTGTTTTGCGAATAATATCAAACAAAACAAATACGCAGCGTAAAATTTGCATCAAGTCGAGTGCGCTTTGTGGTGCAGAAAGTTAATTATCAAGCGTGCAATAAAGTTGCCACAAACAAACTACAAAAACCAGTGTGCACCATTGTGAATTGGGGCAGATTCATCAAGCATACGCAGCGTACGCCAGGCCAAACCAGCGACTATATGTGCGTGTGTGTGTGTGTCTGGTCAGTCAGACGTGCTGCACTAATTGCATGACAGACAACTTAAAATTTATAAAACTCAATTTGCTAATTGCTATCAAAATAATGAAGTCTACTTGGGTCAGTCGACAGTCGAGAGGGAATTTCGGAAGGGCGATTTCAGTCTACTGCTGATTGCAACCATCAAGTATCATTCGAGTAATTTAAAGTGCACTCGCCGCGGCCAGAGAGCGGCTCTTATGCGAGCAGCGGATGCTGCTGCTGCTGCTGCTGCCGCATCTAAAGTTACTGCAGCAATAAAATCAAGCAACTAGCTGCAGCAGCATCCACAACAACAGCAACAACAACCACAGGCAACTGCTATGGGAGCTGGCAAAAAGTTTGCTGCACACGACGAGTCATACAAATAAAAGTTCAGCTTGAGCTTATGCAAGAGCCAAAAGTTCACCCTTACACACACTTGAGGTGTTTGCCCAGAACTTTGCCATCAGTCCCCCAAGCCTGCCCCTGGTTCCCTTTGGCTTTCTTGAAGTTTTCCGCTATCGTTGCTTGTATTTTTAGCTCACTGCATTGTCCATTTATGTCTTGTTAAGACTTTTATATGCTTAAGTCCATATTTAGTTTTATACCTCGCAAGTTTGCTAAACTGCTTTGCTAACTAATCCCTAATCCGTTTCCTGATACACGGGTGTCGAAACTAATTCATTCTTCGCTCCTGGCAACCGACAATTTATCAAATCCATTTTTTGACGAATTTTTACTATCAAAAAAGTTCAATCTGAACTTTGCAATGCCTTAGGGTAAATATTTTTAAAAGTGTTTCTTGGCTGCTAACTCAAAGAAATTTGGTTATTGGTTCGGTTCACGATTTTAACAAATGGTTTGTCTTTGGGTTTAATTCTTAACTGTAATTAAACTCTAGTTTCGACTTGAGCCTTGTTTACTGGGTGAGAATCAAAAGGATTATGGCTATATTATTGCTATTCTAAAAGTATTGGTAAATATTTTAATTATTTTCCAAAGTATATACAGACCACTTGTTTCAATACCTTAAACATTGCTACACTTTTTTCTCTTCAAATTTAATCCAATACACAGCACACAGATTTGCCAAAATTTTAAGCTACCATTCAAAAAACTAAGCACAATATTCACGGATATCCCAGAGATGTGGCCCCAAAAATGCCTAATTAGCCATAAATTCGGGGCACATGTGCAGTTGCTAACTTATCGAATGACAATAAATATGTCAAAAAATTTAAAAAAATAACGAGGCAAATGGGAAAGAAAATAATCATTGAAATTTCGGTTTATGTGCTAATTTGAGCTAAATTCACGAACTCATTAACTTAAAATATGCACAATGGCAATTTGATTAGGGTAATTTGCTGATGATCCTGCACGACGCGTTGCCAATGTCACAAACAGCCACACACACAACAACAACAACAACAATAACAACAACAACAACAATGGCATTGTTGTGGATGTCTCAACATGCTGTGGGACATATAATCTTTGATGTAATTTGTCGATGGCTGTGCGGCGTTTATGCCAAATTAATATGCAGCGGCAGCCCAAAAGCAAAATAAATTAGAGACACAATTTTTGGGCGAAAAGTTAACAAAGTTGTCTTCTGCAAATTATGAGCAATTTCCCACAACAACAACAACAACAAAAAACGAAAAGTTTGCACGACTTTGCACTTTGAATAATTGCACGCACGTTTCATAGAATTTTGCGCCTATTTTCGTTTAGCTGCTATATTTAACCGAAATGTTGAAGACCGGGTGGGGGCTACCCCGTTTGCCCTGCGGCTTGTTACGTGTTTGGTTTCCTTAAAAGCCAAATCAGTTACGACCACACGACTGTCTGGGCGGCAGTTTTACCAGCGAGCGTCGCTAATTTTCAGCAAGTGAATTTAATTTGCCGCCCGCCAGGCAATTTAATACTTTTCTCTCTGTTTCTCTGTCAGCCTCCTTTCCTTTCCTTTGGCTCTTTCTGTCTTTGTTATGCGCTGCATGAATTTGTTGGCGTTATTTTTGCATTTGTGTGCTGAACGCACCTTTTTGGCCTGGCTGTCGGGGCGTGTCCTTTGCTTCGTGCACAAATAATTTGTAGTGCTTTTGCACTTAGGCATTGAGGAAGAGTATATTCGACTAGAAGAGACCGAAATGTATTTTCCTTAAATACATTTGTGTGAAAGATGAAATAAATTCCGTGACAAAATATACTTTTATTTATTATTTGAATACCATTCTTGTGCAGTGTTTATATTTAAATATTTTAAAAGTAGTTGGTGTAGAAGGAAATATTGCATTTTGAAAATTATTTATTTGAAGATTATTATTTCTCTTATTTATTTATTTAATATTTATTGTCAGCGCAACAAATATACAAAATTGTTTGTCCAAAAAAATTTTTCAGGCTCTTCCTTTTTAACAAAGCTTTCAAAGAATTAATTTAATCTCTCCATTATATCCAGGATCAAGATGGTTAAATAGTAGTGCACAAAAACCTAATATACCCTTGGCAAAGGGATTAAAAATAGCAGTCTGGCTGCGCTAAAAAACAACAAATGGAAGAGTGAAAGAGAGAAAGTGATAAAGAGAAAGAGCACTGCAAAAGCACGAAAAGTGGCAGCCACAGCAGCTACCCAAGTGGAGCAGGTGGTGCAGCAGTTTGAAGCTGCCACGAGGCTGCCAAACCAAACTGAACTGAACCAAACCAAACGTAACGAAACTCAGCTCAAAAACACAATACATTTCATACAATGCCACAGGAGTGTGTATGTGTGTGTGTGGGAGTGTGTGAATTTGTGTGTGTGCTTGTCGCCGGCTCTTGTGAATTGTGGGCACTCACAATGCGAGCGAAATACAATTTTGGCAAAGTGTAGCGAAAATATTGCGGTAAATACTTTAAATTTAATACAAGTGCCAGCCAAGAGCGCCCAAGGATACTTCAACGTGTCCTTTGCCGTTTCGGCCAACGTCTGCTCGCTGTTGGCCGTTGGCCCGGAAAGTGTTTGGCCAATATTTTCATAATTAATGGCATGTGCATTGAGTGGCGACGCATACGCGACGCCAAGAATATAATTACAAGCTGAGGCTGAGGTGCGATGTCCTTGCTTGCGGTCTGTTTGAATGTGTGGAATTACGCAAAAGCTATTTAATTGTGTGCGTCCATTCTCTCAGCAAAAAAAGTTTAACTGTTTTTCTCTACAAGGCGATTAAATGTCAGTTAAATACAAAAAAATTCATCAATTTAACTAAAGTTTGCATTGACAACATTGACACTTTTCTTTTATTTTTATATGGAAATAATTAACAGGCAGATAAAACTTTAAAGTGTGTTTACTTAGGTAGTTAAAATCCTTAATCCTATTAATCATTTTTAACCGCCAGGAAAGTTTAAGTCGAGTTCACAATAAAGTTATATTCCACAAGATTAACTTCAATTTTATTCGATTCTTTTATTAGTTAATTAAATGACTTTTCAAAGATTCACTTAAGCGTCAAGTGCTCAATTTAATAATAATAAGCGATATGCTAGAATTAACCAACTTTACGTTGGCCTTAAATAATTACGCTGAAAAATTATTAAAATTTCATAATTGCCTTAAATGGCCAGCAGCATACAAGACCCCAAGCGGACAACAACAAGAACACAAACCAGCAACAAGGAAAACGACAACGTCAACCACAGGACGAAGGACGCAACGCAGGCATGGTTGTCGCTTATCTATGTGCATAAGTTATGAGCCACAGGCTCGGTCGGAAACGTGCTCAGTGTCGCGCTGAGACACGGGAGCCCTCAATCCCTGACAGGCCCAGGAGCTCGGTCAACGTTTTGCTGTCAATTCGAATGGGGCATTTCGCGTCCAACAGGATAACATTTTGCATATTTGAGGGCAGAGCGAAATAAAATGTTAACTTGCAAAAGGGAATACATTAACACATCTTTACAATTAAGGGCATTAAGAAGCAACAGCATCAGCCCATGTCCCCAATGCACTTACGTGCTTCAAGACTCGTAGTCTCGAGTCCTGCCACTCGCCCGAAGCTGCCTCAAGCTGCGCAAAGCCATATAAAATTTAACATACAAAGTGAGCTTCGGAACGGGGCCAGCCTGTAATTCTTCGAGCCAACATTATGCAGCGTCGATTCGAGTGACCACAAAACGAGCCGGCTGCACTTACGTTAGCCAAGCAATGAGCCAAGCACTGAAAGGACTCCTCCGCCTGACCGCATCGCCAACTGCACACGAATATCTATAGTAACATTTTTGGATGCCAGCCGGGGGCGTTGGGGGTGTTGGTTGAGCGGGCTTGGGATTTTTGGTTGAAGCCACACAGGCGTTAAAAATGCACCCAGGCATTCTCCTCGTCCTTGCTTATCCTTTCGTGCAGCAAGCTGCTTATTCACGTTATTCTACAGTTTTCTCTTCTACGCATTGTTAATTTTTTATGTCTAACGAAAATTATATCCAAGAATTATGAACAGCTTGTGAATGAAGACATTTGGGTAAATGCTTTATTAGAATAAAAACTTAAATTAAAAGTATAACTAAGTACTATTTAATAAATATAAATTTGTTATTTATGATCACATCCTATAAACGTAAAAGCTTTAGTATTGAGAATTTTAATAAAATTATTTTAATAGTTATTAGTTTTCAAGTGCCATTAAATCATTTATTTTAATATATCGACAGTATCAATGTCTATATTACTTCCATTATATAAAAATGTAATTTAATATAAATAATTTGACACTTCATTTTTTGTTTTGGTTACAATAACTACACTTTCTCTTTGAAATCTGAAAACAGTATTAATTTTCATGATAATATTCGGCTATTTTTTTTGAATACAATTTTTGTTATTCATCACAACGACTATTGTATGACAAATGAGTTTTGCATTTTTTATTGGGCCCCACAATGAATATGATCAAATGCATAAAATTGTAAAAAAAATATATTTTATGTTATTTCTTACGTGAAAACCACTTTGAATACATTCATGTTGGCACTTGACAAATCGTGTAAATTTAATTTAGCAGAAACCTTTTGGCTTGCTTGTTGACCGCAGGAACCGCAAGTGCTAAATTGTCAAGTAAAAACTAACTCGCTTGCCAGCAAACAAATTTAATTAATGCCCCAAAACGTTATGCGAGCCAACTGTTCCTATAAAAATATATATATACATATACATATGTATATGCATATATATTCGTTTATTCAGAACTGCCGTTTTTGCCAGTTCTGTGTGGGCTGCATCATAAGATCGAATGTGTCGAACATATCGCTGCAAGTTGGCTGCCAGTCTGCTTGGCTGACCATTTTGGCTATCTCCGGTCAGCCTTCGGTGTCTGTGTGGCGGGTGCCAGGCTATCGATTGGCACTGCCGATGGCCACAAAACTTTGTTTACCGTTTGCTTGGACGTTTCGCAATCAGTTGAGGGCAAAACTTTGCAGCAATATTTATGTCCTTTACACACATACTCAACCCTTTGGCTTCCTCTAGCCTGGCACGCATACACTATATATAACAGTTAGCACTTTCTAATGCATTTGTGACCTTAATATTTT
Organism: Drosophila lacertosa; assembly: GCA_004143845.1. Lineage (NCBI taxonomy): Eukaryota > Metazoa > Arthropoda > Insecta > Diptera > Drosophilidae > Drosophila > Drosophila lacertosa. The sequence goes on from SCDZ01000130.1 coordinate 105,569, forward strand.
CGAATTTTTTGGCTCGTTTTATGTTGGCAACGTTTTGGTCCAAAATCTGCATAGAGTCAACATATTTTAACTTGCATTAAATACAAATTTGACTGTGGAAACTTCCACACTTGGTTTTAATCAAATTTACTGTAAGCGTTCTTTATAGAAACATATCAGTATATTAAATCCTTAGCTAGGTAATTTGCAAAATTTTTTAAGCCAACTAGCAAATTACATTTTCCTTTTTGACTGCATTAACTTTGATGGATCGCAAACATGGTGTGAAAGATAAATTTACATTTTCCAACTGTTCCGCGGGCGACAAAACTTTTCAATTAGTAATTTAAATCGTTATTCTGTCCCCTCTTAATGCACCCAGCAATTATTTGCCACAAATGTTGCCGAAAATGCACAAAATTGTATTATTGTTACCTCCGGTTGAGCTGGTTGAGTTGGTTTTAGTTTGTTTGTTTGTTTATTTGCGGAAATATTGCGCTGCATCGAATCGGAATGAATTCTATTTGGGTCACACGCATACAATTGAAAATTTTATGTTATCATTTCTTCAAATTTATTGAACTTAATTCTGTAGTTTCGATTGTTGCACAAAAATATAAATTTTGATTAGCATATAATCAAATATGTTTTGATTTTTGCAAAAATATTATCAATATTTTACCAGTATATAACAATAATAGACATTGAAAAAAAATGCATGTATTTTTGATAAAAATTTGTATAGCTCTGCATTTGAAAATATCATTTATTTTATGTTTAAATTTTTGGGAGCATTTTCTGTGTAGTATAGAAAAAGATGTTGTGGAATATATTTAGAAAATTAAATGAGGTTTCCAATAATTTGTCTTACTCAGGTTGGTTTAAGCTTGATTAAATGATTAAAACACTAATAGGAAAACTATATATAAAATTGTCTTTAAAGCTTAAAAGCAAGTTTTCTTTCATTGATTTGATTCCCTTAGCTTATAATAGATATGACGCGTTGGCAACTTCACCTTTGTTGTTGTTGCTTCACACGCTACCATTGAACAAATTTTGCGTTTTCTTTTGCTGGTTTCGGTTTGCAAAATATTTGCACAAATACAAAAATTCCATTTCAATTTCGGGCCATTAGTGTCGCCGTTTAAATGCGGCTATCAAGAGCGCAAAAAAAGTTTTGTTTTCACGCTTTGGCATTAAAAGAAAACAGTCCAAACGAAAAAAAAAAGATAACCCAAAAGTAGCAGCAAAGTTTTTCAGTTTGTCTGCAATGCCAAACCTCGTCTCACTCATTTTTTGCGTTGTCGTTTTTCAACTTTGGCTTCGTTCTTTTCGCCATTTTTGTTTGTTTGCACAAGAAAAATTAAAGGAAAATAACCGACAAAAAGAAATTGAAATAAAATTTGACGGAAAATCAACTTTTATCGATTATAAATGCAGCAGGGTCAAATTCTTTTTTATATTATTTTATATTTATTTTAAGAATTTTCTAAATAATATATAAAAAAATGTTGCTGGTGAAAACTTTTGCCCGCATAAGTATGCAACACTTTTTGACGTTTTGCACTTGCGGCTGTTTTCTGACGTCGGCCACAACTGGCAACACACAATGCTCTTTAATTTAATTAAAAATATATAGACACATTTATATGTGTGAGTGCTTTTTTTCTTGTTGTTTGCCGAAAACTTTGTTTGATATACATATATATAAAAAAAAGAATATATGACTAACGATGTGCAGAAGTGGCGCTCAGTCCACCAACCACCATCCACCTAACACGCACACGCAGCAGACACACGCCTACAGTAAGCTCCGTAAGCCAAGTTCGCCCCCAACTAGCCAGCATCCATGTTGCTTTGTTCTGCTGCAGTGGGTCATGTGGGTCAAGTGGGTGGGTCAAGTATTAGAACTGTGCGGCTACGAAAGGGTCGTCTAACGTTCTCTCTCTCTCCCTCTGTGTGTTGTCCTGGCATGGGTTAAGTGGTTTTTAATGAAAGTTAGAAGCCGCTTTAATGCAACTTGTTGTTGCTAATTGTGTTATGGAGAGGCCACGTGACCGGTAAATCCCACAAACCACCAGCCATCATCAAGCCCACACAAACTCTTTGCCATATTTAAAGAATTTTTTTTTTAGAATTTTCTATTAAAAGGAAAAGTTGGTCGTGAAAATATTCAAACAATTAAGAGTACTTGGGGGCCACGCAACATTAATTGTTCAGCATAATGGCCGCTGTTGTTTTATTTTTTAGTTAACTGAATGAAATTTCAATTTACGCAATCTGCTATAAACTAAAAGTATTAACAATGGCCAGTGCAAAAAGTCACGCATAATTTTCCCACGCATTTTGGACATTTGCTTTGTTCCATTTAATATTCGTTTGCTTTTATGGGTATTATGCACCAGCAACCAGTTGTAAATATATAAATTTATATTTGCTTTCAGTTGTTCCTTTTCCCTCTCGCTCTCGCTCTTGTGTTTTCTCTCTCGCTCTCGCTCTTGGCCGTTGGCTGGTTTTATTTTGCATTGCGCGCTTTTCTGTTGCTACTTTTTCAGTTGATTTCCTGACCCCTGGCTTCCTGATCGGAATTCTGTATTTCCGTTACGTCCATTACGTTTTTAAATGCGAGCTCGCCCTTTGTTGTTGGCTTCTTCTCTTTTTTCATGCAACTCCCCTTATTTATTATTGTTGCCGCTGGCTAACTGAGCAGCTGGCATTGGCTCGCTGTGAAAACTCTAGAAATTCAATTTTCCTGCGGGAAGTTTCAAATTGTTTTTAACCAGAAAAAAATTGCTGCGTTAAAAATATTTAAAGATGAACAGATAATGGAAATTATTCGTTACTTAATTCGGACAGGTTTTATCTTTATGTTATTTATTTTTAACAGTTGATTTTTAATTGGGATTAGTTAAATGGGACTGTTTTTTGTTAATCAACTTTAAATGTTTTATGAAAGTATTTGCAGTTATTTTATCTTCCACAAGACTCTAGTTGGCTGAAAAAATTTTAACTCAAATTAGAGAATTTATTGTCTATATATTTAAACTATCTTTACTTATCAACATACCTTTTTCTTCTATTTGCACCTACCTTTTTTTATGCCGTATCTCTAATCCATACACCAATCGACTACCCTATGATTTTCCCTGCTTTTCCCCTAACTACGTTTAGCCTCTACACAAACCCAATTAACTTCGTTTTTTTCTATGTTGCAAGTTAACTAAATACTTTTGTCCCTCTCTCTGTTAAAGCTTAACTTAGCTGACAGTGTCATAATTTAGACCCAAATTAATTTACTTTGCTTTTGTACAACAGCCAAACACTGTGTATGGGAATACATTCATCTTCCTTAGCCCATTCCTTGGCTTGCCGTGCTTGTGGCTAAGGGTTTTCATTCCCAGCTGATTTCCTGCCTGTTTAATATGCCCAACGCTTGTGCTCAACACTCAGTGATTTTAATTAACATTTCTGATTTTGTGGCTTAGCTGACTGTCGCTGTCTTCCTCTTTGTGTGTGTGTGTGTGTGTTTTGCTCTTTATTAACACACCTGTGCACACACAGGTGACATAGTCCTAAGCCATGTGGCTTGGCTTTACCTTCGGCTGCGGCTGCCCCTTAAACTTCCTAATTAATTGAATTGCTGCTTGTTTAATTAGCTGTGCAAGTTTTTATGATTAAGTTTTCGTCAACAGTTACGGTCTTAATTAAACTTAATTAATGTATTTTGAATGCCAAATCTTTTCATTACAGAAGTAAACGTATCAAGTAGTTTGTGGAGAAAACAAAGTAAACAAAGAAGTAAGTAATAAGTTTAGTTTGTAATGGCAACAAGTTTGAATGATTTTGTTAAGGTTTTAATACACAATGTTAGCATAGTCTATCTACAGTTACTGCCTGAAATGCCATCACACTGAAACGTATTTCCAAACCGATGACATTTATATGTCACATGGTCTTCCAATCAGCTGTATATCTAGATATGTTCACAGCACTTCGCTCTGCTAACAGTTTTCATTGCTTTGACAGGCTGCAGTCAAACATCAATCAACGTATTTTTAAAATATTTTTGATAGATTTTATTCCAATTCTTCATTTTATGAGCATGAAATATACATTCGCTATGTGCACAGATTTTGTTAGATAACAAAAGTATTTCAAATGAATTTAAATTATGGCTGAAATGCATTTTGTATATTGTATAAATGCTACTTAGTCAGCAGCCGGAAAAGGCTTAAGGCAAATCGCATGAAAAATCGAAGCTGGTTTGGCAATGTGCTGAGCATAGCTCAAAGGCCAAAGTAGTCGACTGGGAAACTCGAAATGAAAACCAATACAAGAAAAGCAATGCTAAAAGCCCGAGGCGAATCGATAGCCTTAATCAAAGCTGTGTCTGACGAATCAAATTATGAGTGCGCATACACATAATGCCCGGAGACATATGCACATAAGTGTGCCACAAGAAATAAACTACAGTGCAGCAGCAGCACAAGCAGCAGCAGCAGCTGAAGGACTAACAGGCTGAAAGGACTTGGCCTGGCTGCCTCGTCGCCTGCCTAACTGATGAAGTTGATAATGATAAAAAGGGGCCCAGATAAAATGAATGCCAAAGACGCAACGAGCCGAGCGAAGGAAGCAAAATAAATTATGAAAAGAATGTTTCACGCATGTGCATAAGGAATCCTTGCCCAAGACCAAGTATATATAAATATATATATATGAATGTGTGCCTGGCGCTGCTTAATTAATTTGATTTCATTCATTCAAGTCAAGGAAATGTAAGGAACTCCAGCAAAAGGCAGTTAAATTAATTGAAAGGCAGCATAAAACAAAAAAATAAAAGGAAAAAGCAAGAATCTCGCGACTGCAACACATTCATAATTTGAAGCTTAAAGTTTGTGTAAAGGAGCAAAAAAAAGGAAATTTGTGTGTGTGTGTAGAAAAACTCATTGAACTTGCTGGCAAAAACAATAGCAACGACAGCAGCTATGCCCGTTGTTGGCCCAAACCGTGTCGACATTGGTAATAAAGCGCTCACTAGCAAGTTCGTATATTCTGCTTTACCTCCTGCTCCTCTTTGCATGTGTGTGTGTGTGTGTTTGTGTGTGTGTTGTGTGTATGTGTGCGCCTCAAACGAGGTTAAGAGCTTAATGAGTGAGAGTGCTGGCTATGCCAGCCTGCAGTTGACATATGATATTTTTATGTGCCTCGCAGCCTTGGGCAACACGAATTTGCTATTACCATTGCATCCAAAGCAGTCGAGTAGATGGTCCTTACAAGGTAAATGCTAAGGTTTTAACTTAATTAGTGCATGTACTAAATGTGACACAATTTTCCCCATTTACCGCTACCTACCTTAAACACGGTTCACATTTGTAATTGACAATCTATGTAACAGCTATTTTTCCAGAGAATTTCACTTAGTTAACTGGTTAGGCCAACGTACTGAGTTTATTTATGTGCCAGGAAGTTATCAATATTAATCAAATTAATTTATTAGTCGGGCTTAGTTCGTTTTATAAAATTAATGTGCTAAGCAATTGTTTTATTTCAATTAAATTGGATATACATATGTATATTTAAATTACATACTTTATATTCAGCAATTATTTATTGAGTATTTGTAATTCACCAAAAAATGTGAGCTTAATTATATAGCAAAATATAAGCTATAAACATGAGAGAAAATGTGTGTTTTAATTGGAAATTAATTAAGTTCAGACAAAGCAAATTGCAAAATAAATATAATGAGTTTTCCTAGAAGTAGTTTACATTAGCGAAAGTTAATATTAGTTCAATATTGTTAGAAAAACCATTATATTGTATATAGCGTTGGTCGACGGTGGTTAGCTATCTTATTAGTTTGTGTTAAGCGAAAGATAATTATGTTAACAGACAACTATAATATGATGTGAGCTGATAATAATCTTAGCAATAATTTTTTTTTTAAATTGAAATGTTTAATTAAATTTGTATTATTTTATTATATTTTTATATGAGGTCTTATTTATTTATTAAATTATATCAATGGCTTTCAACTACATTTGGTAAGTCTTTCAAGAAAGAGACATGTTCCACGAGCTGGTTTTTTAATTGGTTTCAGGTTTGTACCTGATACTTTGTGGGACAACTTTAGGGTTCGGCAATTTGGCTTAGTTCTTGTATATCTCTATTTGCTGTTTGCACGCTCGTTTTCCATATTTGTTACCAACTACTGTTCAGCTCTTTGTCAATTAGTCAAAACAAGCCAACAAGTTATGCAGTTGCATTTACCGTGTCCGTTGCTGATGCTGCTGCTGATGCTGCTGCTGGTGCTGTTGTCGCTGTTGCTGTTTGTTTATTGCCACGTCAAGCGCCAGGGAGCGTGACAAACAACATGTAAATACAGACAACAATCACACAGATACAGACACACACAGCACACGTACGCGTGTGAGTTTGTATGAGTGACCGTTGAAGCATTTTGCAATCTGCAACACTGTTTGCCATTGTTAACCGCTTCTGGCAATTGTTTAACCGGCTGTTGTTGCCGCCATATTTGCATTTACTGATGACATTAATTGTTGCATTTTGCTTTTGGTTTTTCGCATTTGCCCAGCTGTGGGTGTGTGTGAATTTGACGCCACGTTAAACACACGTTTTTGTTACCACTTAGCTTAATTTTATCTTTAACCAGATTGGATGGCAGCTACACGGATTTTGACCCCGGACCGCCTGGCATATCAGTTACGCTGATTTATTAGTCTGCGTGGGCAGACAAGGCCAACAGCAGCTGAAGTTGCCGCCGCCGCAGCGGCAATTTAACCACTAACAGCTTTTGCTTAGTTAGACAGTTTTAATTAAATTTGATTTAATAATTCAGCAGGCAGCTTTTGAGCGCCTGGCAACTGTGAGCTTCGTGAGTTGCCCCGAAAAATTTATGACGAAAAGTGTGTTGCATATTTAACGGATAGCGCAAAAGGGGTTTCAGCGCATGCCACAAAATTTACTTAATGAGCCAAGTCAACTGAGACGTAAACCGAAGTAGTTTACTTAATGTATTTAAAAATATATTCAGTTGGCTAACGGTTAAAACTGTTGTTTTCGCAAGCATTTTGTATGCGTAATAAATTAAATGGCTGTGCATATTTTTTGCAAATTAACAGCCAAATATTTCGTAGAGAATCCCAGCAATTCACTACAAATATAAATTTAATTAAATATAAATTACGAAATTTTTGCAGCAGCGTCACAAAGAGCACTCAAATTGAATTAACTTTAACAATTAATGCCACTCGCGGCTTGCTATTTAATTAAGTACCAAAATGTGCGAGTTCGCGAGTCAATTGCACGCAGAATGCAATGCGATGCACTTGAGCAAATAAGTTGACAGACAAAAAACAACAACAAACCAACAGCAAACAGCATTTGCAACAATATGTGGCAACAAAAAGCGCAACGCACAAAGAAAAAACCAAAAACACGCAAACATCAACAAGTTCATTAAAAAAGTTAGCAAAAAAAATTCGCTCTCGAATTCAACTCAAATGAACGGAACCCAACGAATTCAACGCTTCACTTGAACTTTGTGCAAATTGTTGTTGTTGCTGTTTTTGCTGAGCGTTTTTATCTGTAAGCTGCACTGCCTTCCAATCCCCTCTACCCCCCGCTCGATTTAACTATCTACCCACCTACACAATTGGCAAAAAACAACTATAAAAGGCAGCAAAAAAATTCAAATGATGCGGCTCATTTGTGTGCAGGCTACAAAAGGGCAGCCAAAGCGCTGGAGAAAGTGAAAAAAGACGAAGCTTAGATATCCTAGATTTATTTAAAATTATGCTTATTTGATCTGTGCTCTGACTGGTCTGTGAAACTATTTTGCTTCTTAACTAATTTGCTAAAGAACATGCCTGAGCTATCCACATCGCTAATGGGGCTGGGACTGTAGGGCATCTGTCGGAACCGGAAGTGACGTTGCAATTGAATTGTGTGCGTATTCTATGAGCTGGAACATGCTGCAAACAGTCAGTTCCTTTGCGTCCCCCTTGCATTGTCTTGTTCACGTTTTGTTGCACTTTATGGTTAGCGAAGTGTGTCGATGGCAGCGAAAGTGAAAACGCTGAAAGTTCCGCGTGGCCCTTTTCCCGTATTTTTATTTTTTTTTTTTGTATTAAGGCACATGCATTGTTAACAACCACCAACAGGAGCGCGCTTGAAGGAGTCGCTGTGTGGCCGGAAGTTTGCGGTGGGAAATTTCATTTATGCTGACACTTGACTTGGTTTGACTCGCCCTTTACGTATGCGTCGTGGCCAGTGGCCGGGCTTTAATTTGCAGCACATAAATAATGGGAACAGACGTTGAGTCCTGCAGCTCGATTTGTTGGCCATTTGGCCTTGCTACCAATTCTATTCAATTCGCCGGCGAACGAAGTTCGTATTATGTTCAAGTTGTGCACTTTTTCCATTTCCTCTTTTCGACTGCTCGCCGGGGCGCAGTTCACCGGAAGTGGACGCAGATTGAAGGAAAGAGGGAAAGGGACTGCATAGAGACAAAAGGGCAAGCCGACAGCACTTCATTGATTTTGTTGGTCTTTTGTGGTTGTCTACGTTATTAGTTTTTGCTTTTTTTTCTGACTCTCCTTCAACATTGACTTGTCCATCGGCCAAGTTTGCCCGTTGGCGTTAAATGTGACAATTTAATTGTTTTGTAATTGTTGGCTCTTTGAAGTGGACTTTGATTTATGGCCAAATTGAATAAGCACCGAAACATTGCATTAGATAATTTTTCTAGCTTTTAAGCTGTAAATTCAGTTAAGCTTTATAGTTTCACACTGACCCAGTTGCCTTGTGCTCTTTGCTTTAAGCTCATACAAATTTAATAAACTTTTGACCTATGCACAGCAATTGCTCGTCAAAATGCCAACAAAATTGCAATGCAACTGGGACTTAATGTTAAAAACAATTTGCTCCATTTTTCCAACAAACTGAAAGTCGAGAATATTTAGTTGGGTTTGCTTTTGAGCATTATCACAAAGGAAGATGAGGAGTTGAAAGTTTAAGTAAAACTTTCAATTTTAATGTGACTTTAACTGTGTTGAAAACTACTTTTATTACAACTGTGGTCAGGTAATAAGATTAATGAAAATCTTATTTTGATTTTGATTACGCCGTAAGTTCAAGGAGATCAGTCAGACTCAAACTCTAATTTCAGATTATCTTCTCTTCTTAAATCCCAAAAATTAATTGCATATAAGTAATGTGCTTAGACTGGAAATATGTGCAGTTGATGTTGCCACACGCAACTTTGTTGCACGCAGCATCCACAAGCTGTTTAGCTGCATTAATTTCTGTTTTTCTAGGCTGCTTTGGGGCCACCTGGCAAACGCGTCTGAGTAGTAAACAGTGGAAGCAGCGACTGAAACTTTTCTAAATGATTGCAGTGCCTGCAATTGGCTGGCATTCACTTTAGCAGACGGGCGGTGTGAAGAAGCGGCTGGCATAAGTTTTGGGTTTTGTGTTGGCTGCTGCTTATGTTGGGGCTCAAATGAAGTTAGCAAAACTGATTAACTCAGTGCAACAGCAACAGCAACGGCAGCAGCAACAGCAGCAACACGATTTTGCCTGCCTGCCGTCTGCCTGCAGGCCTCAAAAGTTGCAGCGTAATTGAATTTTGCCAGCGACGCTCGATTCACCCTCTACGCACCACCTTTCAAGCCCGCTTCCTTCTTTGGCCCGGCCTAATGATAGTTTGTGCGTTGGCATTTGGGCTGCTTGATATAATTTTAATGAAATATTTGATGCATTTGCCGTTGCATTCAAATGCAATTACAGCTTGTGCGCCGTCATTTCGCACCGACTCCTGCTGAATTACTCAACTCTCACAATGCCGCATAAATCTTTAAGCTGTCACGCCCACTAGCCGACTGGGCTAAAAGGTTCATCAGCTGTTTGGCATTTTCACTTTAAGCCGTTGTCACTTCATTTGCTGCAAGCCATTTGCCTGGCCACGCCCTCTGTTTGGTGGCACGCTGCACACGCCCACAGCTTTTTGAGCTGACAGCGCGCAGTTGTTGGCTGTTGGCTAATTCTGGCACTGGCCAAGATAAATGGCAGCCACAACAAAAACGTTATAAAAACGCGCAAAAAGGATTCAGTGAATTTCGCAAAGCATATTTTTTATTATTCCCTCGCTTAGGGTTCTATGATTATGGCATGAAGTTTGACTGATCTCAGGTTAGACTAAAAGCAATTATATTGTTTCAGTAGGAGTTATCTATAAATAAATATGAATTTTTTAGAGACAAATCCCGGTAACAATATCAGGCTAGTTTAAAGAAAATCTTAGCTAAGTCAAACACTGATAGTAAAAAAAAAATGGAGAGTTAAATTGCACTCTGTACTTTAAAAAATATGCCAATCGCTCTCATATAAAATTTTAATAATAAATAAATAATAAGCTCGTAGGGTATTTAAGCTGCTGTATCGTGAGCACAACTTTTTCGCTTGCATTTTTCCGACCCTGTTTGTAGCATCTGTCATTGAAATTTATGATTTTTCATACAGTTTTTCCGCAACTGACCCTTTGGCGCTTTTAAATGTTTGCTGTCCTTTAAGCCAAATGCTTACTTGACAACGACAGAAGGTCCTGCGATTTGTGTGGCTTGTGCCGCTCGTTCTCATTCACTGCCACATTTGTGATGCACACACTCAAGGTAATCAGGCCGTCGTGCGGGGCAGTCGGTGGGTGGGTGGCTACTTGGCTACAACACATATTCAAAGCCCTTGGTTTCGAAAAGTTGGCCAAGTGTCGCTCTTGGCTTTGGCTTTGACATATAGGGATCGGCCCTGAAATCTGTGTGCATGAGCTTATTTGATCTGCTGTGTGCGTAAATGTGGTTTTAATTTAAGTTGCCTGAACTTTACTCATATGAAATTAATTATATCATAATTCATAAATAATTGTCTTGTTTATTTTGCAGGCACTTGTGTAACCATAGTAAAGGTAAGTGCATATAAATAGTAGCAAACTAATGAAAATATATTAAGTATAAGTGGGAGTTAAGCCTATTAAGCTGAGGAAAAGAAAATCTACTAATCTGGCTTACTGTCTGCTAGTTAAGTGATCAACAATCTTTAAAATATTAAAAGAAAATCAACAATTTATCAACTGAAACAAACTTTGTCACTGAAGAACTTGTGGAACTTTTAATGTGATGATAGCGAACTAAAAATGATTCATAATTAAACTCCTATTTTTTTGAACAATTTTCTGTTTTGTTTTTTTTTTTGGTTGTTGCTGCATTTGTTTCACAATCCCATTAATTGAGTTGCTTTAATTGTTTTCCTCCCCCGTGTCCGGCGCTCAGAATCCATGCACCTTGAGGCGATCGGCCTTGGCCAGGCCCACTTTGGTTAGCCACTGACAAATGTTCTCGCGCTGATCGCCCTGGAGCTGCAGAACTTCGCCGTATTCGGGATGCTCGATAACGGTGCCGTTGCAGGCGAACTCCTTTTTGCAGGAGCGCACAATCTTCTTCAAATCGTACTCAGCCGACAGGCCCTGTACGGTGGTTAAAGTCTTGCGGCCGTTGCGCTGCTGGATGCGAATGTGGACGAGGCCGTCCTGAATATCATCGTCTGGTCCCTTGATGGCATCTGCGAATGGATCGCGCGAGTTCAGATTCTGTATGGACATACGAAGAGCTGTGCAGTTATCGAATACTGCAATAAATGCCAAATGAAAAAAAAAAAATGTTGCACAAAAATTAATTAAACGACGTTTTTTTGCCTTGTTTTGTTGATATTTCTGAACGATTCAATTTTTTTTATACTTTTTTCTATTTTGTTAGCCTGTATATCGGAATTTTATGACTATTGTTTTTTGTATGGCAACCCAAAAATATTTAAATGGAGCACTGAACTACAGATAACTTTTTCTAAGCCTGCTACGATTTGCAAAAAACTTTGTCTACCAAATCAATGCCCTAACCTATTATTTTGAATTAATTTGCCCAGCTTGCTTCTATTTTGATTTGAAATTCATTTCGCAGTTCCAATAAAAACTAACGAAGTCTGGCAAATTAGCGCTGCTCTCTGCGAATTTGCCACCATCAGCAATTTAACGGTAATTAAAGCTAATAAGCTGGACAGATTTTTCGCTCCTCCGTATTCTTTAAGTGGAATTATTAATCAATTTATGAAATTGAACAGACTTCTTTTATGACTTAATAAAATTCAATAAGTGCCTGCTGTTCTTCCAGTCGCTGCGGCCATTTGCTCCAGCAGTGCGAAAAGTGAAATGCATAAATTCAATTTAGTCAATTTTCCAAGAGGTATTTCAAGCTTTGGCTGCTTTTAGGCGTCGTTGCGTAAAAAATATGTTTTTTGCTTGATTAATTTTTTGCGGTTGTAAAAACCCAAGCGAAATGCTAACCAATGCAAAAAAACAACCCGAAAAAACAACTTAAACTTCGCTAGTTAGGTTCTGTACGACTTGAAAATACCCTTTATATGTATGTAGAAATGTGCCCGGGATATAAAAATGAAGGAAATTCTCGTTGTCCCATTTTTAATTTCAAAATAGACGAATGAAAAAAAATATCAAAAGAATTTATCAATCAGATCAGGCTACAAATGCTGATTTAAAAATTCATGTTTACTTTATATATTAAAGCATCAAACAAATGTACTTTATAGGGTATGCGGTGCCACCTTCTAAGTGTTTACGCCCATTTTATGGCTGCAGGGTAAAAATAAAAAGAAAATAGCAAATAGAAAAGCAGAAAACAACACAATGGAAAAGGTAGCCAACGCAAGCACAAAATCAAATTAGAAAATTTGCATTTAGTGTGAGTGAGTGCGCACAAAAGTAGGCAACGAAAAAGTTTTTGCCAAATCACATGCATATACTTATTTGATATATTTACCCAGAAAGCACCTGCTGTTGATGATGATGATTCCGGTCTATTATTTTCTTTGCCAAACTAAATTAAAAAGTTTCCGTTTTTTCTGGTTTTCTCGACCCATGTGACTTTCGCGTATAATCAGCTTGTCATGTTGCCTGATGGAATTTTCATATTTTTTCCTTTGCGTTTCTACAAAATCCGAATGCCTAATGCAAAGTAACATGGGTAATTTATCAGCTGCAGAGCAGCGGCAGCCAAAAACAAATTTGCATTAAATGCTGTGCGCAGTTTTAATTGCTTATATCATGCCGGCAAGCATTATACTCATGCCACATGATATACGGACTGGCATCTATATATTTGAGTGTGTGTGTGTGTGTTTGTTTGTTTGGATATGTGTTTACTTGCCCCATCGGGCAGAATAAAGTTCCAGCAGAAAATATGATGAATGCGCCGCGGAAACTGCGCGTTGAGCGTGTGGCAAATAATGAAAAATTACGAACAGACACACACACACACTAAGCAACTAAAAACTGTTACACACACACACACACTCTTCCACTCAGTCATGTGTGTTGCTGCATACTTTTGGGCGCTGTAAAATATAAAATTCTATGAATTTGTACGTACATCATTTGAAAATCGTAAAACTTGCAAGTGTTGCTTACTGAGTACACACACAAACACACGAACATCCCATTGTTGTGTGTGTGTGAGAGAGCTGTCATAAACAGGCAGAAAAAGGTAAACTCAGTTTTATTTTTATTATTCCTTCTTTTTTATTTTTGTGTAAAAAGCGCATACACTGCGTCATATAATTATAATGCCTGGCCAAATGCTGATGCTGATGCCTCTGATGTGCTGCACGATAATCATGATACGGCTGCTAATGATGATGATGATGGTAAATGGAGTTGGCTAAGCTGAAAAGCTGCTGTAGACGATTACACACTGCAATTTACTTTGTGGGCCTGACTGGCGTTATTTGCCTAAGTTTATGACTGCACAAATTGTGCCAACATTTTATGTGCTGCTGAGCCATGTGTAAAAAAAGTTAATAATTTGCACTCAAGCAAATTGATTATAAAACGGAAAATATATAAAACTATGAAGAGACGATGGTTGGCCATTTATCATTATTTATCTTCCTGTATAAAATATATAAAATCTTTTAAATTAAATTTTTTTTTTAGGTCACAAGGCTTGCCTTAAACCAATTTAAATTGTGTCATTTACATTTATAAATAAATCCGATTCAACGTTCAAACTTTTTAAAATAATAATAACTAAACAAAAAATATATTTCTTATGTTTAAATAGTTAAAACGGCATCGTAAAGTTTATATGAACTTTTATTTGTATTTTTGAAAATTGAAAATTAGAAGTTTGCCACAACTGTTGTGGATTTATGTTGTTCTAATGAGAAGTTGTTTGTATCAAAGAAAAACAAAAAACTTCTGACCGAAAACAACATGCATTCACAGAAGTTTTGCCAATTTCCTTTTTGCTTTTACTTTGTTTTTCTTTGTTAGCTGAACTTAACTATTTTTTAATTCATCACATCACGTTCAAAACACTAAATTTAAGGAAAAAGAAAATGAGACTTTCGTTTGCATCTGGAATGCGTTTTAAGCCCGATTATAAAGTTATTTCTTGTATATTTTCGAGGTTTGGGATTATATTGAACCGACAATAGTTTAGCTGACTTCTGCTTAAACATCAAACAGCTTATTTGTTACAAATTCCCACAAATAATTGTGATGTGGTATTTAAGCATAAAATCCCTTGCTTCCAATATATATACATACATATATATATATATATGTAATGTCTTACAGTTTAATTCTTAAGCCAAAATCACTTCAAGTTGAACACAAACACACACCCACACACATGAGCTGTGTGTCAAAATATTTAGATGCTGAGAGCGGCAGGCGGTTAAATAACATAATCAATAATAAGGTTAAATTGCAGGTTGACATGTGATAAACGGCGCTTCTGATGTGGGCAACTAATGAATGCCATGGACATCCGCAATCGTCGTCCTAGACGCCATTGCAGTCGTTCATTCCAACCAACTGACAGGCGTTCTGTCAACGCGTCCGTTATCCCGTGTGCCAGTCCGTCAGTCATGCAAACAAATAAAACCGCTTTTATTGTAATCCGCAATGTCAAAACATTGCAGCGGATGTTTAGTAAAGCGTTTTGGACTGGGGTCAAAGGGGGGAACAACAAAACTGGCATGTGAGCGGGCAATTGAATATACACATAGACATATACAGACAAATGCTTGTTTGTGTGTGTGTGTGTGTGTGACCTACCTGTGCAGCCTTATCGCATGACACGCAGTTGTTCTGAAAATGATTTTACTATATTTTCTTCCTCTTTTTTTGCGTTCTTTCGGGTAGCTTCCTTTAACGACACACTAAACCATAAAGTACTTACGCTGGCGATGAGAGTGAAAAAAAAGGTTTGGGCCTTATTGATTTTCCATTGATAAATAGCTAGCAGTTTACCGTTCTCTGCTCTTTTAGTGACACCAACAGGAGACCGGGCAAACAGGTTAAATAGTTTAAGACTGTCAGCCACATTAAAAAACAATTTCCGTTAAATCTCTTTCAAGCGTTGCACGCACGCAAAATGGGAAATGAGCGACAGCATGACGTTGCAGAAACGACTTAAAATGTGAATGCAAAATGAATGTTAAGCTGTTTAAGTTGGTATTAACTTTTGCCGAGGGTCTAGATCACCCAAAGGCCTTGTCTTGTTGTGTGAGTAGTTGGGTGTGTAGTGGGATCTGTTGCTAGGTAGAATGCTAATAAAGTTCAATTAATTTGAGCTATTTTATGCAACAGTCAATTAGCCAGAGTGCTTAGGGAAAACACTTATCTTGTAATGAATTCCACAGCTTAATATGCATTGTTAGAATGTTTCCTAATATTATACTTAACGTTTTTATATATATATGCATACTTTTAATAGACTTTAACAGAATTCTTATTGTAAGGGAGCATTTTTAAAGTAATTTGTTTATAACAATTTTTTTTTTACTGAAAACACAAAATATTTTATTTCTTAAAGTCCTCGTGTATGCACATATATTAAAGTTCACATCGATTTTCTCCACATGTTTTATATTCACTTTATAAACCCAATAATATCTAAATAAATTAGCCAACTAAAGGTTTAAAGCCTTTGACATTATAGAAAAAATACATACAAAGAATCCCATTGATAAATGTAAAAGGGAAAACGTAAGCGATTTCTGTGTGGGTCAATCAACTACCCAGTGAGCGAAAACATGTCACGGGAATAATATGCGTCCTGCGGCGCTCGTCTTAAAAAAAAACGAAAGAAAATCTCTAAGAAATATTAATAAAAGATGAGCGACATTAGTGTCTTCTTCTTCTCTTTTTTTATACAATTTTTTTTTGCGTGAATGTCCAACCCAAAATCGTAAAAGTGGCAAACAAAAAAAAGAGAGAAAACACTTTTTACTACTTCCTTTTGAAACAGAATGAACGTCGTCCGCCCGCCGGCCCGCCAGCGTTTTGCATTGGCTGTCATCTAACCTCGAGCGTTTTGTTGACCTTTTTTCTATGTTGGCTCAACTGAAGAAAAAACATAAAGAGAGAATCTGTTGGCTTACGCTTTGGCTCTTTAAACCATTGCCAAATGCAAAAAGAAAATGCCGTAAAATTTGTAACACTTTTTGGGGCTAGACATTGGGATCCTCAGTCGGAGACGAAGACGAAGACGGCGACGGCGACGGCGACACAGACGTTATGCTCGAGCTGTTTTTGGTTGAGAGTCGTTGTCCCCGGCAAAAGTATGACAGATACAACAACAACAATAACCGTAAGGAAAAAGCATCAAAACTTGGCCTCTGGCACAATTTGTCACACATACATGACACATAAATTATAAATGTGCGCACACACACTAAAGCCGGCCTGGCTGTGTGGGTGTGTTTCTGTTTTCTTGGCCCTATTTGATTAATAAATTGTTTAGAGCGCGCTGAGCAATGACCGAAACTTACTGACTTGTGGCTAATAAAATATGAATGCCGCAACTTTTCAGCCACAGCATCAAAAGCAAAGACATATACATATATATATAATCATGTCTGTTTGTATATACACATCCGATTCGCAAATTAGTCATGCGCATATAAATATTGCTTGTAATTTATGTGTGCGCTGCCTTGATGTATGTGGCTCAAATGGGGCGCACATTTAACCCCAGTTAACATTTGCATTCTGACGCATATGTTTCTGCAAAACTGATTTGAAAATAAGTTCTGGAAACATGTCTCGCCAGCACGGCGTATGCGTAATTTAAGTTTCACAGTTTCGTTTCTTTTTTTGCTCTGTCATATTTGGTCCACTTGTCTCTGTTTCCGTTAGGGACATGCGTTGTTTTTTTTTTTTTTGTGTCCAGTTCTTATTTTTGTGTTCTGGTTATTTGGGATAGCTCTTTTGATTACATCTCAATCAATTGGTGGCTGTTTTATGTTTGCACATTTCAGCATCAACTTTCGGCTTTTGAAATGTTCATTTTTTATGAGGCCTGTGGCCGTTCTGATGATGTTTTTTTCAGCTTTTTGTGAGGGACCTTCTCATGAAAATTTGTAAGGATTTTAAGCTGTTTCCTTTTTCTGAGACTTCTTTCGGGCTTTCCGTTTTCTTTTCTTTTATATTTTTGTTTTCTTTTTGTATGCTCAAAAGTTGTTTATATCAAATTACAATTTTATTGTATTGCTCAAATACTTACAAATTGCCAAAATGTATTTTTTAAACTCAATGCGTAGCTCAACAAAACAACAAAAATGAACAGCGTGTTAAAATATTTTGCTGCCAGAAATTGGTTTTGATTTTCATCTATTGTTTGGCAATAGGAAATCAATTACGAAACATGTGAACTAAGCTTAAGAGAGGTCAAGCAAAAGTCATGAGAAGGGTCAATTAAACAAGAAAGACAATTAAAATATTGTTTACTAACATTAATCAAGTCGATTTAAAAATCTTACTTGCTGTATTTTCATGTATTGCAACCTACCTTCTCATCTTTAAATTATTGTAATATTAAACAATATGTAACTAATGTAATGGCCAAATTTTATTTGAGAAGTCCTTTAAGTCTAAGTGCTAAAGTTTATCTAACTGGAATTTGGGTAAAGAAAATTCTTCAAATGGATTTACAATAGGCATAAAATAAATACGCTTTATTATTTGTTCGAGTTAATATATGCATATTCACCTTATATTTCCAACACTAAAAATAGTCAATAAAAGTGCATGTTTATAAAGCTAACACAAAATTACAATTCATGCTCAATTGGTTTTTTGTTGCCAGCAAACATTATTTTCCAATTAGCAGTGAGTACATAAAGGTATAAATTTAGACTGCCTAGGGGCAATTGAACTGAGTGCTGAGGTAAATAAAACAAAACAAAAAATACTCATTCTCAGTGCAACTTGGGTCAATCTCTCGCAAGTTGTCGTCTTTGCCTGAAGACTGAACACATGATGCCAACTGGCAGCTGGCTTCGTAGCTGTCTGGCAATGCTCACAGTTGATTTTTGGCAGCGCTTTGTTTGGCTGCTTTTCTTCTTGCTTCCACATCGGCGAGCGGGGCCCAGTTTTGTGGTTAACTTACACACGCACACACACACACATGCATACACTTGGCGCGTACTCACAAGTGATTCAGTGACAGCATACACACACACACACACTCGGCTTTGCTCATTCATCAGTCATGCAGGAACAACAACAATAACAACAAACAACCTCAGTCAGTACAAAAGTGAGCTCACACTTGTGCATTCAACATGTTTTTGCAATTTACCGATTTAAGCGCTAACTCAACACGACATCTGTCTCTGTTCCTCTATCTCTATCTATCTCTCTCTCTCTCTTTTTCACTCGCTTTCCTTCACTTGGCACTCGCCGGTGAGGGAGCCACATTTTGTGATCATCAGCGCGCAATTCAAGCGGAATTTTCGTGAAAATTCACTTTGACGTTTATGCATTGCGTATACGCCGCGTGGCGCGAGCTGCTTTAATTTTGTTTGTTTAAGCGCAAGACAAGCATGTTATTTGATTAGACCTTAAAAGACAGCTAGAAACTGTGCGCAAACACAAAAAAAAAAGTTGAAAGCCTGCGCTTCGAGTTAAGGCAAACAGCAAAATATGACATTTATATTTATAAGAAGTATTTGTATTTGACATAAGCAGCCAGGCAGTTAAGTAATAGAAAGCTAATATTTGTTGCCTGGCAGTGCGCAAAATTATCAAACAGCTTAAATGCCAATATATGCCATACATGGCGTATGCGTAATGCCACGTGGGTGCGCCTAGATACGTATATAGAAATATATATATACAACTGCGTATAGCATCTGTCAGCCTAATACCTTTAATGTACTTTCGCCTCGGCAACGGGACCCAACCGGAATTTATCAGCTAAGGCAACGCAACAGTTTTTCCCGGACTTGAGTTCGTTACCAGGACTCGCTACGTTTTTTTATTTATAGATTAACAGCGTCCATCATGAGCATAACAGGACGCACAATAAAGGGAATAAGGCAACTAAATTTGCTGCCGGCCATGGCCAAATCTCGGCCTCAGTCTTTAAATGTTTCAAATTGTCGACAAGGGATTTGGCATGGCATTTACGCTCAGATAAGCGCCTGTAGTTGGCTTATCTTGAGGAATACTCGCATTTTTATGCCCGCTGCTGGTGCTTAGATTTATTACTAGCCATTTTTTTCTTGAGCTTCTCTTTTTTTTTTGTTTTACTCTGAGGCTCGGCCAGGCCTAGCAATTAAAGTGCTTTACTTCAGTGCTGAATAGTTGCGGCATACTTTTAACTTGCTTCGAAGTGTGGCTCAAAAGTATGCAAATTATTTTATTTATTTATTAAAAGTTGTGCAAACTTTTGCTTGATTTAGTCATTAAGTAAAACTTTTTCTTTATACACTGCCCTTTGTGTTTGTATGTGTGTGTGTGTTTGTATTTGTGTGTGGCGAACATCAAAGCCAGCGAATACTGTAAACCGTATAAAACTTAATTATGCCAAGCTGCAGCTGACAAAGCAAACATATGGCCAAAGAATATTTAGTAATGGTAACAAAAAAAAAAATTCGCATAATATTACAAAGGCAAGCAGTTTCATGTGAGATTAAAGCGGGGGGGAAACCCGCAACAAAAACAGCGAAAACCCGCGAGAACAAACGATGCCAAAGGCAGCCGGCAAAAGCGGGAAAAAAACTTTGCAGTTTAGTGAAGTGCGCGCCATGAGAGACATAATTATGCGATTTAACACTCTAGTGCCGGCTAAGTGGAACGACAACCGACAACCTGCAGACCCCAAGTCCCGACCCCGTCCCATCCACCAATACCAGACCAAACCTCAGTCTCCGTCGCATCATCGCTGTCATCCTTGCGGCGTTAGCGTCGTCGTCATCGTCGTCGCGGCGTTGAACAAAGGAAGCGTCTGCAACAAGAAAAGGAAATTTTTACGCTAAAAGTGCACTTCCACACAAAGTGAGATGAGTATGAAAACAACAATAATAAAGTTTTACTAGACTCACAAGTGCTCCAATTATTACATACCCTATACTTAACATATAGGCAAACAATTTTTGCAACCAAATTAATTCTGTTTGGTATTGCTGACAAAAGTTATTTATATATTTACTTGACAAATAATAAGCAGCTGGTTTCAAAGTTTCTTTTAAAAGGTTGACAGTTTCATATTTTTTCAAACCTAAATTAAAATAGAATGAGTAAATAATATTATTAAGCTTGGCTATAATTGGTTGAAATAAAACATAATCGATTTCTAGCATTGGAACTTGTTTGATGAAGCACAGCTTAAGTCAACCTTTAAATTGACTGCCTCATTTGAATTATGAACGCTGCGGGTAAATTTCTTTTCTAAATAAGTCAATGCAAATGATTGCACAAAATGCCTCATTTAGCAGCAAATCAAATCGCTTCATTTCTAAGTGGATAAACACATAAATAGCTATGAATGCACCCGGCACATGCAAAAAAAAGGAGCCCTAGGCTTTGGCCTGAAACCTGGCCAAATGCTAAACGAATGAGCGAAATTGAATGAGAAATTATGCTGCCAACTCGCCTTTCAGTCGCTCCGACGCTTTGACGGTCGCTGCGTGCGTCTTTGTGCCAGATGCAAAAAAAAAACAACATTTTTATAAAATAACTTGGCCCTTTTTTCAGATCAGTGAACTTTTCAGCCAGTGCCCGGCACCCGGTGGGAGCAACAAAATTCAGCGTACATTTTTTGCTAAGCAAAATTGAATTGTATTTTGACAGACGCCGAGGGGATTTTTTCCTTAATTTTTTTTATTTTTTTGGCTTCCAAATGGCCGAGGCATTGAAGCGATTGCAGCCTGAGAAGTTGTTACGATTTCTGTAGTACTGGAAAAAGTTTGAACACAAATTCAAAGTGGCTTTTCAAATGAAAATTTAAGGGCATTAGTTTTAATTAGATATATTTTGTTGGAGGCATTTAATAAATACAAATTATTTTATAAGCAAAAATCATTTAAATCATTTAAAAACTTTATGTTTTAAAGAGAATTAGCTATATTAAAACAGTGTAACAATGTTTTTAGCATTTACTTCCTGCTGCACATAAATAATTTAAATTTAAGCGCCAACAAAATTGAATTTTTAATTATCACATAGAGCGTGGCCTTTTAAATACGTGTGTGTATGTGTTTAGTGTGAGCGTATGTGTGTCTGCCATAAAATGAAATTATACGCATTTGAGCTTAAGAAATGTTAACAGCAACGCCAAGAAACAAAAAAAAATACAAGCAGAAGAAACTATGAATAGTACTCGTAGTTTTTAATTAAGACTGCGAGGGGAGCCAAGCTAATGGCCAAGCAGCCGAGCTGTTCAAAATGTGCTAACAGTTTCAGTTTACGCAGCTAACAAACTCATTTCGCTGGGGACGACAGCAAGCGCTTTAAGGACCTGCACGCGTGTGTGTGTGTGCTTCCTTTCCTCTCACCCTTCGTCCTATCCTCGACCCTCCACCGCCCGCGCATTGCAATGCGCAAAATGAACAATGTTGGGGATTTTCATTTAAGCCCATGGCTTTAACCGAGCACTTTGCCATACACACCCGCACTCACTTAAACGGCGCTCACACATGTGAAATCATAGATCCGAACTTTATTCGGCTGCCGCAGACGCCACATGGCGTATGAGCGATGCGCTCCCCAAATGTTGTATTATGATTTTCTATGCCGGGCGCGGGCGCGGGCGCTTATCTACACAGCTGCACAACAGCTAATAAATGTGTGTAAATTAGTTATCAAAGGCCCGGCCAAAAGCTGCTCTTAATCATAAACTCATCATAATTAATATGATTCCTCAGTTAGGTACCGCATTTAAGTGCTGCACTAAAGTTAGTCGCATGTTTAGCTTAGCACTGATTAATTAACAGGCTTATAGAAAAATCTAGAAATTTAAGTTTAAAGCTTGTAGTCCCTAAACTCTTGAAAGTTAATTCAAAATCAGCTCATTAAAAAAATGAGCAGTTTTTGACACTTGAAAACTGCGCACAAAAATTTAATTTCAATTAAATTCATTTTTAACCACAACCCGAAAATAAGAGCAACCCAAGTGCAAACCCTTACGGACCAGACATTCAACTGTCAAAAGCGGGCAATTAATCATTTTTCTTTTTACTTATTTTTATTTTTCATAATTTATGCAGCTTCAAACTTTGCCGAGGCGTCAACAACAACTTCACACCGCCATCCATAAATGCCAATAAAATGTCATGATGCTTCAGATTGCCCATTTCGTTCACACACTTTGCAATTCCCTCTTTCTCAGTCTCGCTAGCTGTCATTTTTGGCTGTCATTAAAACGAATTTTTCAATTCAACTCAATTGAAATGTCAAAATGCTCATTAATTTATCAATTCGTTGACGACCCTTGCACATAGTTGTGTCATACTTAGCGAAGGGTGTTATAAAACTTAACGTCAATTTGCATACAGCTACTTGCTGTTACCCTATTCAGTATGAAACGGGTATGCTTAGGATGCTTTGATTTGCCTTTGAATATTATATTGAGCTTTCAATACTTCAAACAGGGTATTCTCTTGTTGCGCTCGCTTCACGAAATCCTTCTTCCATCCTTCCATCCGCCGATCATTTTAATCAATCAACTCGCAGCGTTGTCCTGCCCTGATGTCTTGAAAGCATCTACTCCTGCTGTTGCTGCTTTCTATTGAAAATTGAAGAATCAAGCACAGAAAATATTTGCAGCTTTGCATTCGACCCTTGGACGCTGCTAATTTATCAATGCGTAGCGACATTGCAAATATTTTGTTTTGTAATGTAAAATAATATTTCCTGAGGTCCTGGCCCGAGCTGGCCTGACCGGCGAGTTGAAAGGATGCCAAGGACTGTGCTCGCTTCGCTTGGTTTATGTGATTGAAAGCACATTGTGTCACACTTTAATATTTATGACAAAATGCCAGTTGGCCTTTGGGGGTCGTCGGACTATATTTAACCTTTACTGACAACTTTTTCCAGCACATTTTTTGTGTTGCTCCATCTCTCTACTCTTCCTCTTTTTTTAATTACGTTTTTCTACTTGAGGACGCTACTGTCCGTGGCATTTGCTTGGCAATATTAGAGCGTAAAAATATTACAAAGTGCCATAGCAATTTTTTATGACCCACTGACAGCAAGCGAATGAGGCATTTTTCCATTAATTTCTTTTTTTCACTTTATTTTTATCTGCTGTACTGTTGTGTCACCCTTTTTGTATTGACTTTTGACTTTTAAACACACATCAACCGCATTATATCAACCACAAATACCGCAGCTCGCTTGTAGAAAAACTCAATCAAACTGTTAATCGACTTGTGGTGCGAGCCGCCGAACCACCAGCCGGCAAGTCCACTTGCAGCAATCGTGCGTGCCGTTACTCTCATTCCAAGCTACGTGTTCGTCCTGCCAGTTACCCTTTTTGATTGTTTTTCCATGATATTTCCCAGCCATAAAATGTCAATAATATGTTTGCTATTTGCGCTCATTCAATGATATGTTTGCACTGCCTTGGAAGTGCGAGCGTGTGTGTGTGTGGGTGTGTGTCGAGGGTGGGGCTGCATCCACCTACTTAATGTCAATAGGCCATAATAAATGTTGAATTGGTTGGGCTGTTTCAAATTGTAGACCACGCCAGATGCTATCCAATTTAACAGAGTCATATCTGTTGTTTAATGGATTCCATGCTTTATTACCCGTGTTGCACTGTGCACAATTTCAAATATTATTTATTGAATTTTCCATTAATAAATCAGCAATTTTTATTTCTCGACTTACTGACAATCATAAAAATGCATTAAAATTTTTAGAAATTTTGTTGTTGTTTGCGTTCTGTGTTGTGCTTTTTTTTATATTACTAGTACCAAGAACCTCATCACCAAAGTGTTTACTGCTTAAAAGTACGTAATAGAATAGCTTTCTTGGATTAAAACCCAATTAGTTAACATATTTAAGACTTTAGCTCTAATTATATCCTTAATTTTAAAGTCCACAATTATATTTAATGCATATTCCGCATAACAAAATTTTTGATTGCTGACAGTTGGTGTTAAATTCCAACTGTCAACTATCAGATTCCTTGGTTTTAGCCACAAAATTACTTAATATCAATTAGAATAACATGGAATGCATTAAATATGCCCAAGCTGTAAAATCAATAACATCTTTATTAATAGCAATGAGATAATTTGCAATGCAGTTCTGAAATGTTCAACTCGTCTCAAAGGCTTCAACACAAATTAACAACATTTAAATCTGGCCACAAAATAACAGATGTTTTTGATTTGTGGTGTTGTTGCTGCTGCTTAAGCCCAATATTATTCGAATGCCAAATTCAATCAGAAAGTGTTGCCTACTTTAAGCCGCTTGCCAGAATAGTTGACAGCTACTGGTCTGAGATTTAATGGAATGTCAGGGGAATGCCGCAAGTGTAGGAAAATAAGTTAAATTAAACAAATCTAATGAAGTGTGTGTAGGTGTTTGTGTGCTGTGGCTGTGTTTGATGCATGAGGCCTTGGCGCACAACTGAGGCTGCCATGCGGTGGCAAGATAGACGACTTAGCTGCCAGACCAGACGCCGCACGTGCCTCCGTTTGTGGCCGGCACGAGCACACACAAACGATGTTGTAATTTCTGGCTACCTTCTTTCAAAATGATATAAAGCTGCCTCATGCCACCAAACCAAACAACAACAATGCGAGGCAACAATGTGGTGACGGCATTCACAGCTTCTACTTAAGGGCTCTCTCTGTCCGTGTGTGTTTGTGTGTTTGTGGCCTTGTCGTCTGGGCTTGTTAGCTGCTCTCTATGCTCGCTGAGAGTTGCCATTTTTATATATATGTTGTATCTGTGTGTGGAGCAGCTCTTGGCAGCCTCCGGGGCAGCAAAATGAGCAAGCGGAAACAATTAGCGTTGTAGCATTATTTGTAACATGCTGTTTGCTAGCCAGTAATTAAGTGTCTCATTAAAAAATGATAAATTTAAATGGAAATATCTTTTACAATGATGCTGCTCCAGCTGCTTCGGTCCAGACCGTCTCAAGTGCGCTTAAAGACATTCCACGCATTTCACTTTTCTCTCCTACAGAAATTTAAGAACATCAAAAAAGTTTGTAACCAGCTCTGAAAATAAAGGGGCGAGAGCTGACAAGATTTGAGGCTATAAAAGTTAAACAAAAACTATACACGAAGCATTAAGGTATACTCTAGTCGAGGGTATAACAGACTTGTCAGCTCGCTAGAATATATCTATAATAATGTAAAATACATTGAAATTTTAAGTCAATATCAGCACTCAACGTTCCCATTTGACTATTAAAAAAGTAAAGCTGATTTGTTTTATATATTTAAAAGGGTATTTTAACTTCGTCACTGCGAAACTAACCTCTCTTGTATTTTTGTAATCTACAAATTGGCGCCCTAAACCCTTTTGTGCAGCTTTCACCCCTTCTTCGCTTTTCACTCCCTCAGCGACTGTCAAATCACAAACTTTTCCGGCTGGCTAAATTCAACGGTTTGTCTTTCTTGACTTTCAAACTTTAAATTGTTGAAATATAAAAAAATATAAAAATAAAGAAAACAATTTGGTGCCACAAAGTTTTGCTTTGATTGAATTTTATTTAAAGCCATCGTTAGCATTTATGAGCAGTTTCTGCTTATCCCTACTAATCAGTTACCGCAACTTATGTAATATATATAAACTATAATATATTTGCCAAAATAAATGCAAAAAATATTACGTAAACTTTTTTACCATGGCCACAATAAAAATTTGCATAATTTAAAAACTATGCAAACATTTTCGGAGGTGGTTGGACAAAGTTAAATAAAAGTGTTTCGAGTGCAACTGCAATGGAAATTGAATTAAAATAAATCCCTCCTGTAATGTGTGCTGTCAGCTCAAGTGACATTAAAATGCATTAAATAGTAAATCTCTCTCTCTCTCTTTCTCTCTCAGGCACAAAGTGCATTTAAATAAATCAGTTGAAGTACTGAACTTTTCATCTTTTTTTCTCATTATCAGCTTACTTTAAATTGTTTTAAACAACTTTTATAAAAACTGAAATGAACTTTAATTAAAGTTGAATTTTCATATTAATATTTAAAATGATATAATTATTAACATTAAAATTCTGTTTACATATTTGTTTAGTTGCCTGAATGAATATCTCAGTTAGACTGAAATCTATTTTACCATAGTTTTTAAGCTAAAATCTTCAAAATGAATTCCACTTAAATATTGAACAGTTGGCCAGTTAGCAGTCATAACCAATTTATAGTCGTCCTCGATAGCAGGCCACAAATCTCTGGGCTCTTAAATATTGCAATTTAGAATCCACACGAGTCGGAGTGCCGTGGCGCAATCCAAACATTTTTATCAATTTCAGCGAAGGCGCGGGGAGGCTAAGGAGACAAGCTTCTGGCTATCAGTAAGCTGCCCGGATTGAGCAAAGTGGCAGCGAGGCGTGATTATGCCATACCACAAAATGGGGCAGCAGCCGCACAATGATAGACACAAAACGCTGCATGGTCACGGAGCAGTCGCTGCCGCCACTTGGCCACCCATTGGCCAGGCATAAAAGACTTGAGCGATTAGTTGCAGAACGTGCGGTGCATGCGATGTCAGCTGCTGCCAACCACGTGTTAGTTGCCTTTGGCCTCACATTAAGCCGGGCTCAGCAAAACCACCGCCAAGGCCAGCACTCTTGGGCTTTAAGCCGAACTCGGCCATTTGGTGGCTTGTGGCATTTACAATATAGAAAAAAAAAAACAAAATTGTCGACCACAACTGCAGATGCGCCTGACGCCAATCGTATTTCAATTGTTTTTTTTCTTTACACAAATGTTGTAATTGCCAAAACATGTGTTTGCACAAAAGTGGACACGCCCACATTCGTTCAACCACCCTGGGTCACTTGTGTACTTTGATAGCATTGCCAGGGGGAGTTTTCATTTTGTAAAGAATTGTGTTACGCAGTTAGAAAATTTAATATAAAATATATATAAAAGTTATCACTATATATCAATGTTTGCATTTTCCTATAATCTCTGTTTCTATCGAAACAGATCTTTTAACTTAATAGCAATTGTCTTAGATCAGCACCGATTTGGTTGCCTTCTCAACATCAGTCCCTTTCTCAAAAGGTATACTTTTTTATACATATATGGTTACTTAACATACATTATAATATACAATAATGATATTTAATAACCTGTTAAGTTCTCTATAGAATTTATCATGTCTTAAAACATTGCCCACGACTGCGAACATAGTCAACTCTGGTTAAGTACTTAAGCCAGCTTAAATACACTTCCAATTAGCTAAAAGTAAGAGTATTTTATTTGCGGCATCCCAAAGTCAACTATATATTTGCTCTAAAAATGGTTTCCATTTGATTTATTTGCTTGTCCGGCCATAGCGTGGGAATTTTCATGTAATTGCTTCGTGTAGACATAAGGGAAATTTATATATAAACTTTGTAGGTGTTGTTTGTGTGGGTGTGTGGGTGTTCCCGCTCACTCTCTTTCTCCATCTCTTATCTCTCTTCCACTCACTCTAACTGTTCGCTAGATTTGCTGTTTGTGTGCCTGCATTGGGCTGCAGCTTTTGTCGCTCATTTTTTGGGCCATTTGGTCGATGCGATTAGCTTGTGTGGCTTTGGCTTTGGCTTTGGTCTAACCTTATGTGACTGGCAACTGGCCACGCCCACAGCAGCGCATGTGTGTGTGTGTGTGTATGTGTGTGTCCAATGCGGAAGTGGAAGTGCGCAGACGACATTAAGCTGACACTGGCCAATTAAGCACGGCAAATGAGCAGCAATCTTTCGATGCAATGATGCCTAAAAGGCACCTAAGGCCACCCAGCTACACCTTGGCCACTACTTTGGTAACCACCGCCAGCAACACAAACTTCATTTGAGGCATTAAGCCTGACTGAACCAAAGTAAAGGTGTGTGTCTTTGGTTCGCTTAAAGCGTGAGGAAGCAGCATGCCCCTTCACTAAAATTTGTGCCAACTGTTTCAGATTACACTGGCAAAACCGAAAACCTGCTGCAAGATATTAACTTTCAACCGAAACGCACAACGTCAGCGTTCTGATTGTTATTGTTGTTGTTCTTGTTGTTGTTGCTCTCTTTGTTTATGTAGTTGTTGTTGATCGCGGTTTTCTTAGCTGTCCAACCCGTTTCAGTGTCAGTTGTTTGTGCGTTCGCCGCTTATTTCCTACCTGCTGCACTGGTCACGGTCGCAGGTTTCCCTTTGTTGTCTTTTGATTGCATTTTTAACGCTTCACGCCCGTGCTTCCACTTACAATAGCCACGCCCTCCTTGCCGCCCCCGGGCGCCTTTACTCTTTGGAACTGTGGCATGAAACATCATGAACATTCACCACTTTATCTCTTTCTGTTGTTGTTGCTGCTGCTGCCTTTGGCCTTTTGCTTTAGTTTAATTGAATTGCAAATGCCGCAAAGCTGCTGAAAATACTTGCAACAAGCTGCAACGTTGCTGGCTAAGCTTTAAGCGCATATTGCAAGCCAATTGAAGGACATCCGAGTACATAATCTACTTGTCGACGGATACAAAATTGGTTGTACGTAAGCTCTTTAAACTGTTAGGGTGCTTTCTTTAAATGGTTATAAAAGATCAAAATAATTTAATTCCCTTATTCTTTCCTTTAATTTTTTTATTTACATTTAACAAAACTTATTAAACAATTTCGTTTGTCATTTATCCACCATTTTTTTAAAACATCGCGAGCTAAAATTAATCTTTTCGGTGCAACAAATAATTCCAACCATGAAATGCCCAATCAGCATAAACTTTTTGTTACGATAAATTGCAACCCTTTTAATGCCTGCGCATAATTTAACAATTTTTTGCTGAAGCAACTACTCATACAGCCCGAGCACGCATCGAAACCATAAATAAATGTGCAGGCCAAATTTAGAGAATGTTTCGCTTTAAAATCACTTGGCTATTAAAGAGGCAAAAAAAAACTTCGCTGCACAATACAATAACAAAAACACAAATCTACAGCCCCGAAAATATATTATATTGTAATATAATTTCTCGAGCGTAAATCTAATTTATCAATTTGTGTGTGTGCAAAAAGTCGAGAAAAGCGCAAAATCGAATAAAAGCCAAGCAAAGGCCAAAAAATAATAAGAAGAAGAAAAAGAAAAAAACAGGAATCGGCCGCAACATTTGCTGCCAAATCAGAGAATTGGACAAAACGTTGCAAATGCAGAGAGCTGTGTGTGTGTGTGTGTGTGTGTGTGTTTGTGTGTGTGTTGTTGTTGTGGGCGTCTGCTCTCTATATAAAACGTGCCGCAGGCCTTGTGGTAATTGGCAATAAATGTGTTCATGAATTTTAATGTTGCCTCGACGGTCAGCGGAACTTCCCGACCCGCCCTCGCCGGGTTAGACCCTAAACGAGGTTACAAATCGAGGAACGCCCACGCATAACTCATAATATTATGCCAGCTGCTATTTTTACAGGGCTTAGCCTTTAGCTGAAATTTAATGTAATTTGATTTTCGGCCGACGCACAAATATTGAGATTTATTTCATTTTGAATTGTGTGCTAAAACAAAACATGTTTTGCCAAACACAATCGAGTTGCTCAAATCAAAAGTAAATGAAGACATTTGCACAGCGCGTAACTCGATAGGCTCAGAAAACAACTGGAGAGAGAGAGTTCAAAAACAAGGGCGCATTTCAAGGCTCGACCACTTCCGACTCGAGTGGGCATGGAGTAACTTTTCGGTTTGATTTATCATATTCAATTACAAAAGTAGCGCACGTATTAAATGGTCGCATCCGCTCACTGCGACTGTCCCAGGCGGCGTATGAGTAATTTAGTTCTGCGAAGCTTAAACCACACACACACACACTCACAAACATAGACACAGACACCAGCACGTGGATCGCAAATGACTTGGTTGGCTGCCTGCTTCCGGCATTCTGTTTGCATTTGCGCATAGGCAAATGGCCGCAACGATTTCTCAGTGTTTAAATAGCACGAAAAGCAGCGGGCAGAGTGGCCAAAGAGTCCAAGAAATATGCACGCTGAAAGCTGATATCAACAACTACTTTAGCCAAGTGCCCTCCCTCCACCCTCCATCCATCCTTTTGGCCAATTCGCGTGCGCCATGTGCTCGGCCAAGCGGCGGCCCAGAACGCAAACAAAGTTTGCCAAAGTCCAAATGGAGCGTGTAGAACGTCAGCTGGCAGCGCGGTTAACTTCTATGTAACTCAATGTGTGTGTATTTGTGTATGTTTGTGTGCGTGTGTATGTGTGGAGGCGTGCCTTGCGTGCGGCCTGCTCACAAATCTGCAGTTTCTTTAACGACTTTGACAGATGCTGACTTTCGGGTTTAGCCGTCGAAAGTTTTGCGTTCTAAGCGGATTAATTTTTAATTCAGCATTGCTAAATGAATTTATTTATCTGATGTTTGTTATTAAGCGAAAGTTAAATTATTGTTTGGTTTTTCTAGTTGAATGAGAGGTATTTAAACAATATCTTCTCTCAGTCTCGCCTAGCTATCAATTGTTAATTTTAATAATCATAGTAGAAAACAGCTGCCAGGCAAATGTGCAGAAAAAGCTGCAACTGCATTATTCACCGCACTTGCATTACTTTTAAATGCACTTTGCGTATTTTGTTGTAACTCATGCTTTACAAGTTAAATTGAGTGTGTTGTGTGCACACCAAGAGAAAAAAATCGAGAGTAAGAAAAGAAGGCACAGCAGACGTAACTCAAGAAAACTGTCCCCTCTGCTAGGAGTACTGGCAGCTCAATTTTTCACTTTTACCGCAACAACTTTGCAGAAATATTACTCAAGCCAGCGCCCAGCAGCAATATCCTGACAACAAATCCAGCGCGCACAATGCATAAGGTGCCGACGATGAGCCGCAAACTTGACAGTTGCTGCCTGCCTGCCTGCCAGCCTGGCTGCCTGAGATCCGCTAGCTGGCTCAGTAAAATGAAAAATATGCTGCACATAAATCCTGCGGCTTTCACATTTTCCGGCAGTGCCTGCACAATGCCAAGGGGCAAACGCAAAAAAAAAATAAAAATATTGCGAAAATCAAAAAAGGGAAATTCTTATGAAAATTACATGTGCAAGTTTCATATTGCAGTTGCAGTCGAAACGCTTACGCATATATGGCTTTCAGGCAAATTGAGAATGTCCCCAAGCACTCGGACACAAACAGAGAGACAAAGAGAGAGACAAAGAAAGAGAGAGAGAGAGAGGGAGAGAGAGTTGGATGCATTATAATTTCGCGCTTATTTTTGAGTTCGTTTCTCTAACCGCATTGTGTGCTGCGGCTAATTTATGCAGGGCGCGCTGTGCTGCGGCAAGTGCCACGAGACCACCGCAGTTTATCGCCGAGCGCACAAGTGTCCAGAGATGGCGACCACAAATCACTGAGGTCAAACATGGCGTATACGCAACACACACACACGCACATAACTAACCAAACAGTAACATGTGTATACATATGTGCAAAGTAAAACAACAAACAGCAGCAACTACTAAAACAATAACAACTGCAACAAAAACTGTGTGCAACTATGTCAACATCTGACACCACGTTGATTTCAATTTGAAAGTCTGCGAGTGTGTGCGAGAGTGTCTGTGTGGTTTTATAAATGGATTAGTAGCAGTGTCATTATAAAACAAGAAATAACAGTTATCTTTAGTGTAGTGTGAACAATCACATACCCTAACAAATACATAGGGTGATCTGATTATTCGCAATATATTATTTTACAATGAAATATAATTATACCATAATGTAATTTGTTCAATAAAAACTTTAACTTGTATGCTAAAATTGCTTATGGCTAGCAGAGTCTAATTAATTTCCATAGATAGCAGCCAATGATAACTTCGCTTCGACTCCTTATAAATCATTTATAGTAATATAACTAAATGCATTAAAAATGTAAAACACCCAACGCTAGAGTATAAAAAGAGCAAACAATGGGTGGTGCACTGTAAAAGTTGAATTAGTTTTGACTGCGGACAAGTGTTTAGCTGTAATTAAAACCCCCACTAATTGCCACTCACCCGGCGGCGAAGCTGAATAAAAAATGAAAAAAAAAAAGAAACGGGGAGAGAAATCTGTAAATAAAACTTTTGTGTATATCTATTGCAGATGCTGTTGAAGTGGCTGCTGTTCAGCCTGTGCATAATGCCGGCCCTGTTCAGCAATACGAGAAGGAAGTGCCCCGTGGAATGCAGCTGTAGCATTGATGATTCGGATCGTTATCAGGCCATCTGCACAAAAGGTAAGTGGCGCAATAAGTGCAAAAGGTGGCACAAAAACATAGACAAAAAAAAAAAAAAATAAATGAAACGCAGTCTGAAGCGGAATGTACGCAAATTACGCAATACACAAAGCTGGGTTCCTATGTAATCCATAGTTGCGGCAATTGTGGGTGTTGCCGTGTTGCTGCTGGGGCCACCGTCATTGGGATAACATCATAATTACAGGGCCAGTTACCACACGTAATGGCCATGCAACTAGCTCCCAGTTGGCCAGTTTGCCGCATAGTTCGATTTTGTGTATGCTACTCACGCACGGAATGCATCGAGTACTCACACACATCAGCGAGTACTTGGCATTAACGAGTACTTTATTAAAGCCTGGCCATTCGTTTTGTGACGCCTGCTTAAATTTTTGTCTGACAATTTCAATTTGTTCAACTGTCATCTGCCGTCTTCAACGACTGTTTCCGTCTTCGTGCAGCCAAAAATCTATAATTTCAATTTAACGCTTGTTTGGTTAGCACACACACACACGCACGCACACATTGTAAGTCCTTGAGTCCTTGAATGCGATTGCTTTGAATGTGATGCTTTTGTCGTTTTAATTTCATTTTCCAAATGTTCGGCACAATAACAACGAGAGAAGCTGCTGCTGCTGCTTTTGCTGCTGCTGCCATTGGCAGTAAGACAACGAAATTAGTTTCAATTTTGAAGATTATTCGGCCTGAATTAGAATTTATTTCAATTGTTCTATTCTGGTTATTTATGATATATATATCAATTTCAATTTATTTAAATTTCTATTGAATTCCCTGGCATAACTAAAATTAAGTTTTTGTAATCATATGCATGAATGCACAGATTTTTTATGAAAAGCTTTAAACATCTTCTACAAAAAAATACTTTAATAAAAGAGTAAAGAAACCATTAAGGTTAAGCAGTGCCAGGCTCTTTGGTTGAACTTCCCTTGCTCCTTTGTTAGGACAATGTAACAAAACTCGTAAATGCCAACAAAATTGCAAGCGCGTTAAAATATGTTACAATCAGTGTTAATGCTTTGCATTTTTTATGAAAATTCCCGCAGCGCGCTGAGGCCATATAACAAATGCTGGCCCCCTAACAATGCAATGAGCACAACAAACACACACACACACATACACACTTATATAAATAGATATATAATGCATTGCGAGAATATAATAAAAGTCGGCAACGAGTGCGGTTACAAAATTGTATACCATACAAATGGTTGCTGTAAGGGGGTTAGGTGAGACACAGTTGTTAAGGATAACGGAAAACTGGTAACTGGTAACTGGAAACTGCGTTTAGTTGTTGCAAATTTCGCATAGAAAACTGCCCGGATTTTAACAACCAAAAACTGTGTTCACTGTTTGCATACAAAAAAAAAAAAATAAAAAAATGGCGAAGGTTGCGTTCTGCAGTTAATGATCTCGTTGGCATTGTTAACCTTAGTTATTGTTGGCCATGCTGAATAAATTTCATTTCATTTTTATCACCGTGCAGCGAGCGCAACAAATTTAGTTTAAGTAACGCTTAACTGGCCTTTATTTAATTGTTATTACGAATACTATTGGTGTTGTTTTGTTTTGCAGGCGGCCTAAGCTCTTTATCGCCCAATCAGTTGGACATTGAGGTCAAGGTTGTGATTATACGTGGACCGCGAAACTCCATTACCATTGGACCGGCACTGCGTCAGTTTATGCAGCTGCAGGTACTACGCATCACCGATTCGAATCTGCCGGCGATTGGCGCCGAGTCCTTTTGGGGCCTTAAACATCTACGCATATTAGGTGAGTAATCAATTCTTTACGGGCCCGGCTACTAAAAATCGCCATTTGATTTACGTGCGCGTAAAAGCCAAAAGCAGCGATTTCAATTTAAGCAGCTGCGCATAGTTAAAACACCGCCCAGCACCACCAATATGCAAATAATACAATCGAAACGATGCGCAGGCAACCGTTGCGGTTGTCCTGCAGCCTCATAAAAGCCAACGCAAATAAAAGTGCGCGTCGCAAAATGTTAAATGAGCGCCATCCTCGATGCGGTCGACAGCCCCCAAACGTAATCCCTTCGTATGGGTATTCCCACTTACTCGCCCGACTTGTGACTCAATGCGAATAATGTCGCTCTTCATCAAAATCAAAATACTCTAAGTGGCATTATGTGGGACTTGACTACCGCCATCTGGCGTGACTAAGCAAAATATTTGCTCTCTTAAAAAATCCATATTCCATTATGGAAGTGCTTGTCACATATCCGTTGTGCATTCGCGTTCTTTTATCTCTTCTATTCTTAGATTTGTTTTGCTTTATATATTTGAATATAATAAAATATTTTAAGCAAAATAAAATTATATAAAATTCATGGGAGTGTTTTGAACTAAACTACCCGTAAAATGTCTTTAATAATATTCAAACCAATTTATGAACAAGTTCGATTGATATTTTATTGTAAATTATTCCGATATTTTCAAAGGTTTGATTTAACAAACTTCACCAATTAAACATTCAGGCAATCAACACTCTCAACTGAAAGAGCATTTCAGGCTTCGGTCTAGCTCAGTTGTGTTTACTTGTTTGTCAATAAAATTGAAATTGATGCGCCAAACAGCGAAAAGCGACCCAGAAAATAAAATAAGATTGGGCCAAAAATCAAAAGTAAAAGTCAACCAGGCAAATGCGTCGATATCGCTCAGCGCTTTTCAGCTTGTTTATTTGTGTTTTATGTGTGCGGCGCTGTCTGTTTGCGGAACGAGCGCTCCGCGAATCGCAGAGCGAAGTCCTCCAATTATTTACATGCCTGAGTCTTTGTTTTTTACCCAAGCTGCTTGCCAAGAGTCAGAAGTCGACATAAAATAAGTGCACACACACACACACACACACCCGGTAGACACACACTGACTTGAACATGTTGAGAACAAAAGTTGAGCGCTGCAGTTAAAAATGTTGCCTCTAGTCAGGCATCAAATGGCATTTTACTTATTTTTTTATTTAGCTCGTCCGCCCGCCGTTTCTATTTAAATTAATTTTGGCAAATGTTTAAAATGTTTAAGTAGGCGTGGCATGCTGCAGTTGCCTCTGCCTCGTGCTCCCTTAACAACGGCAACAACTAGAGCAAAAGTCGCTCCTCTGGCTTTCAGCTAAAAATGCTACTCATGTTGCCTAGACAAAGGGGCGTATGTGTAATGTGTTTTGCGTTCTGTGCTTTATCTGTGGCAACTTTGCTTTTAAATGGGCCATCGTATACTTTTGTCTGTGCTGCTTTCTCTACAGTTTGTTTTAAAGTTTCTTTTATTTTCGACTTTTTGCGTATCTCCCTTTTGTTTGTTTTTTTTTTTTTTTTTTTGCTTTTAGTTGCACTCAGTTCGTTGTGCATTGAACTGTCCTTTATTTACTTTTTCGATTTTTACAATACAAATATTTACGCAATGTTAAGCAACACACAAGTCCTTTGTGGTTATTAAATATTGCAGTCAGCCCTACAAATGTACACATGTATATCCATATAGATATTGCAATAATACAATTTTCCATTTTATTTATCCCGCACAAAAACTGTTGCATTCTTTTATGCGTTCAACAATTGCCTGACGAAATGTCATCAATATTGAAAAATATGCCAAAAATACACGCGACCACCAACCAAATAACGCTGCCGCCGGACACAGATCTATCGAAGAATAACATAACAAACATTACGGAGAATAACTTTCGTGGCCAGGATAATCTGCTTGAATTGGATTTATCAAAAAATAAAATTTTACGCATGGCCAGCTCAACATTTCGCCATCTGATGGTGAGTAAAAACATATATCGGGTTGAAATTGTATTTTTTACAGTGAAAACAACGTTATGAATATATGAAAATAAATATATGTATATATAGATATATAGATTTCAATGAGACATTAAAGCGATAGCTGCAGGCAACAGAGAGAAATAAGACTAACTATAAAAACGTGGAGTTTTTCTCTCTATTTGTCTTTCGCATAGATAATCGAAAACTAACACATTCACTATAATAAACTAACCATATCTCAATCAAATACGTAAAGTGATAAATGTCAGTTTCCTTTTGCAAGTTTCTGTTAATATATTTTAAGCTTTCCTCAAGCATCTAAGAAGAAGGCAAACTTTCAAATTCAAAACAGCTGCAAATACTGTTCACTTAGCATCCGATTATATAATCATGCAGCTCTTCGCGGCAAATCCGTTCATCTTTGTTTGATATGCCACGTGCTGTGAATGGTAAAGTTGAAAAGTCTAAATCAAATATTAGCGCCGTAGTCGACTGCATAGTTTTGTCTTTGCTTTGAGCCACTTTGTAATAAATATCAAGGAATTTTTAATAGCAGCAGCAGCAACAGCAGCAGCAGCAAATATTGTTGCCTACATTTTGGGGCCAAAGCGAAAGTTCTACGTGCTTGAATTTAAGTTTGCTTGCAGTTGAAGCTCCTTTTGCATTGGCTTCTGCCAGGCGGAAATGCCAGTGCACAAAACTTTGGTGCGTTGTCTTCAATTTGCTTTCGATTTTGTTTTCCCCGCTGCTGCTGTTGACTTCCTCACAGTATCTGCAGCAGCAACAGCAGCAGCAGCAGGGGCAACATCAGTGTTTGAAAGTTATCTTTTTCGGCAGTTTCCGGTCCGCAGTTGAACGCTGGCAGCATTTGTGCCTGTGCTGATTTATGAATTATTAGCCATGAATTTTGCGTTGTTGCGGGTCTCCTTTGAAATATTATTAATTTGGTGCGTGGCTCTAATAAACTTTTGGCAATTGCATAACTCTTTGGGGCAGGATCTGCGACGTCTTAATTTGGCTGACAACTCAATTGTGGAGCTCGTGCAGCGCAACTTCTTCATGCTGAGCAGACTCAAGTACCTGGACCTGAGCGGAAATCCGCTTCAGGATTTACAGCCGGATGTGTTTCGCGATGTGCCCGTAAGTAAACACAACAGCAACAGCAACAAGAACTCGTAACTTTACGCACTTTCCTGTACTCTCTTTTTATACCTTTCTCTCTCTCTCTCTTTCTTTCTCTCTCGCAGGAACTTAAAGTACTCAAATGCCGCAATTGTCAGTTGAAAAAAATCAATCCGCAATTGTACAATTTATTGCCGCTTTTAAGTGAATTGGATTTGGGACGCAACGAGGTTTGTCATCAAACCCCTTCTCGATGGAACTTCTCAACCATTTACCAATTATTTGCCCTCTATCCGCTTTGCCGGTTTTTCTTCTTTCGCAGTTCAAATTCCTTGACAAGGATGAATTTCGCGACGTGAAGAATCTCACAAAAGTTTTACTCGATGGCAATCAATTGTCTGTGGTCGTGGTCCAACTCTTCCGCATGCAGAAAAGTCTTAATCACTTGGGTGCGCCATTGAAATTATACTCATTTAGCTTCCAGCCAACTTACTCAATTGCCCATTTCCATTTTGTTCTTCTTCTTCGTCTTCTTCTGCTTCCTTTTAGATTTATCGTACAACCGCTTGGCCAAAGTGCCAAACGATTCGTTTCTGCAGCTGACCAACCTAACATTTCTGGACTTATCCTACAATAAGCTGGTGCGTCTGGAGCCGCAGTCTGTGCGCAGCTTGAGTAACTTGAGGGTGCTCAACATTAGCGGCAATGTCCTTATGGAATTAAAGGATATGCACGAAACATTTGAGGTGAGTTTGTTATAGTAAAAAAAATTAAATATTTTACTATGATTAGTTACGCTTTAGTTAGGATATTAAGGGTTGAAAAGAAACTCAATCTAAATTCTTAAAAAATATAAAAAAACACACAAATTTTCTCAACCTTTACCCATAACTGTTTTATCTACAAGACTTTAAAGCGTCTAAGACATCGTGATTGAGTGAATGGCAATCCATCAATTAATGTTGAATATCTTTCTTATGTTTCAGATGATACCGGACCTAACGCACTTATCCATTGCGGATATGGGTCAGCTGCCCGTGGGCTTGTTATCGCCCTTTCGACAGCTGCGCTATTTGAATATCTCGGGTAATTCATTGGATAACATGGCATTGCAAGTTATCGATCCGTGTCGTGAGCTAGAGGTAAGTCACCCCTGTGATTGAGTGTACCAGGCAGAAGTTATTGCCTGCACAGGAGTCACATTGCCAAGCTGGCCACGCCCCTCAAAAGCTATAGCGCATCCTTTTTTCCCTGTGCTGCTATCTAAACAGCTTTGCTGTTGTCCTTGCTGTGAAATGTGTGTTTGTATGCGAACAATTGTGTATTTATTTGGCTGTTGATAACTTTTTGGCCAATTGCAAAATATTTCAACGAGCAACAGTGTCTGCATGACAAAATGGCTTTGTTGCCTGTTTTGCAGTTTGCAGTTTGCAGTTCGCATTCAACATTTTGTACAAAACGCACAGCTCTGACAACAAGTCCCCGAAAAAGTCCCTGGCTTCTCTTTTGGTAACTGTGCCTACGCCAACTTTTGTCTCAGTCTCTGTTGTCCTGTCCGTTCGTATCCTTGTACGTGCTTCCTTCGGTGTCAACTTTTCTTTGCCTTCACGTTTGCCCCGCTTCCTGTATTGTTTTCAGAGTTGCGCTGTCATTGTGATACCCTGTACATAGGAAGTGACCTCAATTGGGTTGAATAAAGAAACGTAAATTAATGTCATATATATTTAAATTTATTTGCAATCAGCCAAGTTAACCAACACCCAAGTTCAATTAATTTTTTTAATTATTTTTATTCATGCCATATATCAACGAATCACAGAGTATCTTCCCATTAAGCTCACGTTAATTCAGTCCGTCCACAATACAATGTTTCTGCAGTAGTTGTCCTGTTTGACAATGGCAAATTTATGGCGCAACAACAATCAGTTGATAGCCATTAAGCTTTTCATTTTAATTGAATTTAATTGTGTATAGTAGCACTAGGGCACTTTAGTCAAGCCTTCGGCATTTTGCTCGTTGTTGTTTGCTTTATTTGTTATTGTTGGCGTACAAAATATCAATGTTGGCCATGTTTGGACAACATTTGTAGCTAATTGCAATTTGATAGCCAAATCCCAAACAGAAAATGCCAAAAAAAAAATCACGATTTTTCTGCATTTGAAAACATTTTTGATTTGTTTCGTTCACAGTTTTTGGACTTATCGCGAAATCAATTATACGGCATCAATGCGGATACGGCGATGCGCATTCAGGGCATACGGAATGTGCGGCTGGATAAAAATCCGCTGATATGTGATGAATGTCATATGGGCAAATTGATAAACGTTGTGCGACAAGTAAGTCAAATGCAATTGCGTATACGACGCATGATCCCAATTTCAATTAGCTTTCAAAGCCCAGCTGATTGATGATATCTTGTAAAAACGAATCCTTGAATTATGCTTTTTTTCTTCGCTTGCACTTTTACAGCTACAATGGAAATGGGACACATATCCCATTTGCTTCTTGCCCAAAAGCTTACGTGGCGCCGAAATAATTAATTTGGACATTGGCGGACTGCACACGTGTCTCGATTACATCAGCGACGAGGAACAAAATGCGGCCAGCACTTCATATAACTTTCTTGAGCATGGTAAGTGGCTGAAAGCGTTTAAAATGAAAACTCAGCTTATGGGATTCTAAATTCAATTAATTGTATTCACTTTGTTTAAGTCCAATCAATTTTAAAGTTTAACAGCGAAAAGAAAAACTAATTAGCTTTATTCAGAATCAAAGAAATTTGTGTGTTTATTTATGGAATATTTTTGATAATTAGTTAAAAGTTACGACCAAATTTGTCACATCAAATAAATATATATTTACTTAATTAAGACACGAATGTATTTAAATTTAGAAATCTTTGTAAAACTTTGATGCATAAAACAAATGCCTATTTAAATATTTGAAAAATATTTCTTTTGTTTTTATTTTCTCTTTTAACAGGTGGTCTTAATACCCTGGCTATTTTGGGTGGCATCATTTTTGTGCTAATTGCCGTTATTATACTGTCGCTGGTGGCCTGTTTCTCCAAGAATCGTGCACGATACTATACCAGAGAGGATCATCTAAATGGCAGTAAGTAAATGTAAACTAACCTTAAATAGAAAAAAAAAGCTGACACACAGTAAAGCCCGAGACGAGTGGCTAAGCTGAGTTGGTTTTCAAAGTGATGTAATGCTTTATTCCTATATGGGCAAGGTGCCAAGTTAAGGCCAAAAGACAAGGCGTCGAAATGAGAAAGTGTCTGCTTGCATTACCTGCCAAGACAGCACGCTATTTATGTGCCCTTTAAAGGTTCTTGGTTTTTGTTTTAAATTTTTTTATTCTTTTAGCCAGCACGTAAAATTTTTGCCGAAATTAAAAAGAAAGAAGCAGCCGCACTTAATTAATTACAAGTACGTGCTTCATTATGTCGAGTAGCCTTTGGCCCCCTTCGTGTCCCTTGC
Organism: Drosophila lacertosa; assembly: GCA_004143845.1. Classification (NCBI taxonomy): domain Eukaryota; kingdom Metazoa; phylum Arthropoda; class Insecta; order Diptera; family Drosophilidae; genus Drosophila; species Drosophila lacertosa. The sequence goes on from SCDZ01000130.1 coordinate 146,739, forward strand.
CTAATTGAGGAATAAATAAATTTCAAGCTGACCTGCGTAGCTTTGAGGCCGGGCGTTAATGTTTGTGCACACACCTGCCTAACTTGGTTACCTTAGCACAAATTGGCCCTGGGGCCAACGTGGCCATTCAGCAGAACGCACTCGAGGGAAACGCAGCACCAAAGAAAAACAAAGCAAACTTCGCAATTTTGCGCAATTGTAGCAAGTTTTTTTTTTGCATTCGTTTCTTCTTTTTTTTTGGCAAACAATAAAAAATGGTCGCCAAGGCTGTCGCAACAAAAACTTTTGCCACACCGCATTCGATTCCCTCGATAAGCGAGCAGCGTACAAAGCGTAAAAAACGATTTTTGTTTAAGCAGTGCAAGAAGAGAATAAAAAAACGAAATGTTTTCTGCCAATGCTCAAAAATTCAAGCGGTGAATGTTGCAAGAGTTGGGCACACTGCAAACAGACCGCAGGCAGCCAAAAACACGTCACTACGACTATTGACAATTGCCAACGGAATTACAAGGAGGAGAGTAGCCCTATGGAATGCGAATAAGCTTTAGATACAACTGGGTAAGGCAGTTCTGTTTTCATAGAGTGAAACTATAAAGTGCAATGAGGATTTTCCATAGCAAAACCAAAGGGTTTACAAATAACAAAGGTATAGAAAATAAAGTAATGGTCTTAAATTAGTGTGTTAATATACTTTTGTTATATAACTTTAAAAACAGCTTGACTTAGTTCTGCTTAAGTACTTAAATTCGGGGAATCACAAAATTCTCATATTCAGACAAAATTTAACTAAAGCAAAATGAAACATTTTGTGAATCTGTTTGTAGCATGGGAGAGCTTTGAGCTCTCTTATTAAAGTAAATCAAATGTTTGTTTATGTTATTTGAAATGAAAAAAAATATGTATTATATAATATATTCTCATAAATACTTAAATTTAATTTAATACTTAAATATTTATTTTTATCCATATACGTACACAAATTGATATTAATACAAGCTTTAAGCTTACACTTTTTGTTTTGCCCTGCTCATCTCTGACTGTTGTTTCGTATTTTTTTTCACTGCAGGCGACAGCAAATGTTTGGAAAAGAATTTGGAAGCAACCACAATAACAACACTGGGCAATGGCGGCTCACCGACAACAACAACCACACTGACGCTGGCCACATCGCCGGCGGCAGCCAATACGGCAACGCCAACAACAGCATTAACAACAACAATAAACGGCACAACAAACGGTCGCGTTCAGAGTCCAATCAATGGCAGCACACCGGCTCATGTCGTTGACATAGAGCGGCATTCCGATGCCGCCGGCAAGGAAATCAACTTTATGTTTCCCATTGACGATCGCGTTTGCACTATTGACGAGCTCGTCCTGCCGCCGGCGCCGCCGCCACCAGCCGTCGCCCAAGTGCATCAACAACATCCCAGCATGGGCAGCCTGATGTACAGCGTCTCGCACGCGCCGAACAGCGGCTGTGCGACGGCCCGGGCAGCGGCAGCCGCAGCCGCAACGGTGATTCCACCGGGCGCACCGTCACCTATGCCGATGTCGATGCCGTTGCCAGGACCCGCTGAGGCTGTGGTTGTGGTGCTGCCACCGCCGCCGCCGCCGCAGCAACATCAGCAGATGGGCAGCCTGGCCAGCCTGCGCGAGGTGCAGCAGCAGCTGGTGCATTTGAGCAGCACGCTCGAGCCGCTGGTCAGCGTTAACTGACCCAGGGGCTCGCCCATAGCACCAGCAGCAGCAGCAGCAGGAGCCGCCTCGGGCTCAACCGCAGCATCAGCGGGTAAGTTTGCCAGGCAAACACTGAGCACGACGACATCGACGTAAGTCGCAAGAGAGTTGACCCGCAACGTGGCCAACACAGCTGTTGCCGTAGCCGTGGCCGGCGTGTGGCACGTTTGCAGCTTTTAGCAGCATGAAAACCGGCAAACGGGTCGTATAATTAATGACAGTGCGCTGGGCATTGTTTTTGGGGTCAAATTGAAGTGAAGTAATTAGGATTTGAGTTTGTAATTAAGTACATTAATCTTTGGCGTGAATGTGTTGCACTTCCTCCACTTTCTCCATCTATCTCTCCCCTTTCCCTTAAAATAATATGTATGCCTTGAGAAATTTATTAAAAATAAGCATTCATAAATTAAGATTATGGGAACTGCAATAATTGCGGGAGCGCATTTCTTCCTGAGCATTTCCATACACATGTACTGCCATTTTCCTGATAATGAAAATAATGCGCATACGCAGCGTATTACGAGCGTTTCATTTGAAAATATTTGTAGTTTGGTTTTTAACATTTTTATACATATAACTTTGCATCTGTGTGTATATACAGTTATGGACAGCATTGTGCACACTATAGAGTACAGATAATTAATAAAAAGAAATAGATACATATGTCAGAAAATTTTTATGAATATAAAAAACAAATTCAATTTCACATTTCAAATGTGATAAGTTTTGTAAATACCTAAAAAACAAAAATTAAAATTCGTTTGAATAAAAAAAACTTTAAACTAAAAAAACACATTGTATATTTGGCAAAACTAATTAAAAATTGAGCAGCCGCTGTATTGTTTAGATAAAAACAAAAATCAATATTTAAGTAAAATCATAAGTACATAAAAATAGCACGTAGCTAGTTGCATAGATTTTAAACACATACAAGAATAAAACCATCTAAGTATAAGAAATAAATATATATATATAAAACATATATGTTAAGCATAAAAACAACAATCATTTAAATGCTCACAAATGAAACCCAACCAGTAAACCCAAACGATTTATTTTAATTCCACTAAACATTAAAAAAAAACAGCAGCTCTGTAAATTTAAGTGCGTTTAATTTAATTTGTAAAACGGCTAACATTTAATTTATATGTTGTAGCACTAAATCAGTAATAAAGTGTGACAGTTTATGGAAAATACTAAACAAAAAAAAATAAACACTTTAAATCTTTAATTTATTACAGGACAATTTTATCAGCTACGTGTCGCACATGCCACAGAAAAAAACCCCAGCGAGTATCGTTTAGAAAAATCAAATAAAAATAATTTGAAAACCCAAAAAAAAAAATAAAAAAAACCAACCGCAGCAGCAGCAGCTAAACGAGGGGGACAATGCGAATCAGCGCTGCAATTTATTAAATAAAAATGCGGCACTTGCAACGTTTTGCGGTTACTTGGGGCGTCGCCACTTGCTCGCACTTGCCGCCCATTATGCGGCATTGTGTGTGCGAGTGTGTGTCTGGAGTGTGTGTGTGGGGCAACTAGAATTATGCTTGTAACATGTCGTGCAGCATGTGCACAGATGCACGCGGCCCGCTGGTTTGTGCCCCAAGTGTGAGGCCACAACGGCCAACATTTTAGCTCAACGCAAATGAAAATTGCTTCCGTTTCCGTTTTGCGACACACTTCCGTCGTGCGGCTGTGGCTGTGGCTGTGGGTTGCGGCTACGAATTCGAATACCGATTCGCCATTGTTGCTGATTGCGCTGTGAGTGTGCTACCATATTTGGCTTTGATTTACTCGATGAGTGCATTCGGAAGATGCATTGACGCTCTTAGTTTGTGGGGCTAAAGCAGGAAAAAAAGAATTGCTTTTATAACATGCTTGCAGCAAACTTCAAATTGGGCATTATGCGAGCTTGTAGCCATTTGTTTTGGCCAGCCATGAATCGAACTGACAAGACTTTCACTAGCTCTCCACTTTCAACTTAGGAAAGTCCGGCCGAGCTCTACTCTATTGCACTTGAGTGGCTGACAAACATTTGAATTTATGCATGAATATCGAAGAAGGCATTCAATGGAGCTCGTTTTGTTTTGTTGCTGCATTGCAAATGCATTCGAAATTGGTGTGGAGCATCGAGAGTTGGAGCCACAGCAGCAGCAGCAGCAGCAGCAGCAGCAGCACTTGAGTAGCTGCTGCCTTGGACAGCACAAGCAAATGGAGCATGTGGCTGCAGTTCACTTGAGATCGCACATCAATATTGGTGCACTTGACACTTGACGAGCAACTCCGAGTAACGAGTCCGAAATTGGCAGCAGTTGCCGGCATTGATTAACATGAGCTGGTCAGAAAATTGCCAGCCAACTAAATTAAAAACCCTAAAACACAGCCTCTTCAATATGTGAAAAATGGAGCGAGTATAGCAACACAGCCTGCACTTAATCCACTTATGTAGAAAATCGCAAAAATGCAAAAATTGCGCATACGCAGCGTATGGCAGGCGAGCGTTTTTGAGATTTTTACAACAGCCACTTACAAGCAATTGATGAAGACGCTGCCAACTTGTTTCCCATCTGCTGCCATCAATTGACTAGCAACCTTAATGCCGAGTACCTCGGCCAGCAAACAGCCAGCAGCTGCCAGCTGCAGCACCTTGGCTTTTGTTCAAGCCCGACAGGGATATAAAATCCACTTGAGCCAGCTGCCTGCCACTGTGCCCGGGTTTTTTATTAGTTTTCGGTGCAACAGTTGTGGTTCGATGTGTAAATTTAATCAGTCAGCATGCTCAAGTAGAGCTGCATCAGCAACGATTTTATGGGTTGTATTCACTTCGGATGCACAAAATTTGAAATTTAATTAAATGCATTGGCTTTCTGGTCGGTTAGGCTAGTCGTACAAATACATTCAGTTTATTTGAGGTAGGACTGCATTTAATTGGTTATGTGGCAGCAGACAAAGATACTGAAATACATGTTCAGAGAGAGAGTATATTTTGTTTTATTATAAATGTAGTAATACTAATGCTTTCCACATGATGCAAACTGATGCATGACATATTTAGTCTTATAAAGCTTGCTCTTTTAATTAATTTATGCAGTTCATGAAATAAATAATTGATATTGTGCTTTCATATATTCGAAACTTAATTTTGAAATTGGTACATCATTGAAAAGTGTAAGAATAAAATAAGAATTTCTTTTCAAAATAAAGATCACATTATTTATGTTTTTAATATAATATATTCCCAGTTTTCAACAAAACAAGAGTTGCGCGGTTTCGTTGTGTCAAGTCCTCACTTTAATTGTGTTTAAACAAATCTTAACTTTCTCTAAAGCCGAACACACACAACCCTAATAAATCGATTGATTAATCAAAGTATAAGTAAAATGTGTATTTTCGAATTAGTTGACAGCATCCAACGTTGCTCGGCTAAAGACAATAAGAGCCCTGACTATAACACTCAGCGGGGCCAATCAATCAAGCTGTCAGTGAACTATTAACCCTTACATATTGCTGCATGACAAATCGCTTTTGACATGCCAAAAGGCATGACAGCCACTGTCTGCAGTTACAGCTACAGTTACAGTTACAGTTACAATTTCAGCTACAGTTACAGCTCTTTAATGCCAGGACACGCATTTGTCAGCACTAATTGCTTTTCAAAGCATTTACCAAAGTTGCCCAAAGCAAACGAAAATAAATGAAAGTAAAAAACCAAAACTGTGCTTGTTAGCATTTGCCTTCACAGTTAAAGAAAATGCATGACGAAATCTGAAGCAAAAATCGACAACAAAAAAACAGAACGACAAACAGTTAGAGAAAGATTTCATTTGAGCTTCGACACATGTGGCATGCGGCATGTCAGAGCATGATTTTTATTGGGGCAGTCGGGAGGCTGCATGCAACTCAAGACCCGAGCAAAAATATGAAATCAAAAATCCTTTTTGTGCGGCTTCGACTGCAAAGCTGGCAAAGTGTAATGCAAAACTGTGCCACAAATATTGCGGCACTGCACGTTGACAGTTGCCCCAAGGCGCGTGGCACGAGGCGTCTGTTAAAGTAGAAGTGTGAAAAAATACGAAGGGGCAGGGACTACCTAAGTGCTCGACTATTGAATGTCCTGTTGAAGAAATATGAGAATTGGAATAGATATGCAATCAAAATTAATAGTGAAAAGAGAAAGAAAATATAAATATATACAAATTGATAAAAAGATATAGCAATAAAGCATACTGTGCAATTAAATATGAATTAATTAACAACAGATAAATGTATATAAAATTAAACTAAACCTGGAGCTATCCTGGTTATAGGTGAATTTTAAACTTCAATTTAAATACTTAAATAATTTTTGTTGTTATAAGTTTATTTTAGGAAAGCACAACAGACCTTTCCCAAGTCACTCTCTAACTACAGGGTATCTGATATGCAAAACTCAGCTGCTGCAGCTGCGATGAGAGCTTTTTGGGCCAAAAAATGTAGGTGTGAATGTTTGGGCATGGCAATTGGCTAACGGTTAAATTGACTTAAAAAAGGATTGCCAAGTGCTCTGCTAGGCTACTTGAATTTGTGCGCTCGGAATTGAAAAGCGCACAGCACACACAATTCACACACGCAAATGTTGGCTTTAAGTTGTGGTTGTTGTTGCCGTTGTTGTTGGCCAAATGAGGCACCTATTTTGCAGCTAAATTGGCAGCAATATATATTGTGCGTCGACGCCAAAATCTCTCGCACCTAAAACGGACCCCTGGGTGTTGTCGAAAAGTTTTGCAAAACGCATAAATTTTTGTTTTTCGGCTAGGCCAAGTTTGAGCGGTGGTTTTTGGTTTTCGGGTTTTTGGTTTTTCGGGTTTTTGGGTTTTTGGCAAAGCAAATTTCTGGCGACTGAAACGCAAAAAGTTTCAATCATTGCTGGCCATTGTCATTTGTGTGCTAAGCCCGACACGTAGATCATGGTTATTACTTAAGCGCCGGCCTAATTTGATGGCAGCTGCGAAAACTTTTTTGCCCAACTTTGAACGATTCCTGGCCATAATCACAGTACTAAAGACAATGCATAAATCCACGCGGGCGCCTAGGTAAAGGCAAATGCACAAACATAAATATCCAATATGGGCCCATATATATCAGACACAGAGCATGACCATGCCCACATTTCCTGCGGCTGCTTAACGCCCCGGCACCGGCCCTGGGCATCATCATTTTCCGCATTTCCCGCTGCGGCTGCCTTCAGATTTATGATGAGCACAAAGTCGCGCGCGTGTGTGACTCCATTAAATGTGTTAATAGGATAATGTCACCAAGGCAAAAAAGATATATAAAAAACATAAATAAAAATATGCCTTGCGTTTATTTTATATATAAATTTTTTTTTGCTGTTGTACCACTCCGTGGTTAAAATTTAAATTTAAAACGCTAAAAATGTGCCTTAAAGCCAAGTTAGACTAAAAATATGAACTTCAAGTGCATAGATAAAAACATCATATTTTAAAGACTTAAGATAAATTGAGTTCCATGTTCGTGTTTAAATAAGGTTGGTTGGATCTTAATAAAAAATATGATTAATAAAATAAAAATGTCTAAGTAATTTTATGATACTGTTTAATAATTATTTAAAATATCAAAAGGTTTTTGAATAATATGTATATAATATTTTTCTTTTTAGCTAAACTTTTATACGGTATTAATATTGTGTAACAAACCTAAAACAACTTTCAACAGCTGCGTAACAGGTTCAAGTTCAAGCTCTTTTTGGTTTGGAAAATGATAAATGGAACCGCACAACAACGTCAATTTACATATATAAAAAAGAGAGAGAAAACACATTCAGTTGTCCCAACAACCAAGCACTAGTATAAAAAGAAGTACAAGACTCAGACACAAGCACAGAGGCAACTGGAGGGCAACCCTAAACACGTGCCGGCAGCCAAATAAAGTAAGGGCTACATGCTCCAAATATCCATACATACATATATAGACATAACAATAGGTTGGGTTGAGTTGAGGCACGCAGCTTTGTGTATTGAACATGTCATCGGTAAAATTGTGTCAAAAACCCACCGCAAATGCCATGAGCAGGTGAGTACTGGGCAAGGGAAAGGGATACGTGCGGTGTGGGTGGTTTGGGTGGTTTGGGCGGTTTTTGGTCATTGCTGTTAGGCAGCACACCTTGCAGCTATTGTTGTGCATCAGCCATTTTGACAATATATCCAGTTATGGCGCCAGCATCGTGCAACGTGGCTTGCCATTTTTGGCAGTCCTTGTTCCCCGGCCCCAATCCCTTTGCCCAACCCCGGGACTCTAACCACTTTTGCCGGCTGTCCTGGCTATACATCAATTTAACAAGCAAGCATGCACATGGGAAATTAGCTAGCAATAACGGTATTTTCGGGATGCAGCGACAAAACTGTGCTTACAACACATGCCCCACACATGGCACACTGCTAGAGTAGCAGCAACAACAGCTTTGCCCTCCACAAATTGTTGCACATAGTATCAGGAACCACTCCTTTGGCTTTGTCCACACCACATTTCTGCTTCTTTTAGCTAAATTTATGCAGAGTGCAAGCAAAAATGTATCAAGTGTATAAACTACGAGTATGTGACAATATTCAGCTCTAAGGGTCAGCAATAAATTTGATAAGGAGCCAACGGAGACCTGTCGACAAATGTTTGATATAAACAGTCGAGAAGTATGAAAAGAAATCTGTGAACTGGACTGGCTATCTAAGGGGAATATTTAAGGTAATGTAATGCAATGAAAAGAAAAGAGAACGGGATGTAAAAAATCAAAATAAATACAATAAAATGACTTCAACTGATCAACTTAAAATGTTGAAAAGCAATAATAAGATAGATACCTTAAGATCAAGAATAAATGAGTATAAATTAATTTCGGTCAAAATCAAATGTATTTACGCGTTACATGGTTCGTTACAAAATTGATTTACCTGACTGTGCAAGGGTATAACAGTAATAAAGGACTTAAATCACAGTTCGGTGACCCTTTTTGTTAAGTTATCCTTGCCGGTCTATCGGCTGGCCATTCGCCTGTGGCACTGCAATTGAATTTGATGTTAGTGTTTGCTGCTGAAAGTCAACTCATTAGCAGTGGCCACAGCCGCAGCCCGCAGCAGCAGCAATGGCAGCCATCTGCAGTAGCTGCTGCTGCTGCAGCTGCACGCATCAATGCAAATGTCAAAGCAATCATTGCATGACCATGACGCCTGTGGGTGGGTTGGAGGCTTGGTGAGCTTTGGGTGGCGCCAGGCCAGGCCTGTGGCCATGGCGAATAACAGTAAACACCTGGCTAGCAGACAGCTCTAAATGCTGAATTTGTATCGCCTCTGTATGTGTGTGTGTGTGTGCGCGTATGTGTGTTAGATATATAGAGAGATTTGTTCACCCACGATTAGTTGACGTTGGCGTACACAGTTTCCGCGCCATTTGCTGTCACTTCGCCAGTTTGCACATCGTCAGCCACGACGACGATGACGTCGTCGTTGTCCTCCTTCTCCTTGTCCTGCCACCTTTCCGAACGTCCTTGCTCCTTTGCGTTGCCTGCCAAGTTCGCTCATGCAGCACTTGAACGTATTTTTTTTTCCTTCTCTCTGCCAGCGGGCTGCCTGCTTCCTTTCGACTAATAGCAACTGGAAATGGAAGCGACTGCGACAACGTTGATTGCCATTTGTTGGTGTGTTGCTTACTCCCCAAATGTTTTTGTTGTTATACCCTGTAAGCATTGCTGATGGCTAACATACATTTTAAACAGATTGCCAAAGAAACTGAAACATATTCTGACAGTTCAAGTCCGGCCAAGAGGGTATCTTTTAGTCGAGCACAGCCTCGCTGTTGTTGCTGCTGCTTCTGTTGACATTTGCGTTGGCGCCAATGTTGCCAATTTTTGTTTGCCTTTCGCCTTCAATAAGACAAGAATTTGTGTTTTTGTTGCTGCCGCGCTGCAATTTCACGTGCTGTTGGCCCTGATAATCGTAATACTATTGACAATGTTGATGTTCAATTTGGCCAACTGGCCCATAAATTCACAGCTACTTGCGCGCACGTGCTGTACATCAACTTAACCGTCGCTTTAACACCGACTGGCCTATCCGACCACCCTTTTTGTTGGGGGGAAGAAGCGGGCGGATTGTTCATTGTTCTCGCTGCATTTTGGGGCCAGCCAATTTGGCCAAAGACAATTGCACTTGTGCCTAAGCCAAACTCTCGCCTGAGCCAGCCGCTGATTGCGCAATACAATTTCGCGTTCACTTTTGTCTTGCAACGGGCGCAATTGAATTGCCCAAATTAGCAACAACTGTCGGAAAATAGCTGCGGGCGTTTTTAATCTATATCAGCTTTACCTCTCACATTTCTGTACAATGCACCTGGCTGATTCTTAGAGATTTTTGAAGTCGCAGTCATTTGTAGCAGTAATCATTTTGATTGGAGCCTAATTGAAAATAAGTTTTTGTTAGCTATGATGATACTAGGAAATGTATTTTGTTAAGTCGAAGTCTTGAAGGGCAAGAAGCTCTTAAAATTATATTTAAATAGTTAAGACTACTCAAGAATTCATATTCTCCATTTTTGTTTAGACTTAAATTTTTAAATTTCTCCCCTGGACGTCTTCATTGCCGAAACATCACGTGCCAAGATTCCATCAACAAATTGAAATCTTATGTCGCCTGTGGCGTTGTCCTGTTTGTCTCTGCCGATGACATGGACCAAAAAAGCATCTAGCTGGCCATAGAATGTAGTATATAAACAATAATTTAATATTTACACTGACATATTTAAATTTTAAAATAATACAACTAAAGATTTATGCAAAAATTTAAACTTTAACTTGCTTACTGCACCATTGGAAGTTGCCCGCAGATGAAGAGCTTGGCAAAGGGTTGCCACATGAAAGGGGGCAAGGGAAAAGGACCTCCAACCAAGACAGAGAGCCAACACTGGCACAATTGCGCGCAAATAATTGAAGTTGGCTTTTGTTGTTCTTGACGCTTTGTGGTTGTCGTCGACGGCATGTGGCTTTAGCTAGTGTTCCACGACGAGTGGGTGTATATGTATATGTATATATATATATATATATATGCATGTGTGGGAGTCAGTTGCAAGAGCACACTGGGCTGCGGTCTGTGGCCGCTTGGTCTCCTAAACTTGATTGATTTTGAGTGCGCCACTAAGCCTTATTGTAAACGCCTTAGCACACACATGGAGAAAAGTACTTAGAGATACTTATAGACAGCACTTATAAATCAAGTTGATGCCCATTATGCAGACATGATGCAGGTATTTATGCACTTCTTGCCATATTGCATCAGCTCGAAACGGGCGATAATATCTACGCCGCACTTTGGTTCAATTATAAGCCAACTAAAGCATTTAAATAGGCGTTGGGCCACGCCCACATCTAAACACAACCTACAAAATGTAAGTGCAAAAGTTTTGCTATTATTAAGAGCCTCATTGTCGGTTTTGTTGGACCCTGGCGACTTACACACCCAACGTACATGCTAATGCTGAATGTAGAGAAAGACAGACACACACACACACACATACGAACACACGCACACACACAGATACAGCATACCAGCACGACCGCACAATAAGGCACAATATATTCTACACAACTTTGTTCATATTTTTAATGTCAGTAGAGAGCATAATAATTACGTTCATTGACTTTGCTAAGTAGCCAACTTTATGCTAATGTGATTTAGTTGCGCACAAGTTAAGAGAATAGACAGAGAGAGAGAGAAAGAGAGAGCATCCAAAGTCTGGCATATTTTTACATACATAATTGAATGCAATGGAAATCATGTTCGCTACATGGGCAAAAATGTGTCTGCAAGTTTATGTTATGCCTGAATTATTAAGTGAATGTAATAGACTACAGTTTAAGTTCCGTTTATATAATAATTTAAGACTTAAATAAGAAGGATAACTAGAAACTTAATTAGGACAGTTCCCAATGATTTAAATGAAACCGTTTTTGATATATCCCTTTAGCTTATGCCAAATTCTTTAAGCTACTTTTACAGCTAAATATAGATATTTATATTTGTACAAAATTATCGTAATTTGTTGACAATTTAATTAGTTGGCATTACGGCACAAGTCAGTCCCTATACGTAATAAATTTCGCATGCGTCATGCACCATGGAACAACAAGAAAACGTAAATAGAATAGTGGCAGCAACGCAGTAGAAAGAGACGGCAACACACAACAGTTGCACGCACACTCTATTGATTTTGTCAAGTTAGCTATTTTCGCATTGCTAATACGCCGTGTAGAACGCGTATTATTTAATGGCCAGCCATTGATTTTTTTTCGGGGCAGCCACAATGTCAATATCAATGGCAGAAGGTAGTCGAGGGAAGCCCTAGCGATGCAGCGCCAGCGAATTGTTTAGATTCTAGAAAAGATGCAACAACGCGAGCTAATTGAATTTGCCACGGAACTCAGAGTGCCGGGTATAAATGACGGATTGTCGTTGGCCGCTAATTGAAAACGACGCGAACAACGCAACGCGGCGTAGTTCACCAAACTTAACAACAAAATCAAAGTAGATTGGCGAGCGCGAAACGTTCTTTTTTTCTTTGGATAACGAAATAAATAAATAATAAATAAAAAAAATTTCAAAATGGTTGTAAACTTCAAAGTGTTTAAGAAATGTTCGCCGAACAACCAAATCACGCTCTATATGAATAGGCGTGAATTTGTGGACTCGGTGACGCAAGTGGAACCAATCGGTAGGTGGTAATAAACAATGCCAAATTTGGATAAATAATCATGGATGGAAAGTTGTTAGTAAGAACAGGTTAACAAAGCAATGATAAACTGTACATTAAAAGCGAGATTTTCAGAGTAGACTTAATATAGGCTTATATCAGATTACCAAATGAAGCAGCCTAGACAATACCACAGCCCAGTCTATATATACATATATTCAAAGCATAATCAGTTGATGCGCAAAAGCCTTAATTAAATTACGTCCTAATTTATGCAATGGCCAACAGTTGTATCAGCCACAAAGCTGCTTATTAGTTACGTGTTAATTGACCAGCCGTGGAAAATGGCCGAAACACGTGTTCGGGCCGCAAGCATGTTTGTAACTGTGCTTAGTCTAGCCCAATTAATACCGTTTGCCCATTTGCAGATGGCATCATTGTGCTGGACGATGAGTATGTGCGTCAGAATCGCAAGATTTTCGTGCAGCTCGTCTGTAACTTTCGCTATGGACGCGAGGATGACGAGATGATTGGCTTGCGATTCCAGAAGGAGCTAACTCTGGTATCGCAGCAGGTGTGTCCGCCGCAGAAGCAGGACATACAGCTGACCAAAATGCAGGAGCGCCTGCTCAAGAAGCTCGGCTCCAATGCCTTCCCCTTTGTCATGAACATGCCCACCAGCTCCCCAGCCTCGGTGGTGCTGCAGCAGAAGGCCAGCGACGAGAGCCAGCCCTGTGGTGTCCAGTACTTCGTAAAGATCTTCACGGGCGAAAACGATTGCGATCGTTCGCATCGTCGCAGCACCATCAATCTGGGCATACGCAAGGTTCAGTATGCGCCCACCAAACAGGGCATGCAACCCTGCACGGTGGTGCGCAAGGACTTCCTGCTGTCGCCCGGTGAGCTGGAGCTGGAGGTGACACTGGACAAGCAGCTGTACCATCACGGCGAAAAGATATCCGTCAACATTTGTGTGCGCAACAATTCGAACAAGGTTGTGAAGAAGGTCAAGGCCATGGTGCAGCAGGGCGTCGATGTGGTGCTCTTCCAGAACGGACAGTTCCGCAACACGATTGCCTTCATGGAGACCAGCGAGGGCTGCCCCCTGAATCCGGGCTCCAGCCTGCAGAAGGTGATGTATCTGGTGCCCACACTGGTGGCCAACTGTGATCGGGCTGGTATTGCCGTCGAGGGTGATATCAAGCGCAAGGAGACCGCGCTGGCTTCGACCACACTGTAAGTCCTCTTGCTGCTATCTGAGCTGGCTAAGCTTAAATTTGTTGCATTCACAGTATTGCCAGCCAGGATGCTCGCGACGCCTTTGGCATTATTGTTTCCTATGCGGTCAAGGTGAAGCTCTTTCTGGGCGCTCTGGGCGGCGAGCTATGCGCTGAGCTGCCTTTCATACTCATGCATCCCAAGGTGGGTAAAAGTCGCCTACTTAACTCAGTTTACTTAACTAAATCACATTTCTTTCCTCTGCTGCAGCCCAGCCGCAAGGCTCAATTGGAAACTGAGGGCTCCGTTGAGGCCTAAAGATGCAGCTACCTCAACTTAAACGAATACAAAGTGCATATTTATAAAAACCTCTAATCAAAAGTGTTATATAATATACTAAACAAACAACAAGATACTCTTAAGCTGATGTTGCTGAAATGTTCTGAACTGCAGTCGTCGTAACTTTTCTTAACTAACAAATCTATTTGCAATATATGTGTGTATGTGTATTATGAACGCTATAAATACAACATTTATTTTATGTTATAATTCTATTAAAAAGTTATATAAAAAAATTAACACAAAAATTGTCTAATATAACATTGTTTTTATTTAACATAGGTTCAATAACTTTATATCACAAGCAGCTATTTGTTGCCTTGGTATACAAGTATAACAGTTGTGTATAACAGTTTAAAAAATTTATAATTTACCTCACATTAATTTAATCGTTGGCAATGAGTTAATTAACAGTTATATCAAACTGTTATACATAACTGTTATACTGAATTGTTATACATAACTGTTATACTCAACTGTTATACTACTAATGTAAGTCACAGTAGTATTCGAATTCGATTTTCAAACCAACCTACAATATTCATTAATGCTGTAAATACGTTACCACAAACACACATAGAGAGGGAGATTGGGGCTGGATAATGCATTATTGCACACTCACAGATATCACATGCTTGGTAGCGCAGCATGCGAAATGCTTAAGATTATGCATTTATTCGAGTGCATTGTGGCAACCAAATACGGCATGCATGCTATTAATATGCCCATGGAATGAATTCAACATATTGGCTGTGCTGGCAAAATCAATATGTTATATGCTGTATGCTAATCGCAACGTTTACTTTTGTGGCTTCGTGTATTCCAATTAATGTCAGCCCCAAAACATAATTTTACAGCCAGACCCAAATTAACGCATACCACAGTACACAATGCGCTAGATGGACTGCACATAGATGTGGCCTGGCATTGACTGCGATTTGAATATTGACGTACAGAATGCTGCCATAATAACTCCTTTAGTCAAAGAGTAATTTACAGATTTGTTTATTAAATAACCCGCAGCAACAGTATGAAAGCTTATTTGGTAAATATTACAACGCACAGCATTTGCGGCCATTAAATTCTACTATCGGAAATACAGAATGTGTCAGATTAGATTAAGCTATCTGTTCTCAACTTGTTAACAGCGATTAGGCGACAGGGCGCAACCAGAACATAGTTAGACCTCAAGCACATTGTTGCAGTCGCACTTGTTTTATCTACAACTTACAGACGGTGCCAATTACGAGTGTGCTAGATTATAATTAATAGACTTGTTTAAGCCACAAGGGGTATTCATGACAAATTTGATAAACGTAATAACGGATAGAGAAATTAGGCGTTATTTCTAATAATTATTACAGATACCCTATATTTGGGATTTCCAAAGATTAAATTCTGATTTTATATTTAGGGTACCAACGCATTTCAATCAACGAATCCGAGATAAAAACTTTCCTAAGTGCATTATAATCTATTCCACTACCAAACCAATTTAAATTTGCGACTCGTTTCCGATATATTTAAGCTATTCATGCTTAGAAAGTCACACCTGTTACCGGGTAGCTGCCATTTAACAATCAACAATCGCTAGACTGATAACAGCGCTAACCCTGAAACCCAATCAGCCTAGTTGAGTCTCATTGAGTGCATTGTGGATACATCTGGACGCCGAAGGTGGCCATAAACTTGAGGAACAATTAAAATTGAATAATCGTTGCAAAGAAAGCAAAACAAATCGAGAAATTGGATTATGATTAAGGTTTGATTATCGCATATGAAATGAATAAAACAGCTGCGATTAGGTTTCAAATGGACTAGTTAACTAACGATAGGGTTCGCAGAAGGCATTTCGAATTTCGACGCTGTCGGAATGTGTTGTCGCTGCTGTGGAGTGACCCAACAGAAGGTCTGGGTTTTTGGCATTGGTACATTGCTAACAGTGTTGGGACTGGTGTTTATAATATGGTGGCCCAGTATCATAGATAATATTGTCATGAAGGTAAGTCGTTGGTAGACAATATTAAAAATATTTTGATAGATAACATGATATATACCATTTGAAGGCACTCCCGTTGACGCCCACTTCGAGGACCTTTGACAAATGGGAGGAGCTGCCGATACCAGTTTATATGAAAATGTATTTGTGGAATTGGACAAACGCCGAGGAAGTGAAGCTGCATGGAGTTAAGCCAAACTTTCAGCAATTGGGACCCTATGTCTACAGGGAAGACCGATTGAAAATGGATTTGCAGTGGCATGAGAACAAGACGGTAACTTTCAAGCCGCGACGCACCTGGTTCTGGGAGGAGGAACTTTCCGGTGGCAAGCAATCGGATTTGGTGACCGTGCCACATTTGCCATCCATTGTAAGTACTTTTAATTGTCTTATTCTCACCGTTATCCTTACTATCTTTATATATTCAGGCTGCAGCGGCACAAATGCGGGACAGTCCCAAAATTATAAAATCAGGTTTTAATATTGCTCTCAATGCCAACGGTGGTGCGCTCTACGTGACCCACACGGCCGGCGAGTGGCTCTTCGAGGGTTTCTACGATGAGTTTCTGCATTACGCAATGAGCTTAAATAATCCTTTGGTGCCGCCCGTTGAAACAGATCAGTTTGCTTGGTTTCTGAATCGCAATGGTTCCAAGGACTTCGAAGGCGCCTTTACGGTGCACACGGGCGTTGGGGATATCAAGGAAATGGGTGAAATTAAATTCTGGAATGGCGCCAATCACACCGGCTGGTATGAGGGCGAGTGCGGTCGTCTAAATGGCAGCACCACCGATCTCTTTGTGCCCGACGAGCCCAAGGAGAAGGCACTTACCATATTCATTGCCGACACCTGTCGCATTATCAATTTGGAGTTTACCGGCGAAAGCTATGAGATTGAAGGCATCAAAGGCTGGAAGTACGAGGTGACGCCAAACACTTTTGACAATGGACAGCGCCATCCTGATATGAAATGCTTCTGTCCGGTTGACAGACAGCCCGATAATTGTCCAGCCACAGGCGCCACAGACCTGGGCCCGTGCGCCGAGGGGGCGCCCATGTATCTGTCAGCCTCTCATTTCATGTATGCCGATGACAGCTATGCCAGCACAATCACTGGCTTCGATCCAAACTATGAACGAGACAATTTCTTCATCATAATGGAACGGAAATTTGGCGTGCCCCTTCAGGTGAATGCCGCCGTCATGGTCTCATTGTATATGGAAGCGGACGAGGATATTACGTAAGTGCAAGATATACATATATTTGGCGGTCATCTATATAAACAATTCGCTTTAATACACACAGCATTATAAGGGACATACCCAGCTTCTATGCACCGCTCTTCACCACAGCCAGTTCAGCTGTTATCAACAAGGAGCTCGCCTCCGAGCTGAAGGTCCGTGCAAAGCGACGAGATAGAGAGAAAGAGAGTTCCATTTTCATTCATGACATTTCTTTATAGCTTATACTCAATCTTCCTGCAATTGGACGCTATACGGGCGTCGGTTTCCTCTGCTTGGGCTGCATCCTGGTCATAGTTGGAATTTTCCTCACACTCAACCACAAGTGGTACGGACAGGCGGCAGCTAATGAGGCTTTGGTTAACAGTCAAGAAATTCCGGAAACACAAATAGACACAATGGGTGAACAGAAATAGAAACTTTTAAAAGTGATTTTTTACTTGTGATTTTTAACTTTATTTTCTAAATTTACAAATTAATATTGTGATTTAATAAACACTATTTGTTGGTGAGAATTTATTTAAACAATTTTTTTAGATTTATTGCATTGTTAAAAAAATTAAAACTATGTCAACAAAAACAATATTAAATCAGCCATGAAATATGCAATTGATTAACTGATCTCAATTGCACATTTGTATATATATTCATATAATTCCCTACTAATCTAGTGACACTTCACTTAACCGCTATCTGCGTAAAAGCCTTTTTGTTGCTTTATGAATTAAAGTGTTTTAGCTTTCAACACTTTCAACTAACTTTTAAGTAGTAGCTATTATTAAAGCAATAATCTAATCAATCGATTACTATTTGTTATTTGCATATGACAAACACTTTTAATCCGAACTAAGAAATTATTCAGCGGGGGCCAAACAATAAACAGTTCTTAATCTAATCGGAGCGTCGAACTTGACGCGATGTTTTCTGTAAATACTGGCAGCTCTTGAGATTCCTCAACAGTCGCAAAATGTGCTGCAATTGCTGCAGTGTGCGCCAGCAAAAGATCTGGGTCTTCGGACTGGGCAGTCTATTCCTGCTACTGGGCACTGTTCTGGTCTCGGCCTGGCCCAGTTTGTCCCGGCAATGGATTCGCAGCATTTTGCCCCTGGCGCCCAATTCGTTTATGTACAAACGCTGGGTGACCACGCCGACACCGGTCTACAGCACCTTCTATCTGTTCAATTGGACGAATCCAGAGGATTTGAATAATGCAGCGGTGAAGCCGAACTTCGAGCAGCTGGGTCCCTACACGTTCAGCGACTACAAGGTGAAGGAGGATTTGCTGTGGCAACAGCCGGAGGTCACCTATTACGGGCGCAGAGTTTGGCACTTTGTGCCGGAGAAATCAAAGGGCAGTCTAGACGATGTCATTGTCACGCCTCACTTTCCAACACTGGTGAGTACAAAGCCTGTTCAAAATGTGATTTAAGTGTGGGGTTAATAAATGTTCTTAACTATTAGATACCCACTACTCGGGTGTAAAATAGCCAAATAAAACTACGAAGTAGACTTGAAACTTAAATTGGAGTTGAAGTGTTTGCAACAACTGCTAGTTTAAGGGCACTTTCTAGTCGTGCACTCCCGATAAGAGCTTTCCAGCTTGTTATTTTAAACATCATTAATCATAGTCAGATAAACAAACACTTCACTTTTTAGTAACTTTCCATCTGAAATGCTTTAAAGTTTTTCTATAGGCTTAAAGTTTGCAAATGTCTGTCAAATAATGCAAATTCCCCTCTAAAGAATTTGTTTTTTGCCTTTGTAAATTATTATTAATTCTCACAGACAGCCGCCCGCTATGTGCGCAAATATCGCCGCCCGCTGCGCAAGATTATGAACTTTGCCCTCAACCGGGAGGGGGGCGGCACCCACATGAGCTACACGGCTGGACAGTGGCTATTCGAGGGTTTCTATCACGAGCTCATTGACTTTGTGGAACGGTTGCATTCGCCGCTGCTGCCGCTGTACAGCGACCATCTTGGCTGGTTTTACATGCGCAACAACTCGAAGACGGCCGAGGGCAATTTCACGATACACACGGGACGCGGCGATCTGCGGCAGATGGGCGAGCTGCGGCTGTGGAATGGGACCGCCCAGACGGGCTACTATGCGGGCGAGTGCGGCAAGGTCAACGGCAGCACGGGCGAACTGTGGGCGCCGGGCCGGGCGTGGCACGAGACAATTTCCATATTTTTGCCAGATGCATCGCGATACATAAATCTGTACAGCAAAGCAAATGTCACGATGCGGGGCATCGCCGCCTGGCGCTACGAGACCAGCGAGCTGAGCTTCGACAACGGCCAACTGGCGCCGGATACGAAATGTTTTTGTGTTGCCAAAGAGTCATGTCCGCTGAATGGTGTGCTAGATTTTTCACCAGCCGCCTATCACGCACCCATTTACATGTCGCATCCGCACTTCTACATGACAGATGAATCCTACAGGGAAAATACGACGGGCCTGCAGCCAAATCCTCTCGAGCATGGCATGTATGTGGTCATGGAGCCGACGCTGGGCATACCACTAAGCCTGAAGGGACAAGTTATGATCAGTGTACTAGTACAGCGCGACGAGGCCATTGAGTAAGTCTAATTTTAATCTATGTTTTATTTATGCGAAGCTTTGAATAACAAACTTTTTTTTTGTATAATTTAACTATTATATATCATCAATTATATATTTCAATAACATTTTCTGTTCTATATTGTAGACATTAACGTAACTATTCTTTATGCTTTCCTTTTACTCTCCCTTTTATTTAACAATCTACATTCTAGACCGATAAGCTTATCATCTAGGCATATTAAGCACTATTCTAACCACTTTTTATTATACAATAATCTTTTATGCCCTACTTTCATTCTCCCTCCCATTAGCTATCTTAAGGACGTGGCCTATGATCATTATGCACCGCTTTTTGTAGTTCAGTTACACGCCGACCTGGATGATGATCTTATTAGTCTGCTTAAGGTGAGTTCGATTTGAGTTCAATATAAAGTGAACCCAACTTAATTTAACTCAACTCTATTGCAGCTGGGCCTAGCTGTGCCCAGGATAGGTCAATTTATTGGCCTAGGCTTGCTGCTGATTGGGCTCATCATGTTAATTGTGGGCGTGGTCGTGAGCAGGCAACATAAGTGGCACAATGAGTGGAAAGCTAAAGAAGCCATTGACCAAGTGCAAGCACTTGAAGACGACTGCGTAAAAGGCAGCGGATTTCGATAAGACTGTGTTTTGTTTCTCTTTGTGATAGGGGACTGCCTATTGTTTTGACTCGGTTTATTTCGGGTGCAGAGGCGATTAAATTAGGCTATTTTTAATTGAAGTGCGCCATAAAAATGAAATTCATAACACAAATTGGCGTGCTGCTGCCTTTGGCCAATTTCCTTGAGGTGTTGCCCAGCTGCGCTCGTCTAGAATTACACGAAAATTATGGCCTCTCAGATATGCTAAAATTTATTAATATGTTAATAATTGTATTTTGTTTTTGTTTCATATTTGTTATAATTTTTTGCTTTGTTTTCTTTGTCCCTATGTGCGCCTGGTGCCTGGTGCACGGGTAAAAACCTTGAGCACGTAAGCTGCATACTTTACGGCGTACGAACTCTTTCACCTAGCCACACACACACTCACACACATACACACCTACACACGCACACCCACAGCCAAATTGCTAACTGGAAATTTGAAAAATGCCAACAGAATATTATAAGCGGCTAATTTATATGCGCCTGGCACGCAAACTTACGTTTTGCACACACATTGTTGTCGAAGAACTCAAAGGGGGCTGCGGGGCTAAGCTGAGGCAGCCCAGGAAGTGGGTGGCGTGGCAGGTTAAACAATGTATGAAAATATGAAAATTATATGGCAGCAAGTATGTGTTGGCCATAACTTTAATAAATACACATAAGTTATGATTAAGCTCTGCAGCAGAACATCACGAAAATTCTAACAGGAAAAAAAATTTATGTATATGCTGCTGTTGAAAAGGTTGTAAGCTCCATAAATTTTGTGATATTTTAATAATAATTTGCCTTAAAGCTAAGCCACAGCTTATAACATAAAGGATAATTCACAGTTAAAAACTTGTATTTAAGCATTTTTATATACAAAATAAAAGAATTTAATTCTGATGTATTTTGTTTCATGAAAAAAAATTTTAATTAAGTTTTAAAAAATTATCTGGTATTTATAATTTATTATTAAATTATTTTTATTTATTTGCATACCAAAAATCAAAACAAAATTTATAACTTTTAGCGTAAACGATTTAGTTAACGTTTTATTTGCATATTTGTTGCATATTTGACAGTCCAATATATTTCAGCTTTAAACAGAAAACATACTCTGCCAAATGCCTGGGAGAAATATTTATTTGCAACAAACATGATTTACATTCATTTATTTTGGCTTTTTTGCCCAAAAGTTATTTAGCACGACAAAATCAACTAAAATCGGATTGGTTTGCTTGATTTGACCATTTGCTTTATTTGGACTGCAATTTATTTTGTTTTGATGAACAATTTAAGACAGCATTTGATTTACTGGGCATTCCATGTGGCCATAAATATATAATGTAAATATTTCAGGAAATTCGAAAATGCTTTAATTAATGCAATATTACAAATATTTTAAAAGTAAACTTTATATACAAAGTATGTATATTTGATTTAAGTGAACGGATTGTTGCAAATTGCAAGATTTTCTATCGGCTTTATTTTAAATAAGTTTCTTGTATGAACTAGTTCCCTTCAGTAATTTGCTTTGTATCCGCTTTGCACTAAAACGTGAATTTGTCCGAGGAATTTTTAATGAATTTTTTTTATTCTCTTAAATGCTACAGAGTGGTAAAAGTACAAAAGATGGAAACACCTAAACCGCCAGAGAAATACTCCAACAACAGCTAAAACTGTCACGAGTTGAACTGGCACGTCGCTGTCATTTTTTTATGCACCTGCAGACAGGCATATTTATTTAGTTACTCAACTTGCATTCTTTTTAAGCTTTACAAAAGAGAGCTACATTGGTAGCTTGGCTTAGGCTTATGAATCTATTATTATTTTATAATAATTAAAATAAATCAATAAATAATCAATTTTAAGTCTAATAGTTTTCTTAAGTTGAAAAATAATCAAAGCAAGTTCACAGTGTATTCATATTTCGATATCAAGCATATTATTTTTCTCATTTTACTATTTTTTAATATTGTTTTTTACGGGTTCACTGTGGTTTAACGTGAGCCTTCAGCCAGCAACAGATCGAGCCGGTGAGCGACTTCATTATTTCGACTAAGCCCTCTCAACAAAATAAAAAATTGACTGCAAATATGTATGTAAATATACATGTGCCTACAGTGTGTGTGTGTGTGTGTGTGATTGTGTATAGGCATAAAAGTGTGTGCTCGGGCATTTTCGTGCATAAGCCAAATGCCATTGTTGCTGCTCGCCAGGCCGACTGTTGTCCGTTTATGTCGCGAAAACTTTGGTGTCCTAATCTGCTGCCTGACTTGCATACTAATTTGTTTGCTCTTGTCCTTTTCCTCTTTATAAAGCCGAGGCGAGTCTTACTCTTTTTAGATGCTTTCCTTACCGCTTTTATGGTTTCCCACTCTCTCGATCTCTCTCTCTCTCTTTCTCATTCTTTTGCGTTTTGTTGACAACCCATAGATTATGTTGTTGGTTTTGGCTTTGGTGTGTGTTGTTGTTGTTGTTGTTGTTCAGGCCAAAGCATGTTCTGGATGAGTATGTATAAATGTATATGTGTGCGTGTGTGTGTGTGTGTGTGTGTTTCATGTTCATGTTCGGCTTATGCATTCAGTTTGGTTTTGTGGCCCTAGTCTCTTGGCCACGGACTCCATTGGCTGGTTGTGTTTGTTTGCTTTTGCTGCCCCTCTATAAAGCCTTGTTTAGCTGCTTAATTTTTCCCTTTGTCATGTTGACAGCCCTTCGACAGGGTCGGCCAGTTTTTTTTCTGTGGGTGTTGCTTGGGTTCATTTTTCGCACAATTTAATGTTATTTAATTGGCATTTAAGTTTATGAAAATGTTTGTGTTTCAGCTGCCGGCAAACGGCCTGCAAAAAGGAGCCGTCCTACATAATAATGTCGAGGTCAGTTTTTATCTGACAGTTTGTGTGTGTGTGGCCTTCAAGTGTGCTTGAAAGCTTTCCTTAATGTGAATAGCTGTTCCATTTAATCTCTATCTATTGCACATAAATTTCCTTATCAATTTTAACGGGCGCTTAAAAGTATGCTACACTTTTTTTCATTTTGGCAAATTCAATTAAATAAATCTGCTTGTAGTTAATTTTCGCTGACATTTTAACTACAATGTTAACCACAATATGGCCCCATTTTTTACAATAAATCTTTTTAAAATTTTTTTACTGTTGCTCGGCTTTTGCAAAATTTATGTTGCAATTTTCTATGCGTTATGCAGGAGCTGCCTACAAATTTCATTCGCGCACAAATTGCATTGGCCTTTGGCGTCCGGCAGGCGCTACCAAGTTGACAGTCACAAGCGCACACAACGCACACCGACAACAAAAACAACAGTAGAAAAAGGCATAAAAAACCAAAAAAATATGCGAAAAAATAATTCAAGCCACGCGAATAACAAAAACAAACGCTCGCTGACAATGTTGGCAGAATTTAAAAATTCAATTTGAAAAAGTCAAATGTTTGGCGCACGTGTTTTTTACCATATAAATATATATATATACACATATATATATATGGTTTTTGGCTATCAAATTGGCTTTGTCATGGAATTGCCACATGGGGCAAACACAAAAAATTCTTTAGCTTTTATTATCTAACAGTTTTTGAAAGCTTTACTTTGCAGTGAATACAGCTGCAACAAAGTAGATTGTAAAAATTGTAATACTTCAGCAAATAATTGGATGTGTTTTAGAAAAAAAGTCTTTTATTAAATTAAATAGTTCGATAAATTAAACTAAATTAAATAATATAAAACGAAATTAAATTTGTGTACATCATGAATTCAACAGTTCGTGGAAAAAAATGCAATTAATGTTTGCTGTTAATAAAAACCAACACCCATACTTGTTTAAATTGTTAAGGCTTAACAAATTTAAATTTATAATTACAAGTTTTAACAAAACAGAACTGTTTCCATTTAATAAATTAAATTAATTGAAACTATTCCTCTTCCAATTTACAACACAAATAATTATCAACGATTTGCGTAATTAAACGTTAACATGTTTCTAGTCTTAATGTTTAGTTTTTAATAATGTCCTCAAATGCAACGAAATGCAAAATACAAATTGTAACTTTGTGTACATAATTTCAGCTCATATTTTGTTTGTTGGGACTGTCATCTATTTGTTGGCACTGCGAGGCAGAAGGAACTAGAAAACGTTGTAATTAAAACTGCGTCCGGCTAACAAACATATTTCAGCAGCTGCCGAAATTGTAGTTTTTCATTTGGTCAGGCAAATATTACGCATACGCCATGTGCGGCAGACACAAAGTGCATTTTAATTGCCGCCGCGTGCTTTTATGAAGTGCACATAAAATGCCAGCCATGAAGTCGCCTTTTGTGTGGCAATGCAATGCAGCCGCACATTTTTGCACAGGGCTAGTAAATTTACAAATTGTGAAATAGTTTTTAAGCATTTTCTAGAGCTTGCAGCAACTTAAAGCAGCAGACGATTTTTATGCGCGTGCTGGCTCAAAGCCAAGAGCTGCAATGAAATCGAAAGTCCTAAAATTGTGGCATTAACTGAAAGCTGCTTCAGTTGATGCTGTAGGAAAAACAATTTGCCCAAGGATAGAAACATTAAAGCGGAAAAGAGACAGAGAGAGAAAGGGAAAATATTTGTGTGTGTGTGTGAGTGTTATCGAGTTGAAAGAAACACTCGAAGTGCAGCTGCTGCTGCTGCTGCTGCTGCTGCCCTTTGCTGACCATTATGCTGAACAGCGCTGACTGCATAAATTGCCGGCAAGCTGTCGTTAGGCAAACGAGCTGAGGCTTAGCGCCTGGAAGTATGCAGCAGATTGCGTCTTGTTGGAGCATATGACTATGCATATTTGAAAGGCAATTTCCTGCAGCTCGCTTCATCGATGCAAATGCAATTTCATTGTGTTTACAGGCGCACTTTACACTGTATCTGACTGTCGCCGGCATATACGCATAATTGCATTTCATATCCATTTCCAGTCCACCTTAGCTGCACAGTTTGTTTTTTTTTTCTTATTACACAAACAGTCAGGACATGTATGTTAATGTACAGCTGCTGACAGCGACAGTGCAATCGGGGCCAATCGCTCAGTTGCTGCAAACATTTCAATCAATTCAATCGCAAATTTCACTTCCGCATCCGTTTTCCGCCATTTATTGATCCGCAAATTGCGCCGCCACCTGACAAAATGCATGAAATGCATTTAACAATTTTCACACTTTCACCGCAGCATTTTGTTAAATTCACATTAAATATACATGTGCCCAGCCAAATGGCAGCTGCAACTGCAGTCAGAGCACCACCAGCACCACCCACCGTCAAAATGTCACCATGAATGCTTACGTATCCATTTATGGTCTGGTAAAAAAAAAGGAAGGTGGGCGTTGAATATTCACCTGATAACGGCGTATCCCAAAAACACGTAACACGACATTGCAATTATATATGTAAATACTCAAATGAAAGTCGCCATTGCAGAATGGAAATGCGTAACTAAAAACTATATTTGTGTAGATATCGCGGACAGGTCGAACAATTTAATTAAATACATTCAATTTTTGTTTGACAAAGAATTCTCTTTACACAGTAACAAAATTTTCAGCTTTTAAGTAATAAAATATAATTAAAGCCATAAACCTGTTGCCAAACTTCTCAAAGGGAATTGGCTAAAATTTGTAAAAAGTTTAAAAGTTTCAGTTTCACAACTAAAGCAACTTTTTAGTTAGACGATTCAATGGAAACAGTAATGGATATCCTAAACTATTCTTTTCGGATTAATTTTAATGAAAACAAAATCAGAGTAAACTTACGCTGCTGCAAAGGGGGAAAAGTTGTGATACCTTTTAGGGATTAGTTCATTTTTGCATTAAGTTAGCTTCTATCTAATCAATGTAAGTTGTTAACTGTGTAAAAATGCAGAAGAAGTTTAAAAGCGAAATCAAATGAAGCAAAAAAAATTTCTATACAAGAGATGTATCAAAATGATCTAACTTTTAAGTTAACTAAAATTCAAACGAAATTCCTATAGTTACGTTTAAATAGTTTACATAATTATGCATTCAAATTAAATTGAAATGTGCCATAGTGCTATTCATTTAATTGTGGCACATTTCGCGATTTAAGGCCCTCCCAAATAAAATTATTGACACTCAAATACTATCGATGTGATTGTCAATTCCATTATGCATATGTAGATGATTTTATGCCCATTGCTGGACTGTTGGGCCATTTAATTAAGGCAACGATAGCGAACTGTGTCCAATTGCCAGCTGCATTGTGCAAGTGTCACATTTAATAATGCCAATATATATATACATTTGTGTGTCCATTTAATTAAGGTAATATTGTTGGCACTTCCAACTACGCCACGTGAACGATATAGTTCAGTTGGAAGCCCGTTTCGGAAGCACTCGTCTGTGCATCGCTGGAAAAGTGAATGTAAAACGGCGGACCAGCGATGACTTTGCTGCCGTCCAGTCCATTGCCGCAGTAATAAGTGGGCTGCAACACTGACGACGTGGCCAAATATGAATTGGGAATCAGCAAATAGTCCGAAGCGCGTCCCTCGGTGCGCACAGTGCTGTGGCAATCCGTATCATAGCCCGGACCGGAAGCATTATTGAACTTCGACAGGGCAAGGTGTCGAATGACGTAGCTGTAAGGGAAGGTGTGAATAGCTAGAGCTTAGCACTTGACCAAAACACTCACCCTATCTGCTCATTTGCGCCACCTGCCATACAGATGGTATACTGCATGTTGGGCATATAAGGGCCGCTGGCGAAATTGAAGCTGACAAAGCTGCCGGTCGCAGCGTGAAAGTACTGATCGCAGCCGTTGGGTGCCAACAGCTCCAGATCGGCCTGCGAGGGTGCCGTCAGCGTTTGGAGCAGCTGACCTGCTGGACCCGAGCCCGCATTGCCACCGAAAATGGTGCGTGGCAATAAATTGCCGAGGAAGGGCAACAGAGGTCGCACGGTGGGCAGCACAGGGTCGGGCTGCCGGCTGGTCACGGGGAACATGTGTGCAGGACACTCGAGTTGTGTTAGCGTCAGCTGCCACGTGGACTGTGCCGAGTGGCTGCCAAGCTTGAAGTGCAATTTGAGCGTCTGGCCGCGCTGCAGCTGCACGTACAAATGCTGACCGTTGTTGCGGCCGCAGAGCTTAAAGCGCTGCACCTGCACAAAATCGACACACTCCATCCGCTGCGTGCTGGCATTGAGGCGCGGCTGTGGCAGCTCGAGACGCTCAAAATCGATGCGCACCTGACAGATCTGGTTGCTCCATGGCGCCACCTCGTACTGGCAGCTGTCCAGCTCGGCCAGCTGCCTCGAACCCGGACTCTGCAGGACAATGCGCTTCTGCCGAATACTGGACGCAGCATTGCACTGCAGCTGACAGCGTACGGCGACGGGCGCTAAGCTGAGCAGCAGCAACCAGAGCAATTTCATTTTCTGTCTTTTTGCCTGTTTCCTTTAACGAATGAGAACGCGTTGATTGAATTTGAAAATTTGGCAGCTTGTGGCTTTTATAGGCGCTGCGTTTGTGCGTTATCAAGCAGTTGAATTTCACACTGCAGATAACTGTTATTGACATTGAACGTTCGCTGATAAAAGATGATAACAACATCTGTAAGCAGCAATTCAAGTCAACAAGTTGTCACGTTGCCAAATGTACCCAATACTCATGAGTCAGAGAACAGCAGCCCTTGTGGTGTAACAAAATAAAGACAACCTTTACCTATTTAAAGAAACTAATTTATATAACTGGTGCACTTTAATTAAGACATTGACAGCCAACTTTATAGAGGTCAGGACTAAGCTGAATGCATTTGTAAAAAAAATATATAGATACCTTTTCAACCATATTTAAATGCAATACCAAAGTTAATTTTGTAAAAACTTAGCAAAGGCTTTAAATCGTTTCAAATGTGTACGTCTGTTTAAATTTGTTCAATTTGTGCCATTAACAAATTGTTCTCACATAAGTATTTGAAATTTGTATCCGTTGAATGCTTCGCATACATTGGACAAATATGCCAATGTAAAAGTTCTTGCATTTTATAGACATGGCATGCAAGCTGCTATTTGCCATAAATACCGTTTTATTTAGTCATGCTTTAAATAAAAATTCATTGGCCAAACGTTTTATCAATAAATGCCATAAGCAAGTTTTACGCACATTTTATGACACTCACACACACGCACACCCCAACGAGACAGACGCAAACCAATAACTGCTGTTGCTGCTGCCAGGCGTTTACGGCAGTCTTACACCTTTTATAGCCCCAACACACACACACAACACACACGCACACACCTCATCACCACACACCTCAACAGGGCAAACAATAAAATGCCAGGCATTTATGTGCGCATATTTCTGATTGTGTGTTAAGTGTAGATGTGCCTGTGTGTGTATTTTGTGCTAGAGAAAGTCTGCTCTTAATTCATTTAAGTTCCATATGCTGTGGCATAGTTCAAGGCGCAGCCCTCCAAACAATTTAAATTCAACATTTGCTGTGACGTCACACAATTGTCGCATTTGGAATTTAAATAAACGAGCGCATAATAGGAAAATTGCATGCAAAGCGCGATTAACATATCAAAAATAATGTTTTACAACAAGTTTTCAGCTTTTCACATTTGCATGCACCGAAAGCAGCAGGAAAAAATATAAAAATACTCCACACCATGGAAAACATTCGCGTTTAAGTTTCAAAAAATTTATGACCCAAGTACAAGCACAACAACAAGCCTTAAAAAAATGGAAATAAAAAACGCGTGCAGGCGGCGTATAAAAAAACCTACTAATAAGTTAAAACAAAAAATAAAAATAGGTAAAAAATTGTAGGCGAAAAAAGAAAACTGACGTCGTTAGTAAAAAGGAAAATAAATACAAAGTAGTAAGAATGCTGTAGATTATAGTGTTCGACTTGAAGATACCCTGCAACTGTTTCCATATAACAAGCCTTTAAGGTATGCGTGCTTAACAAAACATTTTAAAAAGTGCGAACAATAATTTCCTTGTCATTGTAAAATAATGTGTATTTAAATAATTATAGTTTATGTCTTAAGGAATATGTTATATGAAAATAATCGGCATATGAATTAGCAAATAATTAAAGAAAAATAAACAATTCTTTACTTTTTTTAAAAGCATTGATCAACATTGAGTATCCACTAAAAAACATTTTTTAAATAAATCTCAGACAGTTTCAATTGCATAACATAAGAAAGTACTTTCCCTTATTCGCACGCTTTTATAAATTTCGCACTTTGTATGGCGAACGTGCAAAGTTTATTCCAAAATGATATCACCTTTTTGCGCCAAGGGCATTTTAACAAAAGTTTAGCAACCGCAGCCACAGCAGCTCCCTCTCTTTCTGTCCCTTGCTCTTATTTATGTCAATGCTTTGTTTTAGTTTTTTTTATTATTATTATTATTATCGTTGTTGTTGTTTTTATTGTTGTAGGA
Source organism: Drosophila lacertosa (assembly GCA_004143845.1). Classification (NCBI taxonomy): domain Eukaryota; kingdom Metazoa; phylum Arthropoda; class Insecta; order Diptera; family Drosophilidae; genus Drosophila; species Drosophila lacertosa. The sequence continues at coordinate 176,683 of SCDZ01000130.1, forward strand.
GGCAGTCGCCTGGTCGGCTGCTTGCATGTCGTACCCACTTGTGCTACCTTTTGAATTTGCAATAAGAACAAAAACTGACGCGCATTTCGTCGCTTGTTGGTTCTCGTTCTTGGTCTGGGTCTGGGTCTCTGGTTCTGTTGCTGAGTCTGACTCTGACTCTGGTCTCGGCCCTGTTTTATGTGATCAACAACGTGTTTTGTTCTTACTCAAGTTGTTTGGTACTATGCGAAAATTGCTTCGGCGAGAAAAATAAGTGCAGGCATGTCAAAAACAAATACACTCACACACACACACACACACAAAGCCTTTGTTGTTTGTTTTTTTCTTTGTTTTGGGGTTGCTAGCTGCAAAGTTTTTTGTGCAGCTTTCTTGTTAGTTTTGAATAACCACCTCATAAAAGTAATACCACAATGTCCTTGCCAGTGCAATTTTGCAATTTGTTGTTGTTCGTTCGCTTCTCTCATGCGCAGCTTGATCGAAATTTAGTGCAAAAGTTTTACGAAAAAAATAACAAAAATAAAACTGGGTTAAAACGTGTCCCATAGAATGCCAATTAGCTGACATTCGATTGGTTGCCAGCTGGAGGGCAAATAGTTTTCACTCTGCAAAGGCAGTTGCCACGCCCTCTATAATCAACAACAACAACAACAACAATGTGCGCGGAGACATCTAAAATGAGAATCTAACGGTAACAAGGAGAAAATGCATATTTTCCGGGCTTGTGTTGATTTGCTTGGCGCGCAACTCTTTTCAATCTTTCTTTTTTTTCGACCATATTTGCTTATCAAGTGCAATGCATGCAACAACAGCAACAACAATGCAGTTGTGCGACGTGTTGCACGCTGGTAACAGCTAAGGAAAAAACTAGCTGTTTCCGGCGCTCAAACACTACGCCAAACTGATTGCGAGGCAAAAGGAAAAAAAAAAATAAATGAAGTATGCAGCACTTTTGTTGCATTTGCAATAAATTTAAATGGAATAACAAGAAGAGCGCAACAAATAAATAGACTGAAATGTTGAACGCAGAACGTGTTCCCAAAAGCACTTTCTAAAAGATAAAGCTATCAGTAAATATAAACTATATAAAAAGCTAGCGAAAATTAAAGCTGCATTGACAATTTAGAAGACATCGCAGCAGCTTTAGCTTAAATAGTTGCAATACTGCAAGCTTTGAACTTAATTATGGAATTTACCTTCGGGCAAAGCCCAATGCAGCTTATTTGCCAACCTTCACCTCTGGGGAATCATCTTATTCAGCATAGCCTTAATAAGCTCTTGGCGATGGCCAGAATCAAATGTCATTCAATAAGGCTTAGCTTACCTTTGAGCAAATGGCTTGAAGCGAAACTTGCTGAAACAGCTGCCTTAAGGAACTAAACCTGACAATAACTGACCAAACCAAAAAACGTGCACTGTACTTAAACTAACTTTAACTATATAAATGTGTTAAAAAATAAATTTCAACCGAATTTAAAATGATCACGCAACAGAGAACGCAAAGCAATAAATGTAAATGTTTTATTGTTGCCGGAAATGTTGACAAGCGCCAGGAAAACAAATCGAAAACTTCATGTAAATAAAAACAGGCAGACACAAAGCGAATGCAATGCAAAACTTGGCTGTGTACGTTGTGAATCTGTTGCTTTTTAAGCCATGAGGCACAAATTGCAAAACTGTTTTTCTATTTACTTATATATTTAATTTAATGCATTCTGGCCATCATCATCATCATCATGAAAAAGTTTCAGTCTGTCAGTTTGGCAATTGTTATTACTTTTAAAAACTTTGGCGCTTTTATGTTATTGTGTTCTTTATTCATTTACTTTTTTGTAGCTGCTCGTCGTACGTTGCGTATGCGTATTATTTGGTAAATGGGAAATTTAACATAAATGCGATTACAGTAAATGCATTTGTCAGTAATATTTGTGTAACAAATGGTGCGGCAAGTATTAACTTGCCTTTAAAAGCCAAACAACGCATCAGTCAACGCATTTTGGCTGCAGCCGAAAGCCAAGTTGAGATTTGACTTAGCCCCAGACTGGCATTTGTCAGGCGCTGAGACTTATTTATGTGCGTCGACTGCAGCCATTCATTGACTTTGTGACATTATAGTTGGGCGGCATGCCAGCAAAATTTTGCCCGCCAGGCAACGCGCGCCCGCACACCACACACACACAAACACACACAAAGTGTGTGCCTGAAATTCTACTGTCAACGACAGCAGGCAACGCCGTTGTCTTAGTTTGCCACATGATGCACTTGCCAAGCGGCGACGGCGGCGGCGGCGGCGGCGACGACGGCACAATATGTCTTTGATTTCCGCTTATGCTTTAAGTCAGCCACGAGTGTCCCGCCCCCACCCGCCCACTCGTGGCTGACTTAATGCAATGCAAGCTGCAGAGACCCTACAAAGTGCAGTGTAGTGTCCTTAAACTTATTCGTATTTGTGCATTTTGAGTGCAAGCTGTTTTATGAAATACCCATTGAATTGCCACTCAAAAAGCCACAAGATGTTTTCAGTGTGTGCTAACAACAAGTAAATTCCATAAATAATATGTGTATATTAAATATATTGAAAGATAAGATAAGAATCAACTTCTTCCCATTAAAAATAAGTATTAAGTGTCAGACATAAAAAATCAATAAAAAATTATATGTGGTATTCAGCGGTAAATCTATAAGATGTTTTATTTGCTTGTAAAATTTTTTTTATGTGTTACACAACTCTTGAATATGTTATAATATTCTTTGCAAGGGCATTAAACAACACACAACATTTATTTTCAATGGAAGCAAACTAAATGCACAACAGTAAGTGAATGAAATGCGCTTAGTGGCAGCACGGCGTATGTGTAATATTTGCATATTTGCACTTCAAACCAAAAATGTACCATAAAATCTAGCTTAACGTTGCATGCAACAATTTGAGTGTTTATCTAATCAGCATTTTGTTGACTTTTTGTATGCCACATGTGTCAAAGTAACGGACAATTTATCGATATGCGCATGCAGAAAATATCTTGAAAATTGTATTTATCTATGCAGTTGACACTTGATTTGATTTAACAGTTTAGGGCCAGATCGTAATTGCTGGCAATGGCAAGTGCCAAATGGCAAATGGAATATATTAAATTGTAATTTAACATTTTTGCAATATACTTGTATTTATTTTAAATTTGCTCGCAGTGCGTTCAACGTTTATCTGCCTGTCTGCACGTAGTGCAAATAAAGTTGCCTGCTCCAAGCCAAGTGGATTTATGTGCAGCTGAGGCTGGTAGCTTGTGGCTAAGAGGAGGATGCTGTGAGGTGGGAGGTGGCTGGCAGGCTGGGGCGCCACGAAGCCAATTCGCTGGACAACACGCGACGTATACTTAATACACACGTATGCAATGCGTGACTGCTGCAACAAACATAAGTCGAACTCGGCAGCTGAGTGTACATCCGGTTATGTATGAGTGAAAGAGAAACTGTGTGTGTTTTTCTGCCTCTGGAGCTTTGCAAAAGAAATGAACTTAAAATGTGCAAATTGTTTATATTTCAAGCGGCAAAGAAAACATTGCGAGATATGTGCAAGGCCAAATCCTTCGGCCTGATGTAAGTATGTGCCGGACATTGAATAAGATTAATGAAGGTTTTGTTTATGGTTTTTTGTGCGGTCATACGGCCGCCTGCTGCGGTAACATGGCGTGGCCGCAGAGTTCTGCTTGCCGTTGCTCCATCTACCGATCCTCCTCTTCTCCTCCACCGTCATCCTGCTGCTGCTGCAAGCAGATTTTGGCTTGTTCTGTTGCAGACAAAAAAAACATATTTCAATGATGATTTTTCGGGTAGGTGGTGCATTCAAAAAGCCCAACAGCAAGCAGGCGGCAACAAACTGACCCACATCCAGAGTATACACACATGTAGTATAAACAAACGGAGATGTTGTTTTTGTTGTTGTTGTTGTTGGAGCCACAAGCAACTGTCACTTGCATGTTGCGAATTGTGTGACAATTTGGTTAATGTTCACCCTGGAGATATATTTTTATTGGTCTGTCAGAAAATAATTCCCGTTTTCGGCGCTGTAAAATAAAATGTCAGCATGCTTTCAGAGTTACTTAATAATTTATATACAGATTGATTTGTATGGACTTATTGAATTTGCTTTTAAAATTTAGTTCATTTTCCTTTAAGAAAGAAGGGCAACAAAAACGCAGTGGACTGCTAACTATGCGTATTTCGCTTTATAAATTTTATAAATCATAAATAAAACAGAGTAAAAGTTTCTGCCCACATACCTCCAGCATAAATTGCTATAAGAGCAAACTGTTGTCATTAATATCAAATTAATTGTATTTCAAAACTAACTTAAAGTACTTTACATTCGCTTTCCAACTGCGGCACAAAACTTTTGCCTTAACTGCATTTTTCTCACGCTTCATAGGATTTTCTTTTCTATAATTTCAGTTAAATTATACGCCGAGCTCGAAGAACGCATAATTCATAATAAACAAACCGTAAGTAGAGCTGCAGACACCTTAAGTTAGAGGAAAGGAGAACCGACAACAGCAGCAAAGCGAAAAACAAAACAGAGCCGAAGAGGTAAGTAATCAACGTTGAGTACGTACTCCATTACTTTGAAATAATGTGCCACGAATTGCAATTTAATGAGCTCATTGACAGACCCAACAGCTGCAGCAAAGGACAAAACACAGTGTGTAAAAAATATAGAGTAATGCCAGGGAAAGGATGTTAACGCAGAAATAAGTTAGTCGCGGCTAAATGGCCCGTAACTTAGCCGGAAAGATAGAAGATTTACGCGCAAGCCGCGTATTAAATATTAATCATAGCCCGCAATGCTAAAGCCCGCTGGCTTTAAGCCAACATAAATTCAACTCAACGCGCTTACCATAGAAAGCCCCCGGCCGCAGCCTCCCCGAGGTGCCGCGAAGCGTTACCAGTTTTTAATTAACCACCAGGGGTTCTGACCCCGCCGGAGCCCCAGCCCCAGAACCAGCCCCAGCCCCAGCCTCGGGTTGTCAGTCGCGCTGAATGTGTCGCATGTTGACAGTTGTTACCTACATGCGACATTATAAATATTGCGCTTGCTGCGCCGTGTGGCAACCAGCCACGTGAGCGCCACATGGCAGCTGTTGCTCGAATAGTTTTTAAGTACTTGCTAATGAGTCTGTAACTTGTCCGCTCGTGTCTGCCACGGCAGGTTCTCTGCCCAGTAATGCACTCGCTATTTAGACATTTCACAACATATTTTCTGCACAGTTTTGTAAATTACGAAAACGTTCTTTAAAAGCTTACTTTTGAGCTAATTAACTGAGCTTAGATCGTGCTTAAAAGATTACAAGAAAGGCAAAATATTTACCACAAATAAATACTTTTTTATTAAATATTTAACAATTAAAGAGGATAAATAACAAATTCAGATTTTCACTGATTTTACATATTTATATACCCATTTATATGCTTCATTATATTGTATATTCTCATTTTAATATTAACTCAGGGCCCAACAAAAAATATTATGCAACATATATTATATTCCCTTTTTGGAATAGGGGTAAAAACAGCTGAAAGGCACGCATATGCGCTTACATACATATATATTTAAATTATATGTATGCAACCCCTTTTATTTTGTCTCTGTTTAACAAGACAACGACGAATGCCCAGCGGGCAGTCAGGCTAAGAACAATGGCTAACAATGTTACGCATACGCCGCGTGTACCAGCAATTGTTGCCCTGTTAAGCATTTTTAAGCTGCCAGCATTTCTTGTGTGAAAAAGTGTTTCAAGTGGAAAGCTTACAATTATGTAACTGTTGAGGGTGAGACATGGAAGACAGACTTACATGAATATATCTCTCTATATACATATAGATAAGATATTTTTTTGTTTGCTTTAAATTTAAGACTGAAGAAGCGCGAAGCAATTGCAAAGCAGCTAGAAAAAAATTGTATTCACCGTATAAATTTGCACTAAACTGGGATTCGAAATGGATTTTCTAAGCTAAGGAAACAATGGGGCCACGGCATAATCGCCATGAATGAAAGCGCAGCATCATCGACTAGAACGACGTTGACGGGCGACGGGCGACGGGCAACGGGCGACGGGTGATGGCTGATGGGTGACAGCAACATGGCCATGACAGGCGGAACAAACGAGCTTGGCGTATATGAACCAGAGAGCTACAGCTGCTACAGTGCTGAAACTAAGGCCGAGACTCGAAGTCTGAGTCTGAGCCTGTGCCTGTGCAAAATGTAGTTTAGTTTCTCGCTCTAGTCGTAGTCACTCTGCTTAATATATTTGCATGCTGTTAGCTGCGAGTTGGTGGACGGGCAGGGGGAATGAAGCGGGCGGTAGTGGCATTATAAATCGCATTAAGTGGATCATACTTTGCATATGAAGTGCCCGACTGACGCTCCTCGCTGACGATGCCGACTGCCTTGTGATAAAAAGCAAGCACTTGCAAACAACAACAATGAATGCTGCCGCAGTCGACGCCAACAAACTCACGCGCAGCGCAATCAAAATTCAAAAGTTTCATTACAGGTGGATATATCTGCAACGCGGGTGGTTGGGTGGATTTTTAGTGTTACCAGGTCTCTGCGTTTTATGTTGTCAATTGTTTGGCAGCTGATGATGAATGTTGCCGATAGCGCCGCATTTCTCCAACGTTGATAGCGAAAATTTGTAGCCGCATTAAGTTTGGCACGTGGAACTTGTTATACTTCCACTGAGAAGCCGTAATGGCACTGCATAGCTGTAAATTATGCGATAAAGTTGCGAAATGAAAACTTTTACCTGAAAGGGAGAATAGTCTTGCAATTGCTTTAAACTGCTATAATTTTCTTAATATTTACCTAAGTAATGCAAATTTCCAAAATTTTAAATAATTTTCAATTGAAAGATATTCAAAATAAATGTGCCTGAATAAACTAGAAGAAGAAATCTTGGCAACTTTAAGCTTTATTAAATTAAGTGTGCCCGCTCTGCTTTAAATTTGCACTCTGTCTAGACATCTCAATAAGCATCTATCGCGTTGGCCAACTCATATTCATGAGTTGCCATAAACTGAATGTCATAAATATGTATGGCTTTTGGCTATTGAACCGAAGCGCCTGCCCACAACCAACCTTGGCGACGTCCTTTCAGAAATAGCGCTAACAATTATCATAAATATGCTGAACAAAAAAAATAAACAGATAAAAAACTGCAGACTGCCAATTAAATTGTTTCTCATTAGGAGGAAACTTGCAAGACAACAAATTTAAAAAAAAGTTCCCCTACACGTTTAACAATAACAACTGTTGTTAATGTTTTATTAATAAAATGCAAAACATGTCTTTGTTTTATGCTTGCTGAATTTAATTGAAATAAGTATTTAAAAGACAATAAATTAAAATGTGACTAAAGTCAGGGCAAGGACACAACTACAACTAAAAAGCCAACACAGTAGCACATTATAAGCTGAACGAACAAGACAATGCTTGTACAATACAAAACAGCAAGAACAATGTCAACCCCCTTCCCCCGTCCCAGCCCAACACCCTCTAAGACTCCTTTGCCGAAGCTCCAAAAGAACGCCCACAAATGCCATTAGAGTACAAAGAGACTTGAGCGCCATTGCTGCTTGGTGCGATGCGTATCGGCAATCGCATAAATCTCGTCCTTTGAGAGTTGTTACCGGTTCACAAAGCGCGACAGCGTTGCCACCTAGTTGCAAATTGTACGCAAGGGTTTCCTTAAAGCAATTACAACACGCAGTTTCCTTTTTATGCACTCGAGAGCTCGGACTTCGACTCAAACTCGACACGGACTTCGCTCGGACTTTCTGCTGACTTCACATTGTGGCAACGTGACTTTTATTGGACTTTGCCTGTTTTTCGTTATACTTTTTTTTTTAATGTTTTTTTTCTCTCGGTCTTTTTGTTTCTTTTTGCTATTTTGCGTTCATTGCTAAAACTTTTCGTCTCTTGTTTATGGCATTTATCGTGCTATTTATTCAGCTTGTTATGCCTTTTGTTTCACAAGCCCCCAACCCCCCAAAAATAAGGTTCCCCCCCCACTAAGTTGGATTTGTCTAGGCTCACGGCTCACGGCTCACGCATATCCCGCAGCGTTTTCCTTAACGCGCCTTCGCGCTTATCTAAACGATTGTCTGTGGAGTGATTATGAGTGTTGGTAGGTTGTTAGCATAATTGACGCCCCCTGCCCGGCTGGCAAATACCTTCCTCCTACGCAGCTCTAAAGGCAGATACTGAATAATAATCAAGTGCTATTTGGTTACGTTTTCATGCCTAATAATAACTTTGATTGTGGGCAACAGCTTATGTGTGTGTGTGTGTGAGTGTGTGTATCTGAATAGGGGTTAATGAGAAGGGTAGATTAGATGAACTAAATATTTAATATAATATTATTAAATAAACAACTATAAAATGCGCTTACATTTTTGTAAGTAGTAGACAGCAAACCTCAAAGCAAATACAAATATTCTTAGTGTTACTAAAGAGTAAGCAAGGCAACGTTTACATGAGTTAATGGGTTCCTAACAGGTAGCAAGCAAATTTATCTTCATTTTATTTCAATTTTCCAACACTTTTCGCCCAGTTAACGCCAGCAGCAACTGCAGTTGGGGAAATCAGCACAATTAACAGAGAACACACACAGATACAGATACATCCACACACAGACAACGTAATCGTGCTTAAACAGGACAAAGCGCAGGGCAAATTACTGCAGACTAACGCACACCATTAACACAAACACATACACACACACCCCCATTCGCACACAGGCAAAACTTTTGATTACAACTGAAGTGCAATGATGTTTGGCGTTGAAATACCGCCTGAAATTGTCACAGAAATGACTGCAAAGTTTTTGGCACAAATCTGTTGAAATTGTTTCGCTTAACCGAAAAACAAGCACAACAAAAAAACAACCAAAAACAAAAAAAAAATAGAGAAAGAAAATAAAAACCGCCAACACGCCGCACTGGCGGCTATTAAAGCCAAGTGCAAACATGACAAGGACAAGTGACAACATCTAAAGATGCCACTTGATGTTTAAATTCCAGCATGTGGCAGCATGTCAGTTGGGGTGCGCGTTAGCTGGATGACATTGTTTCTATCATGCTCTAATGCTGATTGCGCAATCAGCTTCGCCCACACAGTCAAGCGTTGCGTATACGACCTGTTGACTTCGAGCTAGCAAAATGCTTTTCACATTTTTGGGTAGTGCAAAAGTGCAAAATGCTATGCGTGTAATTATTGTAAGTGCTCACCGCAACAACAACAACAACAGCAATACAAATACTCAGCTATTATACGTACTGGACAATAAGCTCTGCTCTGCTCTGCGTCCAGTTTGTGGTAAGAGATTGGTTGCATGAATTAGGTAACAGGCCACATGAGTAACCCGCTTTGTCTAGCTGAACAGAATGTAATTCTATTTGTGGTATCTGCATATCAGTGTTACACAACACACATTGCTATGCGCCTCTGCTGATAATACTCCTCTTGAAATGTGATTCCTACAATACTTGGCATTAGGACTAATCAAGACATTTAATGTTAGCCCTTTTTAAAATATGTAAACTTTAGACAGTTTTCATTAATTTTGACTACTATCGATAGTTTTGTCATACTACATCAACCCAAGCATAACTAAACCGTAAAATGGCCGCACATTGAATTGAATAAATCGAATATTTCAAAAATAAATTTATATATAATAAAAACGTTTGCAATGTGTGTGGCAAGCGTTAAAATATTATTTCTGATATTTATAAGGCAGGTAAGCGTGGAGCGGGAGCACATTAATACGCATTTGGCCTGATGGCAGTTGGCAGTTGGTCTGCGGCGGCTGAAAGTTGGCAGGCCGCGATGTTGCCGCTGATGGTTTTGTGACGTGCCTCGCATTTTAAACCAGTACAACCAAATAAATATTTAAGTGCCAGCGAAAATCAAAATCGTGCTCTATTTATGTTTTGAATAACATTAAAAATATCATTTTAATCGATTTTGGACTGATTTGATTAAAATTACATAAAAGTATTAAATAAGTATTAGGTTTAAAATATTTAAATGTGCATTTTTCAAAGCCTCGCCAGAGATCAATTGGAATTGAAAACATACTTAACGAAGCTTACCTCATTTACTTAGACGTAATCTTCGTCTATGCTGTGCTCTTTTAGGAAAGTCATATTTGACTGTGATTTATTTTCTAAGTCAATAAACCAAGAGAACAACAATAAATATATTTCTAAGAAAAATAACATCAACCACACACATATACCAAATAAAGCTCTTAAGCCATTTGTCAATGCAGAGTGCAAAAAAAGAAGAAACCGTTGCAAAACATTTCGCGGAACTCAGGCAATAACTGTGCGAGAAAAAAAAGAACATCAAATGCGTTTTTTCTTTGCCAGAGCGAGCAAAATCTTGTTTTGCATCAATAAACATTGACATTGGCGCTTATGCATGTATAAAGGACTGAGTGTGCGGGTGTGAAGCCATGTGTGTATAAATGTGTGTGCCATAAATACAGTATTCGCAGCAAACAATGCTTGCATTTGATGCTGGGCGCCATAAATGATGCATCTGCCTTGGTAACAATAAAAGCAACCAAAATGCAAGTCTGCGTCAATCCATAAACAACATTAAAGCTAATGCATATATAGCACGGATCGAAGTATCTGGTCAGCACACATGATGCCGCAAACCAGACTAAAGAAAAGCAAGAAAACTTTTACGCAAAAAGAAATTTGCTGGCGTGTACGCAATGCAATTTCTTATGGCATAAAAATTATGCAGCTGCTTAATACTCAGAGCATAAAAGTGTCTGCATCAGCTGTTGTATGCCTTAAAGTGTTTTTAGTGCTTAATTAAACTAAGACTAGACAGCAGCTTAAACTGTTTCAAGTATAATATAACATAATCATTTGCTGGATAAGCTTCATAAAGTTTACGCTGGCGTATACTTAATATTTACCAAGAAAATCTTTGAACCTTTTGCACTTTCTCAACTATAACTAGTTACAATTCTATTTCATAAGAGTATTTATTGTATACACGTTGAACTAATTGCAATACCGAGCGTATACTTAATCTAAACTTATTAAACACAGGTCACGACAGTTAACCCAAAGCATTAGCAAAACCTTCGACCGGAAATTTACGTTAATGCCACAAACCGCACAGGAAATTAAGGCAAATTTGCACAGGTTTCTGTCAAGTTCGTCAAACAAAAAACAATAACACAAAAAATGATAAAGAGCATAAGCTGGAGCCATTAGCAAGGCTTAGAGCAAGGCAAAAATCATAAGCTTCTAATTTCGCTAGGCCAAATATGGCAGGCGATGAAGAAGAAAGAGCAACAACATATGCTGTGTGTGTGTGTGTGTTGAATAGGATGTGGCTGCGATATGGCAAGCGGGTCGTATGCGTAATACGCCTAATGCAAAACGCAAACTCAAATAAAAAGTGATATGCGCCGAGTAGCGAAGACGTTACGCAAATGTATTTGTAAGCAGCCACTTAGCACACTTACGAGCGGAGTTTGAAATATGCTAGGCAGCTGACTGCTTTCAGCAGCAACAAGACGACTATATAAAACAAAAGCAGCCAAAGCGAAAATCCTCTTGAGAATTTGACAACATATTCACACGGAGCCCACTCTTGACGCCGGCAATCTCAGCGCGTGCCACACGCTTTCCGCATTTAACGCGTATTTTGCACTCGCTGCTCGGTGTGCGTGTGTGCCAAAAAATTGTGGCATGCGGCACAAACGCATTGCGAACATGTTGCATAAATTGTTTTGCTTCTTTATTTTTTTATTTTTTTTTTTAAAGTCAGCCAAGCTGAGTGAAATGTGAGCTGAGCTTAGGTCGAGCTGCATTGCTGTCAAGTAGGGGGATTTTTGGATAACTTTATTTAGCCTCCAGAGCACCTAGGATTTACCCCATGCTTGCGGCACCTTGATCTACGACCAAACGCCTGATGGACAGCATTGGGCCAACTGCTGACAGCAGTTTCCTTCGCTCCCTCACATCCCCAGACTCCAGCGGGTAAATCTGGGCTTAGCTGTGCTTCATATTTTCTATTTTCCATTTTCCATTTTTGCCACTTTTGACGCTGTCATTACGATTTAATATCAAAATATGTGACGATGACTTGCTTAAGTAATATTGAAGCGACACAGAAAGCTAAAAATAAAATCGGTTCATTGATTTTCTTCATATTTTTATGAATTTGTCGCCACATTTTTTAAAAATTCGCATAAAATCGATTAAATTAGATAAAGCCAAATTCTATATCGAAAACAAAACCCGCTTACAATTAAATTGCTGGAAATCAGTTTCGTAAACCTCCTGTTGACATCCTGCTAGCCACATAATTAGGTCATGACTTGACTACTTTTGCGGATATATAAATCTTAGTCAGGATTTTACACGTTCTCTCATTTTGGCCAACGCGACTTGGCCAATTTAACTAACCACCTAACTTCGCTAAATTTAATATAATATATTTTAGACGTGCCAATCGCTGGGCATTAATTTGAGATTTACCTAAACAATGCCTGCGGGATTTGCGGGCAGCGCGAATGCCCGACATCCAATTTACAATTTATGTAATGTGCGTGCTTGTAATTTGGTGATTTAATTAGTAGCAATAATTCATTGTTTTTGCCGGCGCCGAAACCAAAGATAATAAATGGCATTTAATTGTTGGCCATACTCCTAATTAGTTGCTGGCCATAAGCCATGCTTTGCATGTGCTTTGTTCTAAATGCGAATGCGAATCCTTATCGCGGATCTTCTAATGGACTGCATAATATGCCCAGGAAAGGGGCCAAATCGACGTGATAGAGGTTTGGGGTTACAATTTGAATGTATTTATTCTATAATTTGATTTTAAATTCGAGGTAATCTAAACATTATATAATAATGCTTTATATAAATAAATATGTGTTTGTGTGCACTTCTTTTCCTAAGTTATTGTTTGAACATGTAAAAAGCAAAACTGCATCTTTGGACCGAGTAAAGACTAAGAAGTTTTCTTTTGCTAATCTTTGAAATCATACTTTTTACTTATTGTCTATCAGATGGATTGTAAATAAAAAATATTGAAAAAAAAGTCTTTAAAATAAGCCACTTAGTGAAACTGCTCATGTAGTATCTAAAAACGATTTCAACTCCTGCAGCTTTTACCAACTATATGTGTGTATAAATCATATATGCTGTACACAGATATCCGCTAAACATTTGTGTAAGCGTTGACCAAAATGATTCACCTGCGACGCATTGATATAATTCGCATGTAATGTGCGGTTAACCATTTTGCCACGCCGTCGTGTATAGACACATACTTAGGGGCACAATAAACTGGTTGGCAGTCAATGCAATAGCAACAACAACAGAAGCAACGAAATGACAACAAGTATTCAACAATAATTAATAATCATTAGTAAGCCGCACATTATTAAGTGGTTGACTAAATATTGAAATTACAATGGTATTAATGCCATCAGGAACAACATAAACAATGGCCTTATTATGGCAACGGCTGCCAGCCGAGACCGGCAACAATAACCACAACAACAACATTAACAGCAGCAGCAGCAGCAGCAGCACGAGCAGCAACAATGACAACAATGTAGAAATTGCTTTAAACAAACGTTGAGCGGAAGCTGGTGTGGGAAATATGGAAAAGGGGGAGCGGGGAGGAGGTCAACTGTGGGTGTGACTGTGGGTGTATGGCAAATTATGGGCATGCGTGTGAATTACAAGCATGTGAATTGAAACAGTGACACGACCAGCTCGTACCCAAAAGTGCCATTGCACATTGTTACAATAATACCGAAATGAATGTGTTCTCAGAAACGATTTTGAGAATAACTTTTAAGTGTGATTTATAAAATCATAAAATATATATAGTATATTTATTCAGTCTTCTTAACCACTAATGAAACTTTACAGTCTGGTGTTTAAAATATATACAAACATTTGCGAACTAAAAGAGAAAGCGATTTGGGAACGTCTGTTGCACTTTAACGCCATGATGAGCTTGTGTGGGAAATGATTATGGTCTCGAAGTGGTGTACTGCTATCAGCATTGCAATTGCATTAATAATGCTGCAGGACAAGGACGAGTGCACGACGACAGGCACGACAGGATGGGAGGGGCTGGCAAACACACCCATTTCGCATACTTTTTGGCGCGCAGAATTTCATATTTGGCAATAATTATGCCCATGGCTCTGGTGCTCTGGGGCTGAGCATTAACCTGAGTGAGTGCATGTTTGTGTGTGTGTGTGTGCGTGTAAGTGTGTGTGTTTGATTGTGTGCTTATTGCGTATGCAGTTGCCATTATAATGCATAATTTATGCACGCATTTAATTAAATTCCAGTACTTGCACTTATTTTTACATCAATTTGTTGCCCCCCAAATGCAGCCCCAAGCAGCACTGACCCAAATTCCCCACAGTGAACGCATTTAATTTTGGTTTTTTTAATTTAATCAACCCAAACATAACCGCAAAAAATTAACTGTCAAAATACTTTACCAAATTAATTTTAAGTGGACACGCAATTAGTTAAACATTTCATTTCAAATGTTATTGACAATTTGCCAAATTTGAAAAGGCTGCTCCGGCCTGGTACTAAGCGGATTTGTAATTTGTCAATTTTTGTATGATTGTGGGTGCAAATTAATGAAACGTTTAAAGTTAATTATTTTTAATGGGCATTAGGCGGCAAAACACATTGCGTATACGTATTTATGCGAATAGGTAATAATAAATAATTATATGATTTGTGGAGCTGGCCGATTACGTGACACATTGCGCAAATATTTAAACATAATTAAAAGCAATACATATGTTTATATTTAATTTAATTATTTTTTCACTGATGCATTTGTGTATCATTTATATTAATAAAAGAAATCGAAAAGATTGTATAATAGTTGATTTGTGGGAAAAGGCTTTTATGATAAATATTTATTAGCTATAATCAATGCTAAGTCCTTTAAATCTCGTTACGCCAGTTTCCGAAATAATGTAACTATTATTATTTTTGCCTTTTTATATTGTATAACTTAATAACCTGATTATGAATTTTTAAATACAAAAAGACAAACTCACAAGTATTTCCATTGCAAATAATACGAAATATGCGTCGTTGAAAATTTAAGACAGTTATAAATACAAATGGTTACTTTGGAATTTCCTTCCCTCACTTCTTCCATTTTGCCTTTCTCCATAAACACTTTTAATTGTACAAGAACTACACACATTTGCAATTTTCACTTGATTTATGTACTCATTATGCACAACAATTACAAATAAAACTTAAATCAATTGTAACTAAACGATATTTTAATTAGTTTGTGTAGTGTTAGTGTGATTAATGCATTTGTAAATGGGCGTACAATTTATTAAATACAAATAAAATAAAGCTCATGTTGCCAGTGTAAATAAAGTTATTTAAAATACATAACATATAAAAGTACATATTCAAATGGAGCACAAAAACTGTTTATGATATGCATATATAAAAACCTGGTACTCTTTACAAATAGTTTAATAAAAAGAAGTTCATTTTTTAATATAATAACTTTATTCAATAAAACACCAAAGCTAATAATAACTAATTACTTTTTAAAAATGTTTAAACAAAGTTAACTAGTTGTCGAACAATTTTTAAATTGTTTTTATGTAATTTGTCTCTTACTCAGTCCTCTTCCAATATGCCGTTTCACGTTGAGCCCCTGCTGCGCATTAACTTGACACGCCCCTTAAGTAAACTTAGTTGGACGGCCAACCAGTTGAGGCCCTAAATCAATTGGGCCAAGTGTCTGCTGTGACATGGTCAACTAATGATGATAGATCAAGCATACTTACACTTAGTCACTCGCATATGGAACAGGAGGATGACAGGATGTCGTCATGCGAAGCATCGTTGTGCGACACCGTAACTAATTTTACTCGATGCTTTCCACTCGATGCGTGCAGCTGTGAAGGACATTAAGTTGTTGGCAGGGACAACAACATGTCACAGGCGCACAGGCGAGCCGTAGGACAAGATCTGCTCATTATTTATTAATTGGATTTAATGTTCATGCAAATTGGGCGCGTGTCCCTCCGAACAGCTGCATATTTCAATTATTTGTAGAATGCAGCAACAAATCACATGAGACAAGGATCAAAACAAATGCACTCCTTTAAACAACTCCCCTCACTCCGAATGACCATCTTTTTAATTTAATTCGACTTGTTTTTAATTAACATACCTTAAATAATTGCATGTGGTTAGAGTTTGGCATTTTCACGTAAATATTTTGCAATTTTTATTTAGCCACTGGCAATTTTTACATTTAACTTCTCAAGGTGGCCATTAAATATTATTCTTGAGTCTGCTAGGAATTTGATTGGAGTTGGAAAGGAATTTATTAAAAGAAAAATTTTTGTATATTTATAGATTGACTTATCAAAGACAATACTATGGAGATAGCGGTAATATAATATGGCAAATTGGATATTTTAAAATAACTGCTTTTTCCTAAATACATGGGTATGTTTATTTTTATTCAAGTGCATTTATTCTAAAATTTTTGTACGCGAAGTAGTTTATGAGTTAAAGCTCTTATCAGTTGATGGTTCCTTTGGGAAGTATTTATAAGTTTGGTTTAACGTTGATAATTATAACTGCGTATATGTAAGCCGCCAAGAAAAGTTAAGTTAGGGATTGTGTAGATAAGTTGCCCTACATAAAAGTAAATAGAATGCTTTATTACAATAGCATTAATGCTAAAAATCATCTGGGCAACTTCATGCTAATCAGGAAACTTCGATTCATTTTATAGGATTGTATAATTAATACACTCTATTCTATATTAAACAGGTTCACAGAGGCACAATATGAGCCACTATATACTTTATATATACATATACTTTATATATTACACCCTCCACTGACTACACCTAGATAAGCCCTTATAATAAAGTGGATAAAGTATCAGTATAAGGCATAATAAAAACCAGCAGAGCTTTTACCTCGCACCCGTAAGTCCTGTCCTGAAAAAAGTCTGGCTCAACTTTGAGTTTCTGGCAGCTCCAACAAAAAACAAACAAAAAAAAGGCCACATAAAAAATAATCCCGGCGCGCAACTTTTGGCGAAAAAACATGATGCGTACAAATGCAAGTCTCATTAATTTGGCCCGGGCTGCAATTTAAAATTTAGTGCTTGGCTCCGCGCTGCAGATTGTTGGGGTCTACAGTTAATTAACACCTGTATGTTGCCGGCTCCACTGTAGGCGATTCGTAGGGGTGGCTCGCGGTGGTTGCCGCTGCTTCCAAACCGAACCACTTCAGTCACACTTTTGTGAGCCACAGCCGTGTGCGCTGACGCAAAGCGGAAGTGGCACTTGGCAGGAAAGCAGCCGCCAACGTCGTAGCAGAGGCTGCTGCCGCGGCTACCGCCGCTGCTGCTAGCGTATCGAAAACCGAAACTTTTGATGGAAAAAGTTTGCAACAACAAACGCATTCTGGCCAGCAGCTGGATGCGGAGGCGTCGCGTTGGCCGCCTTAAAACCGTCAAGAAAATCGCTATAATTCTCGCACAGTGCCTCATGAATTTTGATTTTTTTTTTCGCCTGTGTTTTCGCTTTCACTTTAAGCAGGGTCTTAGATTTGAATAATGAGCGTAAGGTGCAAAATTGCAGGCTTAAAGATTAATGTTGTGGCGCGCTTAAAGCGCAAACTCTGCTTAACAAATTTATGCCCAGATAAGGCCAGCCTAAAACAATTGAAAAGTGCGAGCCGCCGAAAACTTTTTAAAAAAAAAAAAATAATAATGTGGCTTGGTGAATTGTGGCCAAGGAGCAGCGCACAGCCAACATGACAGCCGCCATGAAATACGGCACAGTTGCAGTTGCCGGCCGAGCATCCTGACCGTGTTCCACGCCAAAGGCCGCAGGCTCTCATAATTCATAAGCCACTGGGCGCAGCATCGCCCATCGTCCTGCGGTCATATTATATTTCTGAACACCGAAAACCGACAGCTGCCGCCGCCGGCAGCGAATTGAATTGGATGTCAGCAAATGTTCAAGATTTGTCTAATTGCCAAGCGGCTTCAAAAGGCAACTGCAATTGGTCTCGTCTTTGATCTGGCCATATCTTAACGTTGCAGTATGCCCAAAGTTCTGTATTATGCAAATGCGCAGTAGCTACAAAAAGTTTGTCACTTCAGGAAAGAGCTCTAAATAAAAAAAACATCAAGTAAGCATGCTATGCAAGGAAATGAGCAACGAGCAGATACCCTACAAATGGAAGTGTTTGATTATTGTTATATATTTTTTTGTTATTTTTGAATGTTCAATAAAAATATATTATACAAAACACTTTTTGATATATATTTTGTGTATAGGGTATATAAAACTACTGCCATCTGTAGTATCTCTAGTCGAATTGTATTTTTGATTCAATTATTTATATATAAATATATATTCAATGGCAGCATCCATCCCATTGATAGTTATATATACACAAATAATCTCCACCTAAACGCTTGCCTTTTAAATTTTGCACCACTTCGCAAAGTACATTTACTTCCATTTACCCCTAGTATACCCATTTTGCACTTGTTCACAGAGTATATACAAAAAAAAAAAAAATAAAAATAAAAGGCAGCAAAGAAAATGCAGTAGGGGCAAGTTTTTGCTGAGTAGTGGCCGCAGCTAGAATGCTGATGACTTTGGTAACAACTTAAATTGTTTGGCAGCAATGGATATATGTACTCGCAAAGAGGACAAAGTTGAAATGCGTTTAGGGACTGCCGATTTGTAAGTAAACTCGTGCTGCTCTAATGCTGCATAAGCGATGTCGGACATTTTAGCCAATTATCTTGCCAACTTTAACTTCTGGCTGCACTTTTTTACGCACTCAAAACAGAACTCAAATCTTTGTCTTTTTTAAAACGAAATTTTACTTCCTGAACGCGTAATGTATGCCGCCTAGTAATAAAATAACAATCAGACAGTTGTAGAAAGCACAAAAAGTTATGCCCATAATAGTCCAGTTATCCGCGTCAAAAAAGGCTCTCGGCTTGCATGAATAAAATCGACGGTCTTTGGGAGCCGACAACACTTCCGATGGCTGCTGTTCCAATTGATCCAATTGGTTGACATCGATGATCACTACGGGAATGACGTCACATTCGTCGCTGGTATCCAGCAGCATTTGACGGCTTTCACTTAAAAAATATCACAGATTCAAAACAGTTCTGTCGCATTTTGTTGTATTCAATTTAAATTTATTTACCACATTATGCAACACAAGCCGAAAGATGACAGAATTAAGAAAGAAATACAAAATTTCTAAATAAAATCAAAATCTCAATACGTTGTTATCAGCTTAAAAGCTATTGACAGACTGCTCCAAAGGCGTTCGGGCATATGCGCCGACCCCAAATATATAATTATTCTTTATATTGTGTGCAGAATTCAAGTTTCAGTTACAAGCCGCAACATTATGCAAAAGTCAGCAAGAAAAACGTTCCAAGAAATCTTTTGCTTCTCGGCGCTTTATCGCCGTCCCTTCACATGTGTACATATAAACAAAATGTACACAAAGTAATTATATTCAAATACTTTGTGTGCACTTGGCTGCTGGATATATATATAAACATTTATGCATACATGTATTTTATTTGATGGTTATCATCAGTAATACGTTTCAAATTTCTTAAGAAAAACACCAGAATGATAATTTTTTTAAATTACTAAAGCGAAAAAATTGAATCTTTATAGGGCTTCTCTGTCAAACTTGGAAATTGAATTTAATATATGGTAGAAGATATGAAATATTTCCAATCAGTTCGTTATCATTCCCTATTCTAATAATTCCATCTGTTTGCTTAGTACTAAACATGTTTGTTTATCTATTAACTACCAACACAGTATTTTATTGCATTTTAAACAGCAAACGACATTTGTAATCAGTGGTTAAAATATTTTACACATTTGCATTGTTATATATTTTCAATGGGCCATGCAAAAAAGTCGATTGTAAATATCAACAAAAAAATAACAATATTTACACAGCGCAAACATAAATTGCATGTGAAAAATAGTTGTGTATGTGTGTAATTGTGTGTGTGCAGAGGGCATTGAAAATTGATATTGAGATCAGCAACCTAAGCATTAAGCAAAAGTAACAAGTACCAACCTAAAGAATACCCTGTAATAAGGGTTAAAATAAAGTGTAAAAATGTATTATGTTACCTAACGAATAATTATGGTTTATTATATAATATATATATATAGCTACTACTTTTTATAACATTTGTAAGCGATATTCTTAAAACATTTTCGTGTAAAAATATAACAATGCAAAGTTAAAAAAAAAATTACTTATAAAGTTGAAAGTTCGTAATGGAAGACTTTTTTACTATCTGACGAATAGTCAAAAGGATTTCATATATTTACTTTGAATTTATAACCTCTTTAGTATTATAACATGTAAACAACAAATAGCAAAGCAAACATATTTTTCAAGTTAATTGTTATTTGTTGATTATGCTATTTAAGCAAGCATAATTAATTATCTAAAGTAGTTTCAATTAATACTATCGTCCATAACATATGTAAATGTTTAAATTACAATCTGTGAATCCACTTAACACAAACACTTGACAATCTTTAATATTGTATTCATACAACACAAATGTTTATGTATATACTTATCTTGAGTCTTTCCCAAAACATTTTCGGTTCCACATAAGTGGCCTTATAGATCGACTCGATAGCACCTATAGCCATGTGTATGTCTTGCTAAGAATGGGTATAATGGTTTTCTGCAAATGTATGTAACATGCAGAAAAAAGCATTTCAAAATATTTTAAATCTAAATATGCATATTGATATCTCAATTTGAAAACATCAAATACAGCGTTTTTAAAGTCCATTTCAAACCCATTTAAAGCTGCATTAGTTATTTTTTATTGTCTTTTTTTTCAAAAAAGCCAATGATCTTAGTTAATTGAACTAATGTATTTCAACATCTAACATATTTATGACACGTCTGCTTCGTTTGACGTACAGTTCTTAACTGTTGCTCTAATGACTCGCTAAACTAACGACCTTCAGTGCTTAAATGCACTTAAAACACTTATAACTGATAAGCCAACTTACCATACATAGTTTTATATATACTCTATCATAAATAAGAATCTTAACTTAAGCGAAAGCTACCTAAATTTAAAGTGTTTCATATAAATCATTTACTGTTAAGTTGGGCACATAACTGTTAAGTTAGATATGGACAAAAGTTGCCTGAAATGAGATATGTCAACAAATCTGCATGGGAATCAGAAACAACACAAAGATTTCATTTGTGTATACGAAAAAAAAAAAGGAAAACGAAACGCATTTCATTCATGATGAAAGCAAATATAACGACAACAATGCGACAAAAGTCAACAAAATGGATAATAAAAACCAAAATTTTTGTTTACTCAAAAAGAGTAGAATAGAAAATTGTCCGAGCGTAATTAGAACATTTCGATATTGGCTTTTGGTCGACTGTTGAGGCGTCACAGGCATTTTTGAAGTCATAATTGATAAGGTTGCAGTTTTGAAAGAGTCGAAGCACAAAGCGTAATAGCATCTCAGACTCTTATCTTATCTGAGTCACAAAAAAAGAAATATATATATGTATATAGTATATTTAGTCATATACAGACGTATAAAGTATAAAGCGAACACATTTGTCAGCGCTGTCAGCGCTGTTGTTGTTGTGGTAGCTGTTGTAGTTGTTGCTGCCTCAATTAACACCTTTGCCGCTGTGTGATAATGAGGCAGACAACAACTGTGAATGCTCAGCGCGATTGGCGCGACTGGGCACCGTTTAGTTAAAAGACGAACGCGTTGCGGCATGGACGACACGGACGTGGCAGCAACGACGTCGTCGCAGGGCTACCACGACGAGGTCGATTTTACCAGCGGCTACGAGACACAGTATCGCAAGGAATACAGTCCACTGAAGCCGATCTATGTACCGCCGCCGGATACGCGCAATGCCTGGTTCCGTAGCTGGTCCACCATCTTTTTGGTCTTCTTCCTGGCGAGCGTTTTTCTCGCAGGCACCGTGCTCCTGGTGGTGATGGTATTCACTGCCAGCGCACTGCAGGTGTTTCTCATTGTGGTCGTCTATGTGGCCATAGCGGCTTTAATGATCTGGCTGGAGGTGCAGAGCATCAAAGTGCGGTGATCGTATTGGCTACGTATACCCTGCAATTGTTTCAGACCGAAAAGTGTCTTCGGGCTTTAAGTGTTGTGCAAACTTATTGAAAATTATGATTAGAAAAATGAAAATCTAGAAGACTTTTGCTGATTAAAGCAAAGCATAGTTAATACTGATATCAGTTAGTTAATACTGCTACTGATATCGAAAAAAAAAACAAGAACGAATACGTTTGGGTTTCTTTGTGTTCGCTCGCTTTGCTAAAAAAACTCAAACTGAAATGGTATATATATATTAATTTTAAGATTTTACAATAGTATTGATACGATGTGTTAAACGAACCCGCTAAGTGTAATCAAACCGCTTTTTACGACCAATAAATGAACCATACAAACCATAAAAATTATTCTGCTTTTTCCAGTGTATTCAAAGATAACTTGGTAACTGCGAATGAAAGCCAACTTATTGTTGTTTACCCATTGCATGAAATGACAATGACCTATAATAGGAAAAACAACAAAACCGTTAACAATCGAGGAGTGTCACACGGCCTAAAAATAAACTTTACTCAAGCACATGGAATTCATTAAAAGTTATTTCAAAAAATAAGTTTGATTAAAATGGAATAAGAAGCATTGTGAGATTTAAAGTAAGAAAAAAGTAAGAATGTACTTTCTTCTCATTGTATAATAAATAATATATTACTTAAAGAAATTTGTTTTGTTTTAAATATATAATACAATACTTGGATGCAGACGGTAGGCCAAAACCAATATGTACTCAATTATAAAACTGAGAACGTTTCCATTTGAAATATTATCACACTCTTCAAACTTTCAAAGTTCATTTCACAACACAACGCAGCCTTAATCATAATAGTTTATTTAAAAGATTTGCCTTAAAGTCTTCTAATAGAACGAATCTCATCATGTACAAAGAAAAAAGCACAACAAACAACTGCAACTTTAATTTCCGTTGTTGAAAAAGTTGATAGGGGCAAAGGGCAACAGCTGACTTACCTTAATTACTCACAGAATTTCAAGCCATGCTAATTATTTGCACCGTGCAGTATGCTGTGTAAGTGTATGTGTGTGTGTGTGTGTGTTGACGACTGTGGCTCGTGGCCAAGACTGGGTCGTCTCTGGCGTATTTAATTATAATGGCGAATGCGCTTAGCTTAAGCATTAATGTCGTTTCCGTTTGTTGACGGCGATGGCGATTGCGCTGATGGCGATGGCAAGGACGAAGGATATAAAGGCGTGCCATTTAGTGTTTTTCTTTTCTTGCAGCAGCGAGTGAATAAGTGTGACATTCTAATTAGAAGCCCAACAAGCTCTTAAAACACAAATTTTCTTTTCTACTTGAAATGCGACTTTGATGGAAGTGAGCTGCAAGAATTAACTTATGATACCCTGTAAAAGAAAGTTAGGCTTAACTGAAAACAACTGCCCTGTTTAACTTATCGCGAAAATATTATGGAAGGCAACAATTTCTCTTTTCTTTCATTTATTAAATGCCACAGGCTTTCTTTGATTTATTACTTGATTGGCCAATATTGACAATAAATGCATCATTTAAATAAAAGCTGGCTGCATTTATAGTTTCTGCTCGGCAATTGCATATTTGTTTATCAGTGTGTGTGTTTGTCCTTTTTTAAATATTAAATGCCTTGAATTATGCATAAGCGAAATATTTTAAATTATTCGGTTTTTGGAAAATAAAACACAACTCTTATGGACATAGTCAATTGCACAACAAAAGCTTGCAGGCCAACTGTGTAAATAAACAAGGATTGCACATTTTCGCAAGGACACGAAGGCCAAACAGAAGCGGTCGCTGCTTTTGACCATGCGGCAGCTGTCTGGGGAAATGTGTCTTAGAATTTGCTTAAGTAAATCTCAGACGAACGCTTTTCATTTAGCCTTTCAGGCATTGCCAAGTCGAAAACGAAGGACAAACTAAGTAAATATAAAAAACAAATGTCCTGCAAGGCGTGTGGAAAGTGTCTGAAGAGTCCTTAGTGACTGTTGCTCTGCAAGGATGTGTTGAAATTTATTAATAAACAGGATTAAGCTGTAAAAATAGCCTTTAGTAAACTTTTGACAATGCAAATTGAGGTAACTTTAATATGTTCAAAGTGCATTATTTTGCTTTTAGGTTATTAATTATGAAATACAGAAAAGAAATACAAAAACAGATTTAAATTGTTATCGCTAGGATTTTAGCCTTAAAACACAGCATATTCCATATTTTATAATAATAAATTCTCTTTAAAAAGCCATATGCAAATATTCAGGAAAAAAAGTTTAATTAAATGTAGCTTTAATGCACATGTTTTTTTACTGATTATCATGTGTAAATTATATACATAATTAAACACTTTCATAATTTTCTACCCAAATAAAAAATTGCAAAAAGAAACCGCAAACTTTTCAATTAGGGTAATTATTTTAAAATCGTTTTGCATAAAGTTGCAAGAAAATATTCATTTTTTAATTACATTTAAGTGCTTGGCAAAATATTGAGAATTTGTGAAATAGTGCTTTAAATTTATGCAAAAAGATGAACCTTGTCGTACAACACTTTAGGCCATCCACTGAGTAGACGTCGTATTCAGATTTGGACACAAGCGCATTTGAATATTCAATTAAGCCTAACTGCCAATTCTGTGATAAGCTGCTGCTCAACCCCGCAACACTGACAACTGACTGGTGTCCAACCAAAAATCTAGAATTGTCTGCCATGAAAATAAACTCAATTCAAGGCCGACAACTCTGTGTGTGTGTCCTTTTGTCTTCCGTTCGCTTTGGTTGGCTCAAAAACTGGCCAATTCCGGGTGCCTAGTAAATAGTTGTGTGTGAAAATTGCGTGCTTAAAATGTGAAAACATTACTTTTGTGTCTTTTTATAGAAAGATAAATATTTTTGTACAGTTTTCAAAAGCTGTATAAGAACACACCTAAAATATATAATTTTAAATTAATTGCACCGATAAAAAGAAAGCTCGCTTAATTTTCACATTTGCCAATCGAAAGCTTTTATAATCATTTATTATAGATCGCTTATCTCAACTACGGAGCAGATGATATAAATAAAAGTGGTTTTAAATAGCACAGAAAATATTTAGAAAAAAGACTTTTAATATTACTCTATATACGTTTCAACAATATGTAACGAGCGTGTCAAAGCAGCTTGTGACATATTTTATTTATTCTATAACGAGTAAATGCCGAAAAAGTCAAGAGTACGCAAACAACATGCATAAATTACCACAAAAGAGACACTTCGAGCGTGAGGCAGTTGTCCTGGGGCAGGTCCTGGAGCTGCTCTGCAACTGCAATCCAAAATGTGTTGAAATATTAAAACCTACAAAAAACTAAGAGAGGCTGTGAGAGAGAAAGAGAGACATAGAAAGGGGGCAGCAACCACACCAAAAAAAAAACTGTGGCCAAATGCAGATGAGCAGCATTCTTTCTGTGCCAAAGTTTTTGGACACTTTTCTGAAAGCCTAACAGGCCACTTTAGTTTTAGCCGCAAAGTTTGCTGTGTGCACCGACCTCGTTGCACTTTTGTTTGGCCATTGGCCTTTCATGTCATTTAACTATTTTTCGTTATTTCTCTGCACCTATTATTTTTTTTTTGTTTCGTATTTTGTTAGTAGCAAATTTGCCAAGGACAATGTTGTTGTTTCGCACACTGTTGATTGCCAGGCACTTGAATGGCCAACTGTGAAGTAGTCTGGTCTA
This sequence comes from Drosophila lacertosa, assembly GCA_004143845.1. Lineage (NCBI taxonomy): Eukaryota > Metazoa > Arthropoda > Insecta > Diptera > Drosophilidae > Drosophila > Drosophila lacertosa. The sequence continues at coordinate 202,667 of SCDZ01000130.1, forward strand.
TATTTATTTAGATTTAAATCTATGCGTTTTTCTGTGCTGAAAGACCACTTGGGAGTGGAAAAATTGCATTTATTTACATTTTTAAATAATTTGATACGCTTGGGAATTGTAACGCAGGAAAGGAGATTTCTTAGTTGTCATAAGGCAAGCAGTAGAAAATTCAAAAATTGATCTTTTTTTAATAAAAATAAAAAGTTTTATAGTGAAGTTGAATTGATATTAAATATAACAAAGAATACTTGATCACTTTGTTTAGCCATCACCATTAATACTATTTCTCCATATAACATTGATTTTATTGCCTTATGTTCGATTGCTGAGTGTTTGTTTTTCGTTAATTTCTTTTTTGTTGCTGCATTTAATGGCATGAAAATAAATTTGACATTAACTAGTGTGTGTTGCATTGTTTGGCTTGCCACGTGGCATATTTGTTTATATATTGTGTGAATGTTTGCGAAATGCAAATAAATTGAGTTGGCAAATATTTTATGCTTGCTTTTTATTGTCACGTGTCGGCTGCCAATGATGCTAGCATATTATATTTCTGAATATCACATATAAATCAGAACGTTAATGTGTTAATTAATTCATAGTTTTTCTGCTACTACTGCGTATACTTGATATATATTTAATTGAGCTTACAAGTAATTTAAGAAGGTATATTTAAGCACAATTTATGTGTTCAAAGGAGGTAAATAAAAAGCGTAGCTTTAACATATTGGTTAACTGTTAACATTATTAAAAATTGTTCAAATTAACCATGCATTTATTTATTAAAAAATGAATTCACATAGAATTAAATTCTATACATAAATATTAATTCTCTCATATTTCTTTTTGCCTTTTGTTTAATACATTAATCTTTAGCCAGGTAGCTTTTAAAACTTAGTTAACATAAGTTTAATAGCTTCGAACAACATTCTGTACAGCCAACAGTGCGTATATGTAATATTTAAATATTTGTTCATGCTGGCAACTCGATGGGTTGTTGTCCCAACTTTTATCAAGCTTTTTTATAACTTTCTGTAGATATAAAATGGCGGCGGCTGAAAGCTTTTAAAAGCTAACTACTTTGCACGTGTCTTGACTAACGGTGGCATAAGTTTAAAGCTTTCTTCGCCACTCAAAATAAATTTACAAATTTATAAAAACAATGCAGGAAATAAGCTTATTTTAATGTTTTTGGAAGCTAATTTAACTTTATATTTAAATAGTTTTAGATATATTTTCAAGCACAGAGTGTATGCTTGGGTTGGTTTTGGCAACCTGGCAACCCTGCGCAGAGCCCAAGGAGCTGCGTTGATGACAACGTCGCCGACGACGACGACGACTGCGTCTAGGAACGACGCAAGCAACGCGAAAAGCTTCTCAATTTGTCGTAAATTTTCCGGCACAACAGACGCAATCATTTCGTTGACGGAGGCGCGCGACCTGTGCGAACTGAAACCAAGTAAAAATATTTGCAAAACATAATCTAATTAAGCAAAGGTGCAAAAACCGCGAAAAACAATTAAGAATATAAATAAAAAACAAGACCAATTAATTAACTGGCCACATGTGGCGTATGGAAGTAAATTGTGCGCTGTGTGTATTTGCCAAGGGATATTGCGATTGCCAGAGAAAATTGTGCAAGAAAAGCCAAGTGCAATAAACTGTGAATTATCCAGAATTAGCGCTATACAAAATGCAAGCGGGCCCTGTGCTCGGGACCAGCCCATAATAATAATTCTATTGCTGAATGTCCAGCTAACTGTCGTATATCGTATATTATGCAAATTAATTTCAATTGGTTTGCACTCTGGATACACAAACGCAGCAGCAGCAGCAACAGCAACAGCAACAGCAACAGCAGCAATAGCAGCAATAGCAGCAGCAGCAGTTACCGCAGCGGCTTTTGTGTCGTCGCTGTTGCTGTTGTTGTTGTTATTCTTGTTGCTTGTAGTAGCGGCATTGTTGTAGTTGTAGTTGTGGTAGCTGTAGTAGTAGTATAGTAGTAGTAGTAGTTTAGTTGTAGTATATAGTTTTTCCCCATTTTCGTATACACAATTTGAGCAACAACTAGAAGCCTGCTCTGCGGCCTGTCAGTTGAGCACTTTTCGTTCCCGTTTAGTTTGCAGCTCGGAAAATGCTGTACTCGCATCTCATCCCCCTTAAACAACAAATGTGTGTGTGTGTGTGTTTGCGTGTGTGTTTGTACGTGCTCGCCTTGATTTACCGGCATTTGCAGCGTTAAACCCATGAAAATTGTTTCACAAGAATTTTTTAATCATACGTGCCAACCAAAAGTTGAGAAAATAGCGCTAACTTTAGCGCGAAAGTAATTAAAAATCGTAGCAGCTTATGCTTTAGCAAATGTTGTTAGACAATTATCAACAATTTGCTGCAATAACCTTTTTAGATTTATTGGGGAACGCAATTACGCAAGTGTTGCGCTTTTATAATAGGTGCATTAATTTAAAGTTCAGCATGGCTTTCGATCATTATTTTGACCCCGACATTTGTGCTAATAAACAATGTAGATCCGGGTTGGAATCTTAAATTAAGTTCTATCAGTTAAATTCATAGCTTATAATTTTAAAAACAATTATTGAAATTAATTCACATGATTTTGATTGTATTATTGTTGAGCAAACAAGAACTTAGAATACTTTACTCAACAGACTGAAACAATGAGAGTCATCAACTAATTTAAAATATTCTTGCTGCTGATTAAATACAAAATAAAAATAAATATTGGTCATTTACTTAAGGGAATAACTTAAGTGGACCGGAGTACAAAGTAAGATATGTAAATACTTTTCATTTAAAAATACAATAGACTTTCAATCAAAATACTCATCATCAACACCACTCACTATGCATATATAATGCAGTCGCCAGGCCTATTGAAAGTCGACTAAAAATAAAATATCCGCCTGACAATAATATTAATTAAAGTGATGGGCCGGCAGTTTCAGCTCCATGCCACAAATGAAATGAACACCCAACCAACAATAATCAACGAACGAACAGAGAAAAAAAAAAAATAAATAAAATGATAATAATAACATTGCACGAGACTTTCATTATAAAGATGAGTCCGGCTTACCCAGTCAAGAAGCCGAAAATGTTAATTCGAGAGAACCTACGAGCTCGAGTTTGAGTTCCCGTACTTCTCTGCTTTTGTAATGCAGTCGTCAGTGGACACCGGCGACGATTCAGTTGCCGTGGGGCGACCCCCTCCCCATCCGCCTCCAGCAACAACAATAAGCACAGCAATTGTGGGCAAACAGACAGGGTGACAGTGTAAAAGAGAGAGAGAGAGAGAGACAGAGTAAGGGAGAGGTAGGGAAAGGGACAGACAGGGAGAGTTGGGCTTCGCAGACCTACAACATAGGTGCCGAGAATGGGAGCGGCGTCATGTAAGAACGGGACAGCGTTGAGACGCGACGTCAGTTGCACAATTTTGCACATAAAAACCAAAGCATAATCATGAATAATGAGCGTTTGTGATAAGTGATAAGTACCCTGTGGGAAATGTACAACTACACTGGGAAAATTTTAAAAAAGAAACTGTGAGCAAACTTTTTAATATGAAATAGAAAAAAATCTTGAAAAATGTATACAAATATTAAAAAATATAATAAATATATAGATTAAAAATTGCGTATATAAAATATACCAGTTAAATGTATATTAATCCTTATAATTTATACAAATTTAAATATAGAATACATTTAAACAATTTATATATATGACTAAACATTTCTTCAGAAATAAATTCTTTCGCAATTTGTAATCAACTGCTTTGCAATCAAAAAATTAAATATCCCTGTAAATAACATATTTAATTTCCTTTAATGGGTCACTTAAAATAAAAGGCAGTAAAAGGCAAATGATAAACAGGTTTCTCGGTGTAGCATCCCATTTCCAACTGGGCACTCGCTAAGCCCGTTTTGGGCTCCCGGTTGAGCGCTTAACGCGCCCAGACTTGCAGTATGAAACGGGAATTGGTTCGGTTCGGTTCGCTAAATGGACGCCAAAGGTGAAAAGACTGAGAAAATGTTTAAAATAATCTCAAAATAAAAATATAAAATATGTTATATAAAAGACCTTTTAAAATGTGTGTTGAAATTTCAAATATTGTTAACGATAGAAAAACATTTCAAAGAAATTTTCTTTTATATTTATGCATATTTATTTTCATACTTTGATTAGTGGCTTGTGTCACAGTTTGGATTTATTTACGCCGTAGTTTGCCGTAGTTAGTTTGTCAACTTCAATTGAAATTAATTTACTTTCTTCGCATTTAGCTGTAGCTGTATCTGTATCTGTATCTGTATCCGTAACTTGTGTATCTGCGGACTAGTGTGCATGCGCCGCTGACTGTCAGCCTTGTATGCGATCAGATTTAAGCACAAAGGTCAGCAAATAAATAAATTGTCGCATATTATTCTTGTTTATCATTTGGATGTGAACATACGCAAAAATAAAGGAAAAAAGATTCTGAGCTTGGCAATTTTTCGCAAGTCGCATAAGATACAACAAAGTATCTTAAGCTAGTACAGCCGCTGCATGGCGCAAATAGCGACTTTGTCGCTAGGAAAACTGTCACGAAAAGCGTGTCAAAGACAGGTTTTTTGAATTCGGCTTTTCCCAGGCGACTACGTAATCCAGCTGCCAGCCAAATATGGTCAAACTGCAACGTAACTGTGCCATTTGTGTGGCAACCACAAACACATAGATATATATATATACATACATATATTTAGTTGGCTATTAGACGATGCAAATTCAATCGTGATCAGCTCATACTATTCTGGGCATATCGTATATATAAAAAATTGTGATTTGATTTGCATACAAAACAGCCGAGAGCGAGCATTAAATTTCAGACACGATGTCTCGAATTTTTAATGAGCTGCAATCACAACTTTTTCAAAACTAATCAAAAAGTTTTTTATATACTAAGTACAACAAATATAAAAACCGCACAGAACTATCCACAATCTCCATCCCTTCCACTCACTAAACCCAATTTCAGTACAGCTTTTGGCAATTATGTAAAGTGTCTGCGCAAAAATTTGCAAGTGAAAATGAATAAAATCGTGGTACCATAAAACGAAACTCAAACTCAAACAAACTACAAAAAGAAATAAATAAGAAAAAAAAGGAACAACATAACAAGTGCAAAGCAAGCGCAAACGAAGGACAAAATAACACTTGAAAAGTGCTAACAATTAAAAACAATTTTCCAAAAACTCGCCAACTTGAATGTCACGCAAAATGTTGCAAGTGCCGGCAGCAACATTTTTGTTGCTGCTGCTGCTGCTCCAGCTGGCTGCGACTGCAACCGCTGTTGCTGCTGCTGCCGCTGCTGCTGCTGCTGCTGCTGCTGCAGCTGTTGGCGATACAACAGCCAGCAGCATCTTGGAGCGTCAAATCGATGCGAGCCTGAAGAATGCCAAGCTGATTGAGAGCAAGGCACTGCCCGATTTGGCAGCACTGCAGCACAATCAGGAAGACGACAAGTGGCAGCATATTTACCGGTTTATCGACGATGGCTTTCCAGTTTTGGAGCTGTACGGCTACAAGACAAAGACGGGTGAGTAATGTGAAGCCACATATATATACAGAAGAAAAACATTAGTTTAAGGTTGATATAAAAGCCAACTCGACTAAGGCTAACAAAGCTGGGTATAAAAATCAATTTTGAAATATTTGATATGATTTATAAAAAGCAAAGCGAGACGTTTGTAAGTAGTAAGTATATTGGTCGGTATTTTGAATTGACATACTTTTTATCCCCTCTTCTCAAATTCTATCTTTACACACTTCAAGAATTATTATATATCATATATAAAATATATCAAGCCTAGTAATCTTTTATTGTTGACGAACTTAGAGCTTAAGGATTTTAAATATTGTTCGTTTCAGCTTTGCCATTTTTGTTTCTCTTAACAAAATATAAATCAATCCCATTTTGTCTTAAGTTACGTGTGGTTTCGGTTAACATTGGGTTAATCAGGGTTGAATGCACTTTTTTCAAAACATTTTCCGACGAAATTTACTATATGTAAAAAGATAGATTTTCCCTTGCATTATATTTTTTATGACATCCAATGTATTTTAACCCAATATTCACATCAATTCTCGGAATAAAGAGAGGCAAATTCCAGCTAACGGCAGTTTCAATTTAACGGAAAGAATTAGGTTTAGCATACCACATTTTTTTATGCGTCTTGTGCCGAGCACTGGTCATTAAATGAATGAGCTGAACATTTAGCCGCCATTTGCAGCAAGTTGGCCATTTATCAATGACAGCACGTGGCGAGCACGTGAAATTGCGGTGCGCTCTTCAGTTGCGACATGTCCTCGCTAACGGGCGTGTTGCGCGTCCTGGCCCTGTTGGCCACAATTTTCGGTTGCAACATTTACCGGTTTATGCCGCACAGCTGCACATTCCAGCGGCACACGATCTTAGAGCGGCTGGTCACACTGCTGCACAGGATCTGGCTGCGTCCCTGGCTATTCCTTGCCTGCTATCTGCACTTGCGCTGGGTCCTCATCAACTCGATGTTGTCCATTGCGAACATCACAAATGAGGATGATAAAGCCTTGATGTTGATATATTTTATGAGCGTGCTGGCGATCAAATATCTAAACATAATCACAGCCCTGTCGATTGCTTATATTTATAAAAATTATGCAATGCACATCGAAGGGATTCTCAATCATTTCGCTTTGATTTATCAGCGTTTTTGTCGACGCCTCGAGCGCGCTCCAAAAATCAATTGGTGGCTCTTTGTGATCTTTTTCGTAGAATGTTTTAGTCTCTCGGTGCCAATCGCGAGAGGTGGCATTCCTCATATACCCTATATAGGATACAATTCTCCCATCGATTACTTTTTGCGTTGGTCGGCTGTGCTGTTTCTGACCGTTCAGCCCTTGTTATTGGCCCTGTTGGCTCACTTGGGCTTGCTCCTGTTGCGAGCGTTTTACGAACAGGAGCTGCAGCAGCTGCAGCGTCGACAACGCCACACAGCAGCTGGCCAAAAGGAGCTGCTGCTTCACTATGCGTCCTTGATGCAACTGCGTCAAAACTTTGAGCTGCTGCTGCGTCCATTTGTGTGTGCGGCGATGGCTTCGGAGCTGGTCAATTGCATGGCCAGCTTCCATCTGATGCTGTATGATCTGCATTTGGTGGGCTCTCTGCTGTACACCCTCGGCTGGGCCTTGGTCTATCCCCTGTGCTTTATCCACCATAGCCAATTTATTCAGTCGGTCGAACGACAGTTTGGACATTGTTTACTTCGATTTAAAAATAATCCAAAAAATCAGCAGCAGGTTCGTTGAATTTAATATTACAGTGTATTTTTCTAAGGTTCTCTTGTTGCAGCTGCAAATCTTTTGTCTGTACAAGTTGGTCCTGCTCAAGGCTGTCAATCGCAACAAGTTCAACGTTTTTAAGATAGAGCGCAGTCATATTTTGGAGAGTCTGTACTTTAGCTGGGTCTTGGCCATGTTTGCGAACAGCATTCTTGTTAACACACCGAAAGCCTGGCTCGATCATAGAGCCAACTTGCTGAAAGTGTCAAATAATTGAAAATAAATAAGCTTTTTTTAGCTGCTTTTTAGCATCATAATATTTAATCATAAATTACAAACATATGCCTCGTGTTAAGTCTGCAAAATAAATTTAATACAATTTGTCTAAATAAATTCTATAAAAAAACGTGATTTACAGTAAGTTCATAGAACAACCTGTACATACCGAAACAAATGCCAAACATTGCTTTGTTGAATAATGATCAGTTAAAATCAATCTGGTAATCAACACACACAAAGCACGTGTTGGCATCTATCAACGAGCAAAAAAAAAAAAAAATAAGACTTAAAAAGACATAAAAGGTAATAGGAAAAAAGTTCAGTGTACCTGCTATGACTCAATATTAAAATAGCTCTGTTTTAATAGTAATAATTAATTGATAATTTTGCACCTCATTTTTGTAGACACACCTTACACACTGATAATACCCAAAATCGATGTGCGTAGTATTGAAAAGCCACGCCTGAAGGAGTTCATGTTGGAGCATTTGGTGCCGGGCAAAGTGTTTGATAGCTACAATACGCTGGCCAATGGCAGGGAAGAGGAGGAGTCGTATGGTAATGGAAATGGGCATAAAATCGTTTTTCGTAAATTGGAAAAGTCCCACAACAATGTTTGGCTACTCAACGGACAGCAAATACTCTACAAGCTGCGTATCAATGAGCAATTGATGGCCATTGGCATTGATGGCTATTTGGGTGATAGGAAATCGCCCTACTCCAAGCGTAACATACAGGAAACGAACAAGTGAGTAAACTAAGCCATTTCTCAATGCACTATGTCCTTACACTGTACGAAAAGTTTTACATTTTTTCAGTAAGAATTTATTTTGAATTGAAGTCTGCATCTTAATTTTTTTTAAATAAAAATTTAAATATTCTGTTGCTATTTATCTACTATACTATAGAGGTGGTTTACTTCTACAAGGAATAGTGTAAGATCTCTCTTATTGATTTGAATATTGTCTGCAATTTAAAGTTTCTTAGCTTTTGCGCTCAGTGTATGCCCTAATGCTATTTTGTTTGCGGTCAAAAAGTGCACTCATGCGAAATTTATCAGGCGATGGCAAAAAGTTCTTGACTCTGCCCTCTTGCCCTGTCCAACTTTTGTGCACACTTCCTAACATGGCCCAAGCCCCAACATTTTAACTCTCTCTCTCTCTGTCTCTCTTCTGCAGCCGTTACAATGACCCACAGCCGCTGGAGCAGCCGAACATAACAAATGCACATGCCAAAGTGGAGCCCATTATTAAGGAATCAAAGGCGAGTCCATTGATGTCGTTTCTGGCCAACATGAAAACGGGCACAAAAGTGTTCCAGCACTTTCTATCGAAATCCAATCTGACACGCATTATGGACGATAATGCCTATACGGTGCTCATACCGTGGGACAATGCCTTTCAGCGCTGGCATCCCATCGATTGGGGCTTCTATCCGTTCAGCGTGCCCGAGTTCACCGAGAGCGTACTGCGTAATCACTTCCTTCCAATGCAGCGGCCCCTGCGCATCTCCGATGTCAAGAACACGGACCAAATGGTCGTTCACACCATGGGCGGTGAGGACGTCATCTTCCATGGCCAACGTGAGTGCTCAATTTGAATTATGATTATTATTATTATTTTTACCAAAATCTAACAACATTTATAATTTAATCTCAACGCCATTAGCCACGCCCACTGTGAATAATGTAAGCATTATGTCGGAATTTACGCTCTCCAATGGCAATCAGGTGTTCATTATATCCGAGGTGCTATTTGTCTCCGAGGCTGTGGTTTCCAAATTGCATCAGGTAACACCCAAGCACAACATGCCTTCAGTTTGAGAATTAACATCGAGTATATATATATTTTAAACAGATGCACAAGGATAAGGAGACACCACCGTTGTTGGCATTCCCTTGGTTTGGGGCACAATTTCTATCGCATTCATTTCTGGCCTTGGAGCGTGATTCGAGATTTACGCAAATTACAAGGTAAATTTGAATACTAATTAAAGGGAAAATCAGTTAAGAGATGCATTTGGGTAAGAAAATTGACTCAAGTTAACTAAGCAAGCAAGCAAAAGTGTTTCAGCTGAGAGTGCTTGACTAGTTGATACTCTGCTTCTTGGAATATTTAGCTATATTTTTAATTAGTGAGGAAAAGTATAACTAAATTTAACCAACCTATCCACAGATATCTAAACAATGCTGAAATCGCTCCTCACATCTCTGGCGCCAATTACACATTCTTTGTGCCCGAAGACAGAGCATTCGAGAAGCTGGGCTTTGACAGGCTATCCGATGATGTTATGGCAAGTTTAAGCAGTCGAAAGTCTATACAGTTAATATAATATTTGGTTGCAGGCCTCCCAGCGTGGCATTAAAATGCTACTCAATCACTTTGTGCGCGGACGACTCTACAATCGGGATTTGCGGGACAACGAGGTGTATGAAACGATTGGCGGCGGCCATGTGAAGATTACCCGCAATCCGGGCAGCAATTATACGAGCGTGAACAATGCACAGATCACGGAGAGCGAGGTGTTTGTCTACAATCTGGGCACCATGTACTACATAGACGATATACTTTATTCGCACATGCTGCGCGATCACATCACCAAATCGACTAAAACGAGATCGGATCGAAATGGCGGCGAGGCCGGCGGCGGCGGCAGCGGATTACGGAGCACGGTGCGTCCCAGCGATGTGGAGATTGTGCCCAACGAGTTCGAGAGCGAGCACAATGGCGGCGACTATGCCATTCATGGCGACGACGACGACTTCGAGGATGAGATAATAACGCCCAAAGCGTTGCCCGTCCAGATCTACGAGTTGCCCAAGTAGATTTGCTGCTAGAGCGGATGGGGGTTTCGAGGCCGAGCCGTGCGGGAAATCATTTTGATATGTGTGGGTTTTTAAACAACAAAACAAAAAAAAAAAGGAGAAAAAAATGTGTGTGGACGCGCTTAAAGCGTTTTGTATAGTTCTGAGCTAATTTTTTAACGAATTTTTTTTAGTTAGTTCTTAGTTTTGTGTGTGTACATTTTAAGTTAGCATTGAAAACGAGGCGGTGAAACGAAGTATACTACAACAACAAAAAGGAGTAAAAATATTATATAAAATACAAAAGAAAAACAACAAAAATATATACCTTATCCTAATGAACTTATCAGCAATTACAATGAAGCTTGTAGATCTTCGTAGCGACAAATTGCAATTTAAAATCAACAACAAAATACGAAAACTTAGAAACGAAATTTCAAAAAAAAGTAAACAATTCAATATTTATATATAAATACGTATATTCCAATATGTACTACATATATGCAATTAGGCGCTCTTTGGGTGTTTTGTGCTTTTTTAAAGAGAAAAACATATCGGCTAAAAAATTATAAAAAATTATCAGAAATGTAGTGAAAGAAAAACCAAAAGAAAATTCCAATTTGTCGTAGCCAAGCGCATTAGTTGTGAACGAAAACAGATAATTATACGTAGATTGTCTATGTGTATATCTATATTAAATACGAGTATATTATGACAGATATTGTATTTTTTAGTTTATAATAATTATATTATATCTGTATCTGTGTATATGAACAACAACAAGAAGCAATGAGAATGAGAAACATGCAATTTTATAATAGTTTGTTAAAATAAAAATAAAACCATAAAAACACAAAGCCTAAGCAATCACAATTTTTTAATAGACAATTTTTTACACATATTTTTTTTTTCATCAATTTTATTATGAATTAGTTAATCGCAATACATGTAAGTATGCTTATGAGCTATATATTTGGAGTATTGTATATGATGGGGTTGTTTTTCTTTTTTTTGTATATTTATTGTATATATGTATATAGTATGTATATAAGTAAGTATAAGTAGTATGCATGTAAATAATACCTGTTATACTAATTGACCTAAATGATAGTTTGTAATAGTTTTTTCTCTCATTTTGTTTTGCTTGAAAAGCGCCGAAAACTTAACGTAAACAAAGCGCGTGCACATAACAAATACACAAACATCGAAAGGGATACAACCCGAAAATACATTAATAAATAATGATGGGTAAGCATATAATTCGTATTGGGAAGGCAGTGGACTTGTTTGTCGAGCCATCAAAAAATAACACAAACCATTTTTGTATTGGAACATTTCAAAATCAATTATCAAATGCATATTGCTTATATTTCTATATATAATGTATATGTGTTGTATATAACTAAATGTTTATTTATTTATATATGTATAGTATATTTATACATATATTTAATGTGCATGATATGGCGCTTTTGTATTGCATGTTGCGTCTCTGCATTCTTTTCTATATAGATGTTATGGTAACTACTCTTAAATGGCCATGGAAAACGCTACTTGAAGAGATAGAGATAAAAAGAGACACACATATTCATACATATATATATATATATATATATATATATATATATATATATA